>OZ026612.1:140734121-141182392 GCA_964020975.1 Hermodice carunculata
TTTCATTCTTGGCCAAAATACACATCATTAGCAGATAAATGGAATGCTATTATGAAAATCCCAGAAGAAGTATTGGCAGCATACAAAAGCACGAAGTTGTGTTCAGCGCACTTCAAGCTGCGTGACGAATTCCGATCGTTTGATAACTCCCGGAGCTCATATTATCGCTCACGTTACAGGTCACGATTTACTACCGATTATCATGAACGGAGTAAATACATTGTTAAATAATAATTGATTTGATTGAAACACATAACATTTGCATATTCTTTACGTCGATAACGACCTCGGAAACAATTTTCATAATTTGAAGTGGCTTTGTGTTGAACAATGATCATGGTGCGCTTGGCTTCGTTATCAACCGATGGCTATGATTGGCCAGTTGTATAGTCGCTTCTAATTGGTCGGACATCTCGACTGGCTTCGCGTAATGGTGAACTGCTGGTAATGTGGGGGTTTTAATATTTGGTAATAAACATCGGAAATTTGTGAAAATTAATACAATAAACATCAGATATGAAATCCTGATGAAAAATCCTTTCCAATGATGTATAATACAACGTAAGGAGTGCCTTCCTTTAACATAGGTCTCCCCTGACGACATATTCCGACCAAGCTTCTTCACGACTTTTTGCACGGAAATTAAAAAAAAGAAGCAGTAGCGGAAAAATAGGCACTTAAACTATGTCTCCCCGGTTCCACCGCGGGGCGCAATACGAGCTTACTGAGTGCGGGATTTACAATCTATGGGCAGAAGTTTTACTACCACAAATAAACTCAACTGAGCCGGAGACCTGTGCCATGAACAGCAGCACATGTAAATTGAACTTAAGAACTGTGATAAATCGGTGCGGTCGAAAAAACTGAAAGAAATGTTTGCAATATAGTACTCCAGACAATTTTCGAACAACAAACTCTGCAAACTGAAAGCTTTTGACATTCACTCTAAGTGCATGTGAAATTATCTTTAAAACTGTCACTTTCCAACACTGACCATCTTAGTAGCGTTGGTTTCAAAATGCTGAGTCACTGGGGCATTGATTACAGGCAGCACAATGCAGCTGTCACCTGCCACAATACACATTTTGCTCGATACGCAGCATAAAACAAGTTAGGATCCAATAAAGAAGAAGACAATTTTAGATAAACAACGTAAGCTGCAGATTCCCACTGTATCACATAAAATCTGTTTGTATGGAGGCAATATTATGAGCTAAAGATTGAGACTACCGAAGGTAGCCTCCCCAGGAGAGAATTATTAGTTGGTTTAAACATATTTTATTTGGAAAAAACAATTGACCATCAGGCACAACGCCTATATGAACGACTCTTGTACATGAATTGACAATGCAACAAACAGTTGATAAAATCTAGAAAACAAATAGAAAACGTACAGGATGTAACAGATATGGTGGGAATGGGGGAGAGTAAGGAAATGGGTGGGCGTTATTTCCGTAAATACCATGAATATATAGTTGGAGGTAACAGTAAGTACATGTACAAATATAGATAACGTATCTTTGTACAATTTTTACCTTGTGTCTAATTATGTAGCTAATTATGATGGCACAGCTGCAATCCGATGCAAATACAGCTAAACATTGAGTCTTCCAGTGGTTCTGATATATTTGTGAGCTGCTTTGAATATGTGTTTGACAATTTTGACAATCCAGAAAGTAAGATTTTTAAATTGATGTCTGCACTGGGCATTGTTTTAGCTTGGAGTTCATCTCTGGCCATAACGTATTTGTTGCGCTAGAGGAAATAATAAAAACTCTGGTCAGCCGAGGTACCACATGCACAAAGTGGTAATTCAATTAGATTTATCCTGTAAAAATCTTTGTTCAGCCGGATACAGTCAACTCTCAGTCTAGCGTGAATAATACCTATCCTTCGATCTCCAAAATGACACGTTTCATTACATTTCGGCTTGCATTTATTTTATTTCTTCAATTTATCTAAATCTACAGATTTTTGAGTGAAAGTTCCATTCTCGCAGTATGAAAAATTAAAGAAAATATGAGAGAGCCAGTCTATTAACTATTTTGTACATAAGTATAAGTTTGTGTTTCCGTCGTCGTTCAGAAAGTGGCTCCTGTCCCGCTTCAGCATATATTTCACAATGGCAAGTATGGCTCAAACCCCCCGTGACAACTCTGGCTGTATCCAGCTTAACATTTTCAAGAAAGTCCCTGTCTGACTGTGTGTTCCATCCGAGATCACACTGGCATATTCTAAGCAGGGTTTAACAAAAGAAAAATACAAAGATTCAAGTGCACGTCTGTCAAGTTTGTATTGTAAACATTTCAAAATACCTATCAATTTCTTTGATTTAGCTACAATATAATTAATGTGCGCCGACCAGATGAGATCCGAAGACAAAATAACAGCAAAGTGTTTGTGTTATTCAACACTGTCAATGATATTTTGTTCAAATACTAGATTGGGGTGGTCAGCGGTTTTTTCTTTTTACTAAATAAAAGTGTTTTGGTTTTGGTAGGATTAAATGTTACGAGCCATTGGTTTGACCAGTTTGGAATTTGTGTAAGATCTTGGTTTAGTGTGTCTGCACTTTCAACTGGGTCGGCAATTTGAATATAAAGGGTGGTGTCGTCAGCGTAAAGTCTTATTTCAGACTGCACCATGTCTGTTATATCATTCACGTGAATAAGTAATTATATTGGGCCTAATACGGACCCCTGCGGGACACCTGCTTCAAGATTTCCCCATTCAGAGGCTTTGCAATGAATAACGACACGTTGAAAGCGATCTTCAAGATAACTCTCAACCCGCTGAAGTGAAGGACCTCGGATTCCTGCCTTCTTCATTTTATAAATCAAATCTGGATGATAGACTTTATCAAATGCCTTTGTTATATTGCAAAATAGTACACGAACTTCTTTTTGTAAATGAACGGCTTAAAAAAACTCATGATACAGATACACGAACGAATTTCCGGTTTCATCAGTTGGGATGAAACCCGATTGCTTTCCTATTAGAGAGTAATTGTTTCTTAGAATATAAAATATGTGCCTGAAGACAGCACGTTTAAAGACTTTTCCGACACAATTTAGAAGTGAGATAGGCCTGTAGCTACTGCAAAATGGCAAAGAAATGGACAGTGAAAGATTAAAAAGTTGCGCCAAAGAACATAAAGTACAAGGTATAGCTTCTTTTAGCAACGAAGGATTGATACCATCTGGCCCCAAAACGTTATCGACATTGATATATTTCAGTACATCAAAACATATTCTTCAGTTAATACAATGTTTTCCTATGTGTTTTGTTGAATCTGGCAAAGTAAACAGTGTTGCCTCAACTCGACAGTGTTGCAAGTAATACTCATTGAGCACATTTGCTTTGGCCGCATTATCAGAAATAATCGAATTATTATGAATTATATGAGTTGGCGCTTTACTAGTTTATTCAAAGCAAAGACAGACACGGTCTTAAACTTTTGCAATGTATTGCTTGCTTCATAATAATTCCATAAAGCATTGTATCAATGGATGCGCAGATTTGGGGCGTTAGTTCCTGCGCAAACTTTGGTGTCATGCGATTTATTTTATACAGCTTATTAAATATACCACATTGTACTTGATTGTAACGGATTGTCTCCTCGGCAAAAGAGTTCGATAAATCATTATCATCATTGAAGCATTGTGGGAATTACCTCGACAATATCACCTGTCACATGTAAAGTACATAAATGGTCCACTTTCTGCAACTCATCCCATAACTTCCGTATAATACAATGCAATTGATGGAACAAGTCATGACTAAAACATATCCAACAAGATCCCACAAGTGACCGTTGCTCAGACTGGTGCGCGGGGTTGGGCACGAGGAATGATGTCATCAGGTAAGACATTGTGAGGCATGTCGCTTCCCAGGAGACGGCGTTGCTGCTCCTGCGTTTAAAAGATCCAATTTCTGGGGGAAATATGAAGAGGCCATACTTCAGGGCTGTTCTCGTTGATCTGTTTCAGATGAGAATGACAATTCGAACTATGAATGCAATAGCTTGAGGTGGATTTGCAATTTATGTATTCACGAAGTGGATATGAATATTCTTCACGCATATGAAGATAAGGCTAGACATTCCTTGTTGGAGGTTGAGGGTTTTGCTCATATTATACGCTTTAGCTGGTTTAGAGATTTCTTACTAATTCTACGTAAAGCAATAGTGTGTGATGTCCAAACCACTGTTTTGCTGACAAAAACAGAAATTCCAGCCAATTTCAATGTAGGAAATGGGCAGCGGTTTACTGATCAACATCAGTCATTTTTTTGACAATAGTGACCATCCACACATGGGCATAGCGACGCTAATATTCTTTGATGTTTAGTGTGCGAGTACATTACCACAAATTGAATGTGCATAGAGACTTTTTTTTGAAAAAAGCAAATCCCAGTAGTTAAGGACGTACGACCTTGGTGTGCAGTGACTAGGTTTGGAAGTAGATCATCAATATGTAAAAAAGCTGCAGGTTGTGGATCTATTCTTACTTAATCTTTTATTTATTTAATTTAATTTTTTGCGAGAGGGGTTAATATAGGCTTTACCTTATCCCCAATCTCATTGTCAATAAAATATGTTTACACCAAAAACTGCAGCCAAAACCGGGAAAGTTCCTAATTGGTGGACTTGAAGGTAGTCACTGTTACTAAATCAACTGCCCCTGTTTCTGAAATATAGCTGTGGAAATATTCGTTGTTGAGCATGATCTTACCAGTTTTAAATGATTACTTATTCGGACATTTAAGGGAGGCTGTTGACTCAGTGTATAGGATGTCTGTTGACTCAGTGTATAGGAAGGATGTTGAATCAGTGTATAGGGTCGCTGTTGGGTCAGTATAAAGGATGGCTGTTAACTAAGTGAATAGGATGGCTCTCGAATGAGTGTATAGAATGGCTATTGAATCAGTGTCTAGGTTGGCAGTTGGGTCAGTGCATAAGATCGTTGCTGGGTCAGTATAAGAGATGGCTTTTGAATCAATGTACAGGATGGCTTTCCAATCAGTGCACATGATCGCTGTTGGGTTAGTATAAAAGATGGCTGTTAAATCAGTGTATAGGCTAGCAGTTGGGTCAGTGTATACGATCACTGTTGCGTCAGTATAAAACATGGCTGTTCAACCAGTGTAAATGATGGCGTTGAATCAGTGTGTAGGATCTCTGTTGAATCGGTGTTTAGGTTGGCTGTTGGGTTAGTGTATAGGATGGCTGTTGAATCAATGTAAATGTTGGCTGTTGGGTCAGTAGAAATTATGGGCTCTGAATCAGAGCATGGGATGCTGTTGAAGCAGTGTATATGTTGGCTGTTGGATCAGTGCACAGGGTCGCTGATAGGTTAGAATGAAGGATGGCTGTTCACTTAGTTTACAGGATCGCCATTGGGTCAGTACAAAGGTTGGCTGATGGATCAGTGTATAGGTTAGCTGTTGAAATAGTGTATAGGATCGCTGTTGGATCAATGTATAGGTTCGCTGTTGGGTTAGTGTATGGGATTGTTGTTGGGTCAGTGTATGGGATTGTTGTTGGGTCAGTGTATAGGTTAGCTGTTGGGTCAGTGTATGGGATTGTTATTGGGTCAGTGTATAGGTTAGCTGTTGGGTCAGTGTATGGGATTTTTGTTGGGTCAGTGCATAGGATTGTTGTTGGGTCAGTGTATAGGATTGTTGTTGGGTCAGTATACAGGATGGTTGTTGGGTAAGTGTACAGGACGATTGTTGAATCAGTAGTGGATCAGTGTATATCATCACTAAATGCCTTAAAACCATTGCTTAAGCATCATTGTTTGGTCACTTTACATCAAAATCGTGAACCGCCACTGAGTAATTCATATTTTGTAAGGATTGTTCTTGATCACGCCATCATCAGTAGTCCCATGTACATATGTATGTTTATACACACACACACACACACCTTTATATATATATATATATATATATATATATATATATATATATATATATATATATATATATGACATACCGGTGCTGCATATGGAATATGACTAACTCCAATTCAAGACCTGCCTAAATATATGTCATATAAATAAATGGATGGGTGTTTATAAATCTGAACCTAAACGTACCTCATATATACACGAGAAAGTAATATAATTTCGGTCATATATATATATATATATATATATATATATATATATATATATATATATATATATATATATATATATATATATATATATATATATATATATATATATATATCCATGTTAGAAAGTTGACACAAATTATTTACTCACGAGTTCATGTAAATTTCACATGGAGTCCATTAGGATTCTCAGGCTTGCAGTGTTACGTTATTTTTTGGCCTATTGTCTATCAAGTCTCTGTCTTTACCATTTGTTAAATACTAATATTGGTATTTCTTCATTTATTTTCAATATGATAAGAGTTCCTATATGGTTTCTGGTCTCTGATCATGTAATAAGATATATTTAAGCAAAGCAACGCCTGCCTGATGCATTATTTTATTGAAATGATATCAACGAGAGCACATAGATCGAGTCAAACTGACTGTTTTGTGCAATTGAGTTTTCTGTATTCAGCACAATAAACACGTCATTACTGATTATTTTCTGTCGCATTATGAATGAATGAATGAAATTTAGCCTGAACATCTACTGCAAATCCGTTGCTGAAGAAGAGTTTTATATGGACTTTTGTGACTGCAGTTTTCAGTGGGGAGGTTATGGGCTCTTACTCTTAGTAGAGTTAAACTTTTCCTTCAAGTAATATTTTTTCTAACGTAAAGATATTTCTCTTATTCAAACTTTTGCTTAAATTTAGCATATGTTCCTAATTTCATGTCGGCTAACAGGTTCATGCAATTAACCGAAATTGGTCTTAGCGGACTGAATTAATATTCAGCACCACACACATACCAATGTGATTATTATCTTATTATGTTTTCCAAGAAAAAATCGAGTTAAAATTGTGCTATGGTCAACTACATTTAAAAAAAAAAATGCAAAATCCGAGAAGGCGCATACCTTGTGGACTTAAGGTGGCACACATTTCCTCACTTATCCACTTAGAGGGCAATGATTGCCCTTCTAATACGTGAGCTGTGCGACCACACATGTCACCGTGGCGTGATGCGGTCTTGGTCCGGACAATAAGTAACACATGTTTAGAAATAGGCATCAATTTCACAAAAACAGGCCGACAGGAGACACAGATGTATTGACATAGGGAATTCTTTATACCTTATATGGCGTTCAGGCAGATGTTCTCGGGGCCAGTGCTCCAAAATTACGCAAAGAGACAACATTGATAGTTTGGTTACAACAAAGACATTTTCAACTTGCTTCGTAAAGAACTGGATTTGCAGCTTTGTTGTAAATATTGATTTAACTTATTTCATTTCGGAAAAACAATAAGGAGCACTGCCAAATATTACAGGCAATATTAAAAACTGTGGTGAGATTTACCAACTACGAGTGCTAGTATGAACCCAGAGCGCGGGAAACAATGGCCCGACCAGCATACCGTGGACCGCGTTACTATATACCGAAACCAGTCTTTTTACCACCAAGTACCCCATGGCGCTTTCCTGCACCACGCGCTTCATCGCGCATGTCTTGTCCGGATTACGTCCAGGTGAGGTAGGCTTACCTAAATTTACATGTGTTGTAATCACTTTAGGACAGGAAGTAACTCAGCTAAAAATGAGTTTATGGTCTTGAAATAAGTCGGACCAAAGTTAATATCTGAATGCTCCGCATGTTGTGATTGCACTTTTGAGACATGTCTCCTTTATCTTTTTTATTTCTCTCTGTAAATATATGAAAATATGAAACTAGATTTAAAATAAAAAACCCACTTCAGAATGTTTTAAGGCAAGCAGAAGATTTCTATAGTGTCACCAATGACGAACAAACAGCCTGATAAACAGACATCGTGGATGAGTACAATATGAATATTTTGCCTTTTTTGAGCAGATAAAACCTGCCTGTCTGGGTCAGACACAGAACTCTGCATGTCGAGTTAAATTCGTGCTCCACCTGCATAAAAGAACCTGCTCATCTTAATTTATACTATTCAAGTTTATTGACCAAAAACCATCTCTTTACAGGGGTGATATAAAGTAGATAACTCCCCATGGTTCACCAGCATATGTTTCTCAACAATGATGAAGACCATTGAGATATGAAATACATCATCCGAATATACGTTTTAGAATGACACTTTGTTTGATTGATGTTTCTCTTAATATATTCTTGCACGAGCTTATGTATCTAGGTGCATTGTAAGAAGAAATACATTATAATAGAAATACTGTCAACCAATGAACGATATCATGCGCCAACAATTCCTATTTGTTATCAGTGATTTGGGCCTTGAGAAGTATAACGAATGCGACTGGCTATAAGAGGGGCCAGCAATGAGGAGGACAATATGTTGCTTTCTCAGCATGTTCATAACCAAATAAACAATGGGATTTTCTGTTTTGGGCGGTTGGCCAAAATGGATCCGATTGGGCAGCAGGGAAAAAAGAAAATGGCGAAAAAGGTGTAATGTTTAACTTCATAGCTTGCTGGTCCTTGCAGAGACATGCTAACTATTGCGGCTGTCTTCTGTGAAATATTTCTGGTGCACTTTGGTTACAATTTTTAACTGTTATGAATTTAAGCTGTAAAATTTAAATTATTATTAGAACTGCGCTGTGTATATTTCAGCTGACACCTGCCTTTCGAAAAAAGTTTGTATGGATCCATCTATGACGTGCTGTCTGTGTCAAGTTGACAATTGCCTTTCAAAATGTTCATGTGGACCCATTGATGCTGTAATGTCTAAATTAGGTTGATAGCCGCATTTTATAAACGTAGAGTTCAGGGTGCCATACCAACAGGTTCTCCGCTTCCTGTAAATGCAAATCCCCTGCCTCTCAATACATGTCATTTTATTGTGTGTAAACATTGGCATATTTTGTCAATCCATGGAAAATCGATTTTTTTAATATTTTTGTTGCAAATGGTCACTTGTGGAACGCAGGGCATGATTAAAAAAGGTGATGGTGTTTTACGTAATCCTATGTTCAAAAGAAGTGCCTTTTCTAACCAAACGGAATGTATATAATGATTCTCGATTGGAGTTTTGCCTTATGCAAAATCGACGTCTCGTTACTTCGAGTCGCTGCCGACAGGTGTCTTCAGGTTGACGTACTGACTGCACACGTTGTGCCGACTGGCACCTGTAGTAAAGTGAGGTGGAGATTCCTTCCATGTATAGGTTTCTATAATTTTTTTGTGTCTGAGAATAATAGTTTTAAACTGCAATTAGTTCTAGCTTGGGACCTTTTCTAGACTTGCAGGCTACCGATGGATAATGGCAACCATCAATGAATATCCAGAGTACACTTTATAACTGGCAACCCAGATGTGCATAAAGTGTCTCTTCATGTTGTTTGTGGATGGAATGCTGTTGCTTCTGTCGCTGTCATTAAATAATCAGTCAACGTCAGGTGGGCGTATCAGTATCCCAAACACAGAATACAATTTGCATAACTAATTAAATTTCAAAATTAACAGAAGTTGGTATCAGAAGGTTTGTTAGTTTCAGGTACACTAGTATATACGTGTGCTTCATGCTGTCTGTTATTAGGTGTGCATGATCTGGGTGTATAAGATTAAGTTTAAGTGGTATATGGTGTTTATTTTACATTATTTATATATGTGTATATATATATATATATATATATATATATATATATATATATATATGATTGTGAATTACCATTTCGATGCTTGTGCATGATATACTCAATTAATCAGGGATGACTAAAATATCTTGGTTTTTTTAACACTTCGTCGGGGAACAGTCCCTGTGTTCCTGATTGGCATTGTATAGGATCTCACATACGTAGAGTGAAATGCGTTGTTTTCCTTTCATGAGAGAGTAGATCTGTTGCTGAAACATGTGCTCTCCAGTGACAGGAAACACCTTATTTTACTGTAACCGATGTGAGATATTATTTATTTTATGCTTAACTGGGTATTTATACCGAAGTTTATGCTCTACAGCCCTACTTTCAACCCCGATCGGATGTGCTATGTTTGTTTACGCTTGCAGCAGTAATACCATGTCAAATCTGACGTACAATCGTACGTCGCCAGGCACATTTGATTTCGTATACGTGTTTATCCACGACGTCAGTGTTCCTCGCGCGTAACAATGAAGTTGTGACAATGTTTCGGTCACGTGACTAGGGTGGAATTTGGTCTTTGGTTTTAGTTCACTAAACAATGTTTAACTCTTCAAAATTCTTATAACTGCTTGTGTGTTTCTTTTGCAAGTTTGACTTTTTTTTTGAATACTTGTACCAAGTGAAGCTGCGGGAAAATTAATTTCTTCTAAGTTCTTGGGCAAGACTGAACGCTGCATCTGTCACTCTGGCAGGCCAAGGGCCCTGTGACTGAGTTTACTGGTTCACCGACACGTCCAAAGCTAACAGAAAGCAGGGCTATGCCGCACTGCATATTCTCTCCCTGCACACATGGAAGCTGTATGGGGCTTTGGTAGCGTGACTCTTATTTTGAACTTGCGGAAAGGCATTTCGGGTGTGTTATCTTAAATTTTAAAAGCATTCACTCGTAAAGCATTACGCATACCTTAACTCAAAATAAATACACTTATGTAGAGCGCTTGTGCAAAAGATTTTTCAGTGCCCAAGAAAAGTGGATGGACGACTGGAGCTGCATGTGAATTTATCATGTTTTTTTTTTCTTGTTTTTTCACCAGGTTCGCCTTCTCGACAGCCAGGGATGGGAGTACGATCCTAACGCCGTCGAATTCGGCCATCATCGCCATATCACCGACCAAAACCGCCGACAGCGGCCACCAAATTACGACGCAGTAGCTGACCCGATAGTAAGTAAGCTGTTATAACTTTTCAGGTTTTCGGACCCAGGGGAAGATGTCATTGGGGTGATTTCCCGTCATCACAACAGCAGTGATTAGCTCAGCTAACCTTAGACAAGCTGAGCTTTTAGGATGGTCCGTCGTCCGTCCGTCTGTGCGTGCGTCCGTGATTCATTGACGCTTTGACTTCTCTGAAACCGTTCGCCAGATTCGCTTCAAAATTGGTGCCAAAGTTCCCCTAGTGTACCATTTTCAAGTTTATACAAGTGGTCATGATCCTTTGATGCCAAAGTTCCCCTAGCGTACCATTTTCAAGTTTGTACAAGTGGTCATGATCCATTGATTTTTCGATTTTTTTATTACTGTGTGTTCTTTTTGGGGGGGGGGGCTGAGGTCTTATGGGAATCAATAACAGTTCACATTTTCTACTTCTTTGAAACATTGAGGCGCATTCTCTTGAAACTTGTTTGCAAATGTTCCTCTAGTGGGCCTCCACCAAATGTGGTCGAATGGTCACGCTCCAGTAATTTTTGCATTTTTTATGATTTTTTTGTTCGTTATTGGCCAAATCTTAAAAATTCTTCTTCTCCGAAACCGCTTACCCAATTGCTTCAAAATCAAACACGAACACTTCTTGGGAACCGTAGTTGTTAATTGTGCGCCAGGTTGCGCTGCGATTTTAATTTTTTTTAATGAATTTTTTGTGGTTATGCTAATTTTGACTTCCTCGCAAAAACTTCATTCGGATTTTGCTTAAAGGCTGCGGGAATGTTCCTTGTGGAAGCGCCAAACAAATTTGTCCACTGGCTAGTGTTACCAGGGAATCCTGATTTTTAACGAATTTTTCATTTTGGGTTCTTATCGGTAACGACATATGTATTTTTTGTTGTTTACTCTGTAAATCAATTGGCATCTAATGCATATTCACATTTTGGAGTTCTTTTCCGAAACCATCCGCCAGATTCACTGCATACTTGGTGGCAATGTTTCCTTTGTAGGTCTGTATTTTTTTTATTCAAGTGGTCACGCTCCATTGTTTTTCGTATTTTTATGACTTTTTTTGTTTTTAATTGGCCAAATCTTAAAAAATCCTTTTCTCCCAAACCATTCAGCCAATTGCTTCGAAATTTCATAGGGACATATCTGGGGACACCTAGACCTTCAGTCGTTCACCAGGTGGCGCTGTGACTTGTCTGCATTTTAACGACTTTTTTCTTTTTTTTTTTCACTGATTTCATTTTCGACTTCTCCAAACCGAAACTCAGATTGTTCTGAACAATGTTTGCAAAAATATGGCCTGGAGTAAAGCTGTCGTAAATGCAAGCTGACTGAAATATATTTTATTATTGTTGAAATAAGCTTCGGCAGGATAAAATGTGATTTTTTGTATGTTTCTTTTCTTTTCTTTTCTTTTCTGACTTTGCTTTACAAACACCCTTAAAGTTTCCACTCGCGTAATTGTTGTAGTGATTGTGACACGGTAGTGATATTGGCCTGGTTGGAGTGTCAAATGACACACTGAATGGATGATCCAGTCGACGTTTACATACCGTAGGATGTGATTTTTCAAATTCAATTTGGAAAATGCTTGTTCACTCTCAAAACCTACCGTCATTTTGATAGTAAATTGTGTGTGTGTTTTTTTTTGTTTGCCTTTCATTTATCACATGATCTTTTAAATTTTGTAAGATTGAATGCATACATACAGTACAGCAGATATGTCAATTCATATTGACAATAGCAGCCAAATAAGACTTCAAATTGTATCTTTGACACTTTAATGGTAACCATTAATATCATAAGTATCAAAGTATTGAGCCAAACTGTTGCACTTACACGGTAGCTTTGATGCTGTGAATGGTTGTGGGGTGAAAGATAAATTGGCGTTTTACTGAAATATAGGATTTCCCACCACCTAATAAAAGCCGTATTCAAAACGGTGGGATAAAATATTCGCTTGACTGTTTGCCACCGCCCCCAAGTGTAGCAGTGATATTAAATTATACATGTTCTTTTGTGCCATGAACCTCTAAAGCACCTACACATTTTTGCTATGCCTAAATTTTAATGTTGAAAATAGACCTAAATATTGGGAGATAACCACTATCATGACACGGTCTGTTATGTTACGAACTAAAACTATAAACGGATAATTATGGGACTACTTTTCAGCGTTTAATTTTTGAGAACCTGCGTCGACGGTTTTGTATTGATTTCCTTAACTCTTCAATTCTAAATTATATAAAAGCAATGTCTTTTCAAAGAAGTCACGATGCCCTTTTATTTATGCTGCCTTAATTAAAAATATTTACAGTGTCTAACTAGTCACGGTACACAGGCCAATGAACTGTTGCATGCTTTGGCATATTCATTGACAGATTCAAAGTTACAGAGCTCTAAGGTTTTGCAAAGACTAGATGGACCCATTTGTATCTTAGTCATTTATATTGTCCCAGCTTTCCTTCCCTGTAAACGTCCAACGTTTGACCCGCTTGCAGCTCAGCTGACTTGCATGTTAGGTGGGCCTGTGTTATGCGTAGGCATCCAACGTCCGTCCGTCGTCCGCAAATCACATTTTCGGCTTTTTCTCAAGAACCATTGGTTGGATTCGCTTCAAACATGGTGGCAATGTATCTTGGGTAAGCCTCTTATAGTAATTTTGTTCAAATAGTCACACTCCTTTTAGTTTGGAAGCTTTTATGATTTTTTTGTTTTTTCTTTTTCGTCAAATCATTAAAAAATGCAATATCGCATCGGTAATGCTTTGAAATTGCAAAGGAACACTTCTGGAGACCCATAGACCTCTATGTGTTCAGTGATGGCGATTTTTGACTTGGTCTGCAAAATCATGTCTCAGAATGTGCTAAAACTTGATTGAAAGGTGCTTTGTGGAAGGTTCATACGAAGTTGCACCCTAGGTGGTCATGCTGCGGATCTTTGATTTTAAACGAATTTTCAATTTGGTTACTTATCGGTTGATGCATACATTTTTATTGATTACCACCGTCATCCAGATTCTCTTCAAAGTTGGTGGGAATGTACCTCACGTCTCTACCAAGTTTCTTGAGGTGGTCTTGCGGCATTGATTTTCTGGAGTTTAGCTGACTTTTATTTTACTTTATTTTGTTATTATTATTATTATTTTTTTTTTTTTGAGATCTTGGAAAAATCTTCAAACAAATCTTCCTTTCCGAAAACGCTTGGCCCGTTGCTTTCAATTTGTCTGGGGACACTTTTGGAGGTGCCACAGACCTTATTTTTTTCAACAGGTGACACTCCGTTTTTTTTTTTTTTTAACGCCTCTCTGTGTGTTTCCGCCAGTTTTGACTTTTTCAAACCCGCTTATTAGATTGTCCTAAAACCTGATTGAAATGTACCTTGCAGAAAGGTCAAAAAATTTGTTCCCCAAGTGGTGATGCTGCGAAACTCTTATTTTTAAAGAATTTTTCAATTCGGATGCTTGTCAGTTGATGCACGCATTCCTATTTATAAATACTATTATATCTAGACTCGGATTAAAAATTTTGGCACGAACTTGAGACAAAATTAATTTATATATAATTTGCATATTTGGAAACACTTTATTGGCTCTTCTCCTTCTACACAACTTTGTCTACACCTCGGAGACGCTGCAACTGAGCCGGGTATTCATGTCGTAAAGATGTTTCCCCATGCATGTAAGCGTTTCCTGAAAGAAACCTGACCAGTGCGTAAGTCCTTGGTGGACGGAACATGCCAATTGTGACATATACGATTTTATAAAATGGTTTTATATGTATACACTTACTGTATTATATCTTATTTGCATATGTTTATTCTACATGTATTTTGGGAGCATCACAGGTTTTACCCTAGCCTGTCGATGCCCCCGCTGTAAAGGGGTAGCTTTATATAAATAAAATTGTTATCATTAAGATTATTATTAATTATACATTTCTTCATTCATCCATCAATATACATTGTATATCATGATGGTACACTTTATGTGTACACGAGAATTAAAGATTGTTCATGGGCCAGTTGTCTCTGTAACACGAGAACTACCAAGATGGACTTACACTGTACGCCTAATGTTGACACGTTCCGTACATTCAGTTCTCGACAATGCACATTCCAATTCGCCATCCCTTATTTTACAAGGCTCGTTAGTTACAGAGGCTGTAATGTTCACATCAAAATAATCACGCGAACTATTATTGACTTGATCAAGTAATTCCTTAAGACTGTAGATCGGAAATTGGCGTTTCGAAAATTCATACGTGGGCAAAATGTAATTGAGAGAATGGCACACAGTAGAGCAGCTGTCTTCAAAGGTCATTCTGTCTTGGGCTTAAATAATCTCATTATTAGTATAAAACAATTTGTGAAAGAAGCTTTAGAAACCGTTTGTGAACTTGACGTTCGACATGCAGGTTGTCAAGTGGAGTGGTGCACTGTGAGTGGTAAACGGAAATTAATCGGATAGTTTTGCACCAAGCTGTAAAAACTATTTCAAAATCTTTGTAAATCAGTTGGGATTGCCATGGCTTAAAAAAGTAAAGAAACATTATGTACAAATTAACACCACACATATTTTAGATTTAGTATATTAAAATATTGTATTGCTTACCTCTAAAAGGGCCCCTATACAGCCAAAAGCAATCTAATATGTTTTCACGTGAACGGAATGACCACAAATGCAAGCAAAAGGTATAATTCTGTACTTTAACCATGCACTTTGAGATAATTTATTGTAATGGAACCTGCCTCGGTTTAAGACAGTATCTTTATTTTGTATACAGGACATTCATATTAAGTGCGGTCCTGCTTTGGCCAGGTCACTCAACGAGAAAAGTATTTCTAGTGTAAGCAAGGCAAAATATGTTGCTCCCAAAATTCAGCGATTTGATGATGATGATGATGATGATGATGATGATGATGATGATGATGATGATGATGATGATGATGATGATGATGATAATCCGTAAAGACACATTGTGCTTCATACAAGAAGGAATTGTCAGGTGTTTGGAATAAGTATTCTTCATTTCTATAGATGTTAGTAACATCCCTGGCAGTGCTGTCCAACTGGAAATCTCTGTAGCAAAATTTAGATTCCCTGGAGCATTTTCTCAACTTCTTCACATGAGGAACACTCATTTTGGATAAATTATGTGGCATTTTTATAGCACTGTGAAGCAAAATTTTGCTACACTGCTTCAGTTGGACAGCCCTGCCTGGTGTATTGGTGTACCCATCAGTACACCTTTATCATGGCCCACGATCAGCGACAGGGTAATCTATAATTTGGTGAGAAAAATAAATGCATATAGCGTGTGGGTCATGATGGTTATCTTGAACGTTTTGTAAGCTGTTTATACATATCACGGAGAAAGACATGTGACAAAACGTAAAGGACAATTTGTAGCCCAGCTGTGACAAATTCCGACCTCCTTAAAAGGAAGAAGCTGGCTCCGGTTGTGCACAAGTGATTAAAAGGAACATACCGACCAGTAGACCACTTGTGACTTTATCTCTTTCTCTTCAGGTTGTGTTGTTTCCAAATTTTATATTTATTCCCTTCGTATAGGAATACGAGAGAGGCGACATGTGGAAGCGACTTGAACAAGGCGAGTTAGAGAGGGAAAGTGTTCGACATATTGCCAGTCACTTGGTGTACCACCGAGACGGCAGTGGCCGCAGATTCCCACCAAACAGCGATTATATGGAGCCAAACGCTCTATGGTCACCAGCGCATGTAGATAATCCCTACCCTAATGACTGTGGATTCCATAGTGCCAAAGGTCATGAATTGGCAGATACTTATTACAATGACCCTCACCACGAAATGCAAGTGGGAAATGGACGACGCCAGCAATACTCTGAAGAGAGAATTTACGAAAGTTTGTGTCCTGTGCGAGATCCCGCACATCCACCTTCATCTTCAATGGGACCCGGGGGAAACAAGGCTAAATTCAATGCTGTCCTACAAGATCTACACAAAACACAAGCTTTTCAAATGAGGTCAGGCGAACGGGTTCGTAGAATTTTATAGATTGTGCCAAGAAAATGGAAAAAAGATGGAATGATTGAGTATTCTGTTATAATCTACATTTTCATTTGTCCATTTTAGCTGTCACTGCCTTATTCTTGAACTGATAATCTTAATTAGGATATTATGTACAGCTTCGACTTTAACACAGTGAACAGTGGATCAGTCATTAACAACTGACCCTTATTGTTTTACATTTTTATGTATACACAGGCGGTGCTCAAAAAGAACAAAAAAATCACCGAAAGCGATAAAAGGTTGTTTTATACGTTGTTTACATTCAGTATAATTGTAATTTTTTTTATTCTATATTTAATATTTATAACAGAGCCTATTGCACGAACGTCATTGGCTAAACAAGCCGCCCTGATTTCATATAATTCTATTAAAGGAATTGAAATAATATAATAATGCAATTATTGCATAAAAATGTGCCACTGCTTCCCCACATCTATCTATCTATCTATCTATCTATCTATCTATCTATCTATCTATCTATCTATCTATCTATCTATCTATCTATCTATCTATCTATCTATCTATCTATCTATCTATCTATCTATCTATCTATCTATCTATCTATCTATCTATCTATCTATCTATCTATCTATCTATCCGTCCGTCTGTCTGTCTCTGTCTGTCTATCTACCTGCCTGTCTGTCTGTCTGTCTATCTACCTGTCTGTCTGTCTGTCTATCTATCTATCTATCTATCTATCTATCTATCTATCTATCTATCTATCTATCTATATATCTATTCATCTATCTATTTATCTATATACATATATTCATACATTTAAAGCATACGAGAGAGGGTCGAGGATATGACAGGCCAGACTTTGACGAGAGGTCGCGCTATGAGTACGACCGCAGACGGCATGATTTCTATCAGGCAGCCCGAGAGAGACACGATGTGCAAAAGGTTCCACAAAGACCCAACAAGGAGTATCTTCACGAAAAAGCATTTATCAGGCAAAATGAGCTGGAACTGAAACAAAGACATGAGCATGGGGAATTATTTCGGCAGTTCGAAAAGCTAAGGATCGAACAAACTAGGTCACTGGAAGAAGAAATGAAGCTGCAGTTGGAAAGGGCAGTGCAAGATCTCTTCAAGCGAATGGAAAATGGTTAGTTGCACAATGCTTCTGCATGTCACAGACACGAATTGTATTGCTTAATTAGATGGAAACAGATTGCATGAATAAATCTTAAAATAATATCAGCTACCAGACAGTACCTGTGTTTTTGGAAGCCTTCGTGATTTTAATGACTCGCTTGCCCGTGGTGTGACGCTTAATTCCATTGTAGATGGATGTACAAAAGCTTTACTCTGGCAAAAATAAAATGAGCGATCCCACTTGTTTTACCCTGTGCATATTTTGAAGTGTGAGCCAATTATCACTAATTCATTCACACCACTGTCACTCTACCCTTTTGGGTTCTGTTGTGGTCCTGAAAAGGACCTTTGTTTTAAAGGTGTATGCATATGGGTGCTTCAGAACCAGTTGTGGCCTACACGCTTCTGTAAGTAAGTTTGTATTCTTCTCGCATACAGGTGACCAGTTTGGCAGTCTCTGCCTGGGGGATGCTGATCCACTGTTCCCTGTAACGTTGTTCGAGATGATCAAGGGTGTCGGGGGGGGGGGGGGGGTCATTGTACTCATCTCTGATGCGGCAGCGCAGAACATCCCACAGGTTTCAATCGGGGATAAGTCTGGAGATCATGCAGGCCAAGACAGCATGAGGGTGCTGTTGTTATTTAGGTACTATTTACTGACTCTGGTAGTATGGGGGTCCAGCGTTATCCTGCTGGAAGGTGAAATATGGATATTGCTGTGTCCACTTTACCACTGTTTCACTGTAAGGAAAAATTCATCCCCACAACGCTGGCCAATGAAGGAACCGATGTCACCCTGATCAGGTCAGTTCTTCCCGCTGCAGTGATTGCTTCCCACAACATTGAGCTGCTGCCTCCATACCGGTCATGCTGTACAGTGCATCCTCCTGCAAATCTCTCTGATGCCATGCAGCATACCCTTATGCTACCATCTTGAAAATTCAGACAGAATCTGGATTCATCAGATGACATGACATTTCTTCACGGCTGCAGGCTGCACCCCCAACACTGCGGTGTGGGAACAGCCTTGTGTTGAAGGCCAAGAGAGATAGTACTGCAGGGCGGTATGACCTCAAACTTCAAGTCGCTTTAAAAATTCTGTTGTCCCCTGTCCACTTTGATGCTCGGATGGTGCATGCATCATGTCAGTGTTGCCGAAATCTGTGGATGGAATAAAAACGACGTCTTTTTACAAACCTTTGCAGAGTAGAGATTAAAATGTCCGGGTCTACCAGATCCTGATTTTCTCTCGCATTTCATTGAGCACTGAAAATGCTCCCACAATTTCTTAACTGTGGCAGAAGAACAGTGCACCCATCTGGCTACTTCCTGTAATGACAGGCCAGCTTCAGGCATACCGACAATCCTTTCTCTTTTAGAATCACAGGTCCGTCGCCAGTGATCCCCGCGCCCAGACATGTTGACTGTCACTGATGCCTCATGTCCTTGTAGCAGGCCATTTAAAGCCTATGCGCGGCTCAAAACTGGAAGCACGTCATGACTATTTATCATTTTTTTACACTTCTTATCCCGGTCTCATCTCATTTCCCAGGCCAATTCTTTCTTGCTCTGTACTGGACCGTAAACGTGGCGTTGATCACCAACTCCATAATTATGCATCATATT
Source organism: Hermodice carunculata (assembly GCA_964020975.1). Classification (NCBI taxonomy): domain Eukaryota; kingdom Metazoa; phylum Annelida; class Polychaeta; order Eunicida; family Amphinomidae; genus Hermodice; species Hermodice carunculata. The sequence goes on from OZ026612.1 coordinate 140,753,788, forward strand.
GGCTATAGAGGTTTATATTTTACCACTCCATTTTCAACCAATGGGACCGATCACCTTTTTCCCTCCAGAGTATATATCCCACAACACCATGTCCCGCACTGCGTATATATCCCACCACACCATGTGCTGCACTGCGTATATATCCCACCACACCATGTCCCGCACTGCGTATATATCTCACCACACCATGTCCCGCACTGCGTGGATGTTTTCATGGGGACACCCATTTCATTGTATCCTGGAGGTGGCAAGAAAGTTAACTTGATCTGCGCTGTTTGGCAGAAGGTGGTGATGTATTTTACAGAAAACTATAATACTTCAATTTGTTTGCCCATAATAAGATGTGCATGATGGTTGTTTTTTCCACAAGCATTAACATTAGTAAATTTATTTCACTGACAGGTTTATAATATACGTTCGGTCTAAAACAATGAAAGATGTGTAGGGTCATTTAATCCAAAATTACATATGTTCAGACGGACTTCCAGACCTTCATGCCACAATTAATTCCTTATTCCATACTACCCTCAATTTTCTATGGCTGAGACGTTGATTATTCTCTGCAGACATGGCCGCCAGAGGATTGTATTTCTCATAGACTCGTTGGAAGAGCTAGCACATAACCCTGGAGGATTGCATTTTTCTTAGACTCGATGGAGGCGCTGACACATATTCACAGAGGATTTCATTCTTCAGATCCTCGTTGGAGGTGCTAGCAAGGGCCATGCAGGTTCCGTGATGCTGGCAACCCAAAAAACATTTCATGCCCAATTCAAACAGAATTCATTCTTTATACTTCTTAACATAATTGGTCGGTACCTGGACTCGAAACTGGGATATATCGCTCCAAAAGTGAATTATCTGGTATGCAATGGATTCTTAACAAGAATTCTCATGCTTGAATTATTTTGGTACACATGCATGTTGTTGAGCGAAACTGCACTAGGTCAGTGATCAGGGGCGTGATGTGAAGGCGCCAAAGAGTTCAGTTTTGTTTCAAACTTTATGTTCCATTGACGAAAGTTTAGTTTTATATGTCAGGCAAAAGTCCAGCAGTTTTCTTAGAGGCAATAGCGTAGCGTCCAGGCAATCGAGTAAAATAATAATTTTATGCAGAGGAAATGCAACATTTAATGTCGTGAGCAGTTATACACCTCAATCTTTGTAAAATGCGAGGGCTGCGCCACGTCCTAGGTTTGGCAAAAACAAAGCTTATGCTGTTTCAGATTTGCATTATATAAATATCATTTTATAATAGATTATTTGAAAATTTTCCTGTTGGTGTCGCAGAATCCGTGACATTGTCATAATAGTGTCGCGAAAGACGGCTTCGAAGGGGTTTATAATCGACATGTTTGCCAACTTAAAATTCTATAGTAGACCAGTGTTAAGAGGGCGTTGCCAAGTTTATGTATAATACATTATATATATACATATAAGATATATATATATATATATATGCATATATATATATATATATATATATATATATATATATATATATATATATATATATATATATATATATATATATATATATATATATATATATACATATGCATACACATGGCTCTTATCTAGTGACAGGATGTTAGTACCAGTTGGCCCCTGCTTAAAAATAACGTGTACGTATTTAGCACATTCAGCTGCGATAATATCAAGATGCACCGGGATCCGACATTTTAATAAACATAAATTCAATTTTATCAGGAAATTTCGACGGTGACATAGAAGTTGAGAAGTTGAACATTGAGCAAGAGTTCATGCGGCTGAAGGAACAAAAGTCGCGCCATCTCATGGAACAGTTGACGTCACAGGAGCGCATGCGTATTGACGACATGATAGACAAACAGACTCAGGAAATGTTGCAACTTCTTGATAAAAAGGTAAACCTCAGTATCATTCAGGTTGTCTATGATAGAATAGAAATATAATTTTTCGTAAGATTTTATCTTTTCAACCGATATCAAAAGACAAGTCATCCTACATCTTACGTGCAATCTGCACGAATACATACTAACCTTCAAGGTTGAGCAAGGCATAATTTCATTGACGAATTAAGGATGGTCTCTGCTGGATTAAGGTACGCGATAACATCGCGTCAGACCATCCAAAATCATATACATTTTTTTTTAATCTAGAAACGTGATATTGACCTTTTTTCATATTTACCATCAAGCATTTTGTTGAAATTGTGTATTATATATCTAAAAGTAGAACTAAAGGGATTCACAAACACCGTAACTTTATATACCGGCATGTTAATATTTATCTTCAAGGCCCTGAACAAGCTTCCACCACCGTGTCCGCCACGGTTCAGAAAGTCCCAGTTGTATGCCGGCCCGCAAGTCTTCGATGACTTGGACTTCCAAGCAATACAAGTAAGACAATTACCTTATAATATTCACAAGATTTTCTAAGGCACAATCTAAATCTTGAAAACTTAAAATCACAGCTAACTTGATTAAGAACATAATCATAATGAGAACCACCTACTGTTCGCAAATAGGTAAAATGGCCGGCGGCACATTGCACTCTACGTGCGATTGTGTGGACGAGCACTCAGTGATGAGACGAGACGGAGGTAAGGAACGATGGACCTTCTTCATTGCAATCAACATATTGCGGTAGAGTACCAGTAGCAAAACAAAACGCAGCTAAGGGTCTGGTTCTACTTGAGCGTTCCGGCACCAACAGATAGCTTAAATTCCTGATATATATATATATATATATATATATATATATATATATATATATATATATATATATATATATATATATATATATATATATATATATATATATATATATATATATATATATATATATATATATTCACTTTATCAATGAGATATATTCTTGTGTTATATTGGCTGAAAGTGAAGTCATTGCCCCCATTTTGCACAGCTTTGTTTCCCTAAAGGTGCACATTTGTATTCTAGGTGGCCCAAAAGGAGCAGAGTAGCTTTACTGAACTCGTTTATGAGTTGACGCGAAACTGCCGATCGCAGCTGGAGAAAGCAAGGTAAAGTGTTATGATACAAACAGGGCGAACCAACTCCAAACTACGGATATTGAAGAATGCATGCATGCAAAATTGGCTACGAATAGTACACATGGCACCCGATAGTTTACCCTATGATTGTCTCCTTTGTAACGTGGAACATATTGATACCGTTAAGTTTGAACGCATGGATTGCAGCCTATATTTTCAACCTATTTGGCTTTAATAAAATGCGGGGAAATATCGGTTAGCCCACTGGCATTTTTGGTACTCGGACTTTTGTAAAAAGAACTGAAAGGAGATTTAGCAAGGTTTTAGCAAGAAACTATGTGAAGGAATTCTGGTTTCGACAAAAAACTACGTACATATACTAAACTCAAAGAAACTTTCTAGTAAGAGAAGTATCTATTAGTGATTAAAGATTATACATTGAGGAGAAACATCACACGATTTAAAATAAGTTCACATAATATGAAAATTGAAATTGGTAGACACAAAAAGCCACATAAGATTCCTTAAGAAGAAAGATTGTGCGAAAATTTTAAACTTTTTGGAGACGATATCCTGTTATAATAGCTTGTAAAACATATGAAACTGAAGCAAAATACTTCTACGATGCGCTGCCCGATAATTTCCAGATATTTAACAATCTTAATGATTCCACATTTTTTTGTATCTATCATTAAGTTAGCCGATATTGACAAAATTGGAATAGTGAAGAATTTCTTTACAGATATACAGAAAAAGAGGGGATCTTTCTAATACAGAGCAGCATTGTATACAGTAAACAGTTTTTTCTCTACGCGCATTGTCATCCATGTATAACATGTGATTCTGCTGTTGTAGCACTAAATGTATTTGTTCTTTCTTGTATCGTATTAATGAAATACCTGGCTCCTGTATTTGTGTATATGTTATTTTTTAAGCAAAATGTCACGACTCATGTATGTACATGATACAGCAGGTAAAGTTCAGTTCCATGCATCAGTTAAGTAAGCAATGGTCATTAACTGGTACCCCTTATGTACTTTCTGCTTTTGTAATGCAACTGGCAGTCACTTTTTTCACTTTATTCAATTCAAAATCTTTAATTCATAAATTTAAACAAAACTGTACATATTCATACAGCTCAACGAACGATAATTAATACCACTGCTGTAACGAAAAGTATATTCAGCAGTGAAAAATATGACCTCAATCAATAATCAACATGCAGCTGAATACCAGAAACATGCAAAATAAAAAAATGCAACAGTAAAAAAGATACAAAAATAAAAAAGAAAAAAATATAGCTGCAGAGATAGAGCAACTGGGCCGCCGCGGGCACCTGCTGTGCTGGTTGTACAGCCTCAGTGCAGATTAATCCACTGAGTAAGAGTACAACACATAAGACATGACGTGAGCTAAGAATACTGGATTTTTAGTTTTTTATTCAAATTTTCTTGCAGGAGATTTGTTTGGTTTATTTTCTTGTGGCTTTCGTTGATCTCGATATCTGGTTTCTGTGGCATACAAAGGATGCGTATTATCATGTTACACTGCATGTAAAATACAGCCCTGATCTTAGCTGCCACTCGACAGTTCCCAAAGTGAAAGGCAGTAGTAGCTTTACTAATAATATTTTATGTTTTAATTCTACCTCTAACCACCGAACCAATAAAAATAATGTAAGTTGTCGATAGTTATACCTGTACTGATTACATTATGGTGTCTCCTGGTTTTCTGCCATCCCCACTCTCTCCCACTGGATTCCGGCTTCCTGTTACCTCCCCCCCCCCCACTTCTCTCACACTTGATCCTGGTTTCCTGTCATAACTCAGTTTCCTCCCACTTGATCCCATTTTCCTGTAATCTGTCAGTTCCTCCTACTTGATCCTGATTTTCTGTCGTCTGCCAGTTGTCTCCCACTTTATCTTGTCATCTCCCACCACATAATGGTTTCTTCCATGTTCTCGATCTCTTCCAATTGCCAAATCTCTCCAAGTTGTCTGTTTTGTTTGAGCTCTCAGTTTTCTACTAGTGTCCATTTCATTCGGTCAGTTCCCAGTTATGGCCCCAAACCTGGTATTATGCCGGCTGCATCAAATTGTTCGGAAAGACCCTAATCTTCCAGACGTTACCAGGCAATCGAATGAACTGCCTCGTGATACAGGGAAAATCGATCGAAAGTTCTAAAGAGTTCAAAACTAAACTAAACCAAACATCAAAAGTCAATAAAGGCAACAAACCGTTTTATATAAGAGATAGGCTACTAGCTACCGCACACACTCGGCTTCCTATGAAATGTAGTAATCTCCGAAGTGATTTTTGTAGGAAAGGACTTGTTGACTCCCCCGAGTGTTCCTGTGGTCATGCTATTCCATTATTTTTGCGAGTGTAATAGGTATAGTGTACATGGGGACATGTTACAAAGGAAAGCTGTTACCCTAGCCTCATTTATCATTTGGACACTTGTATATGGTTCCAATAAATGTACAAAGAAAGAAAATGAATTTATATTTTACGCTGTTCACCGTTATATCAAACCCACAGGAAGGCTCGGAACAGCAACCTAAGTAACTTGAATATTTATATATAATAGTATCTTGTTATTTGATTACATGTGCTTCAGCCCGACAAATTTACTCGCTTGTATATCCATATATTGCTTCATATATCCTGTATCAATATTAAAGTCAATTCCCCATCAACTTTCCCTACAGTGACCTAATGTCTTGGTCATCCTTAACATTTGGTGGCATTTTGCTAGCTGTGTGTAGCGTTATTTGGCGTCATTTCGAATTTTGCGTTAGTGATTATTTGTTGTATAATGTCTCATTTCTGTACTTTTATATGTACAAAAGGGATTAATATCGGGCACAGCCCTGTTTCCCAATTGTTTTGAATAAAATCTGTTTTAACCAATCTTCCAGAACTATAAACCAGTTAAAACTTGTCTGGTACATTTCCTTTGGCCGAAACTGAACTGGGATATTTCAGAACACATGACAATTATGACAGAAGGAACTCTTTGTAAGTATGTTTTCACAATTGTGAACGTCTAATTTCACGACTGGTGTTTAGTGTTCAGGACAACAAAATCAAGACAAAAGTAATCACAGTCAGATCAGCTCTAAGGTACAGGTGGACGTCTTGCTGGAATATCCAAATGTGTTTTTTTTTTCAGAACAATTTTTCGATGGATTACAGTTAAGGATTTGAATAATATGATATTCCGAGAGGAACTGAAGGAGGACAGTCCATACTACTTTCTTCAGGGAATTAAATATGGGCTAGAAAGCTACCATGAACTATTCAAAAGGCTTTGTAGGTAAGTTGTTTTAATTAGCATATCGACCACGGAAACGTATGTCAATGAACCTTTAGTACAGTTTCCAAACGTTTTGTTGTATGGTTCCAAAGTGGAAGTCGATGGTGCCGTCCGTGCTGGTGATGTTAAAAAAACAATTATGGCTTCTTATAGCAAGTTCGTGCTTAAATGGATGACTTACACTTATAAAGTTACGTAGCTCTATGATCAACCAGCAGCTTAAATACCTGTGGGCTTGTCTTAGTATGTACAGTCACGTATGGGAAGTCCGATTGTAATTGGTCAACATTAAACACCTATTATTGCTCTCGAAATGAAACAGTTTGGGAAAAGAAAGGTTTCGTAAGACTTAATATCCATTTTGTTTAATATTAAGGCCGATTTACTAATAATATTTTTCAGTTACGTAGGTTTGCCTGTCAAAATTGTGCGAGGATACTCCAAGAGTGCCGGCTACAAGCCGGGAATGACCTTTGGAGATAACCGTTTTCGAAATTCGTGGACTGTTGTGTTCATCGATGGGTATTGGCGATTTATTGACTGTCACTGGGGTGCTCGCCACGTCAGCAGCGCACGTGACATGGAAGATCCATTCAGCTTCCACTACGAGGTCGATGAATTCTTTTTCCTCACTGATCCAGATGATCATATTTGCATGCACTATCCAGATGACGCTGAATGGCAGCTTCTTGACCAAACACTGACTATAGAGCAGTTCATCAACATGCCTGTCGTCAAGTCACATTTCTTCCACTATGGGCTCAAATTTGGCTCCAAGTTATGGTCAGTGATAGAGAATGATAACGGCAAGGTGGAGATTGTACTGAGAAAGACCTCTGACACACCTTTGGCCTTCAACACTCGCCTAGAGCAGAATGAAGATGTCATTGACGGCTACTCTATCTATCACTGCAGCGGGGAAGAAGTTGTATTCAATATCACTCTGCCAGGTCGCGGTGTGTTCTTTTTTACAATATTTTCCTGTGACACAGATAAGTCGGATGCGTACAATAACGTTTGCTCGTTCCGAATAAAATGCTCAAAAGTAGAAACAAAGCCTTTCTGCAAACTGCCCCGCTTACCTGATGGCTATGGCTTGACCTACCTGGGCACAGAGCTTGGTCTTAGTACAGAAAAATACAATGAGTATTACCTTGTCACCAATGAAGATAAAATGATTCTCAATATCAAGTTTCAACGATCAGTGAACGTGTCACACAAATTGATGTTCGGCTACGAGGCTATTGAACTTGATCGTTATGCCTTCCAAAGATTCAGAGATAACGCATTTGTTTCTTACTTGATCAGATTTCCCCAGAGAGGTTTATATGTCTTTTCAATTTTTGCCGCCAAACAGGACTCCGGAAAGACACACCTTTCATGCGCCTGTCGATATTTGATCCAGTGCAATGCTAAGCCCTCTGGTTCAACAAAAATATATCCGAAAACTCAGCAATACTGGAAGAGATGTCGTCTGCACGAACCAACGCAAGGTGAACTGAAACTGAATAAGAATGTCAAATTCAAAGTTGAAGTTCCATCTGCTGATGCTGTAGCCGTCATTATCAATACGCAGTGGTTCTATTTAAAACGAGGCACCGGAGATAAAGTCTGGGAAGGAATTGCACACACAGGAAATGACAAGAATGTTACTGCGGACGTGTACGTGAAATATGAAGGAAGAGATTTCTTTCCCTTGCTGGAATACAAGCTGGTGTCAGAAACCTGAAGAAATCGCCTGCCGTACGCATATATCGAATACATTGAGACGCAAGTGCTTTGCTGACTTTATTAAACGTGTGCAAAAAATATACTTAGATAACCAACCAATTTTAACAATGAAAGAGCGTGTACACTTTCTGATGCGAGGTAATGCTTTTATATTGTGGTATTCGATTTTACAGACCTTAAAGTCTGAAAGGAAATATTGAGAAAACCGACTTTATGACTCTGAGAAAAAAATATATGGAGCGGTAGTAATCACTTTAATGTACTTATAACTCTGAAGTAAGCACTGCAGGCAATATTTGTACGTTCCATAATAATACAGATTACATATTTAAGGTGAAAATGATTACCGATGATCTTATTAGATATTCAATTAAGTTTCGAAATAAAAGAATTTCATCAGGTTTACATGTAGACTGTTTACCTCATTAGATTGAACAAAATTGCTATCCGTGTGGATTAATTTTCTAGCTCAGCTGCCTGTCTATCAAGCAGACCATGACGGGTAATTCGCCATCCATGGTCCGTTCATCACCAATTTTACTTTTTCGTTTCTTTTTTCTTTTCTTTTCTTTTCTTTTCTTTTCTTTCCTTTTCTTTCGTTCTATCTTTTCTTTCTCTGTTTTTTTTCTCGTTTTTTCTTCTATTTACTTCCTAATACTTTAGTGCCATCGGCTGGGGTTACTTCAAAGAAGGTGGGATTAAAAACCATATCATAACAGTTACCAAATCGTGACGAATATGTAAGTATGTATGTATGTATATATATATATATATATATATATATATATATATATATATATATATATATATATATATATATATATAATATATATATATATATATACACACACCTCAACTTTCTTCCTATCTTCCAAAACGTATAGACTAATATTCATAGCATCATTATGTTATGTTATTTTACGATCACCTACACATCTACGAAGACAGGACTACACATATCTATCTGAAACATAAGTTCCCAATCAAACTCATATTAACTCGCATTCATTTTCATGCCAACCTGAAAGATCCAAATCCACCATTTTAGATTCGAACTTAAACTTTATAACAATGTAAAATGTAGCAACCGCCATGACCTTTTGAGTGAAAATTGAATTGGGCTACACCTACAATGACACAAATAAAATTAATTTCAGAGAGAAGAAAATGTGACCGCAATATGGACTAAAAATCTTGTGTGATATATATTTCACACCCAAACTCGTAGAAAAAATATTCATGATTTTCCCTGAAGCTTTTGCAATTGAAAAACTGTCAAAATAATGTCTTATATTTTGAGGATCATAGCTGGTTTAGATTTATGTAAACCTTTCACAAAGTGTAAATGCGACCTGAGTTAAAGACTCGAGCTTTTTTTATTCAACATACAAACTTTATGTTCATGTCCGAAAAATACATACAGACGAAATGAATACCACCTAGTTTAGTGGATGTTAATACAGAAATAAATCATCTTCTCATAAGAATGCTTCATTGCCGTGCTACTACAAATATTCAAAGATACGTATAATTCTTATGGATTTTGAATGTTTGACATGGAACAGCATGCCTAACGTAGTCTAATTTCTTAATATATATATATATGTATATATATATGTATATGTATATATATATATATATATATATATATATATATATATATATATATATATATATTAATTGATATGACGATAAGCGAGTCATTTTACATGTTCAAGCCTGTTCAAAAATACACCAAGGAGATTTTGATACCGACTCTCTCTATACCGACTAAGCTGGAAACATAATTTACAAAAAAAAAAGAAACATACATATAGTCACATTAAATATGCATTTATACATATATGTACATATATGTAAATGTGAATGCATTATATAGTTTTTTTAAAAAAAGGATATAGCTTTTTTCAGTGTTAGATATGAAGCACGCTACGCAAATCTTGCTATATCCTAAAAAGACTGGATTATATATGTTTCAGTGTCTTCACCTGTATTTACACACACACACCCACACACACACACACACACACACACACACACACACATATATATATATATATATATATATATATATATATATATATATATATATATATATATATATATATAATATTTTCGACAGATGTTCAAACATTTAATGTTTGAAAAACTTCCTTCTTGCCATAAAATCTGTGATTATATACTGCAGGGTGTGTGTAAGCTTTGAAAATAATCTCCAAATTGATAGATATCAGAAAATATTTGAAGGAATCTTTATACCATTTAGAGAGAACTTCCGCCATGAAAATATTTCAGATACATTATAACGCAATTTTATGATGTACGAGATTTTGATTTTCAATCACAATCAGGGTGTCTCGATCTGTCTAACAATATACCAGTCTGTATGTGGTGGGGTGGATGTGTGATTAAGTCTTGGTGGAGGGGTGACAGACGCACGGCCTGCACTATGAATGTTTTAGATAGAGGGCGCTGATGGTGCAAAGCCAAGCTAAGGAGTCAAGAAGAATGTTACCCTCAAATGATGCAATTTTGCAGTATACAATGGTGCGGCTTTGGACTATTTTTCATGTGTTTTAACCTCCAGAGGATGCACATTTATTAAAACTTCAGTCTAAAAAAATGTGTTGCTGAAGTTAATATATATAGATGATGATGGCAAGGGCAGCATTGATGGACGATATTTCATGTGTATAATGATGTTTTATATACAGTTAGAAAATCACTGTCCTTCTACTCCTATAGGTATAAACATAGTCATTTTGTGCAATTGGAAAGTTGCCCATATTTCGAAATAAAAAATAAAAAAAAAATGTAAATTGTATGAACGATCATGACCTATATTGCAACTGCACCATTTCATACATATCCATGGTATTTTGTTGATAGGTCTAAAAATAAAAAATAAACAAAAATAAACCAAAAACAAACAAACAAATTAACAAACACCCCCCAAAAAACGAAAACAACAAAAAAAAAAAAAAAAACACAAAAAACAAAAACAAAAACAAAAAAAGCAACAACAAAAAACCCCAACAACAACAAAAAAGTACAAGCACAGTCTACATCATATAGATCCCCCATCAGCAAACCTGTTGGGAGCATAAACAATACTTACAAACACATACATATAAAGATGATAATAAGAATTGTATATATATATATATATATATATATATATATATATATATATATATATATATATATATATATATATATATATATATATATATATAAAATCATACAGACATGTTTGTCGAGTTGAACCAAGAGAATAGGGTACCTTTCTATCACAACTTTCCTCTGATTTTTAGTTTCTGTTATAAATTTTCCCAAATTCCAAATTATTTCCATGTCATCACATTTCATTTACTTAATAAATTTATCTTCCGGAGTTAAATATTCAAAATCGGCCAGATATTCTGACACGTTATCAAAAAGTTGTTTTCTGGCTTCACAGAACTTTTGACAAATTAAAAAGTAATGAAATTAATCCTCTAATTCAAAACACAAGTCACATATTCTGTCATCTACTGGTACTTTAACTGGCCTTTTCTGTCTCCCTTTTTCAATATTTAAATTATATGCACTGATTCTTGATCGGGTTAAGTTTCTTCTTTCATCTATATTCTTCAATACCAGTAATTAAAAGAAAAGAAAAAAGCCATTAAATAAAAAATTTCTCCTGTAATAATTTTTGTATGGTATTTGCCGAAAAGTCTCCAAATTCATCGCCGCTATTGTTCCAAATATCTTCGCATTCGATTAATTTTAGGGTGTTCTTCACAGTGTTTAGCCAGTAAGAGTTAGTCAGTGACAGAATTTCGGAGTTACATTTATAGGCATCATATAACAATTTGACATGAATAGAGTTTATAATTCGGTTCCAGTTTTAACATATATTTTAATTTATCCAAACAACATTGTAAGCCATATTCACTTTCCGAAATTAGCATCAGGTCAAGCGCATAGAGCATACAGTTTAATTTCTCATTATATAGGGTTACTGGATGGCAGTCATGTGTTAAAACATTCTGGCAAATCGTTGATGAATAGATTGAATAGAGTCACATCCTTAGCACACATCTTTGTTTTACGCCATTATTCAAACATATTTTTTCTGATAGTCCCGAATCAAATTTAATTTGGACAGACGACTTATCACACATGTGTCGCAAAATGTTACACATAAAACCGCTAATATTGTAATTCCAACATTTGTAGAATAGTCCATCATGCCACACAGTATCGAAAGCTTTTTGGAAATCGATAAAACACACAAAAAGGAATCTTTTCTTTCCAGAAATTGTGACATACTTGTCTATGAGAGATCGAAGTACGAAAATATGGTCACTCGTTCGAGTGTTTTCTACAAACCCAATTTGATATTTATTATTATAATTATGTTTTTCCATGTGAATTTATATTCGTTTTTTCAAGACTGCACAAAACAGTTTAGATAAACAGCTATTGAGAGAGATACATCTGTATTTATTAGGATCCATTGAAGACCCTCCTTTCTCAGTAAGTGTTAGCAAAATTACTTCCATAAACAGGGAAATATCAAGACATGTAAATCATGTTGTATAACTTTTTTAACATTGGAAGCAAAACATTTCTACCAGATTTGACCAACTCATTCAGTGTGCCATCATTACCTGGGAATTTACCATTTCTTAATCCATCAATGCAGTTTTCTATCTCTTTTGAAGTAATCTTGAAACAAGTTCCGAAAATGTAAGGGTTTTATGACTATCTAATTTATGTTGCACCTCCTCGAACATGGGGCTGTTCCTTGCTTTCGGTTCATCAAATTTCATTTTGGCGAAATGCCTGAACCATTCAAGCAGTTCAATTTTTTCAGATGGGCTTAGTTTTGGTCATACTACATTTTCCAACTCTTTGACTAATTCCAATACTCTGTAAGGTTAACATTTTGAAGTTTACTCAATGAACCAATGATATTATATTTGAAATTGAACATATTTTGTTCATTTGGCGGAACCTTGGGCATGTGGCGTAATATGTTTTTCTCAAAGGATAATTATGAGGATCTGAAGATAATTTTCGGGCTAAATCTTTTATATTTTGAAACAGACTATAACATTGCTTATTAGCGTATGTAGGTAAAGTTTTCTTTTTACGTTTCTTACTAAATTTGTATTTCAAGGCTAACTCTCCTGCTTTATATGATACGAAGTTTAAGTCGTCTACTCCTCTGTCAACACATGGGCGGCCCTGTGTGAACGTCGTCCCCAAAAGAGCATTTATTTCATTCTTACAGACTGTTTCTAGGACAAACTTAAAAGCTTGGGGATCAGTGTTTTTCCAAAGCGGTTTATGTGGAAGCGTTTCTAAATTTGATTTTCTTTGACTGAAAAAAACCCGGGTCGAAATGGGGTGATGCTGACATCTAATATCGCATGTTAACATACAATGGTAAAAAAAAACAAAACAAAAAAAAAACAAACAAAAAAACAGGTAAATGGGTGAGTCATCATACTCGTAACCATATGGTAGACTAATAAATTTGTTGCAATGTAATCTATACACGTGGGCTGTGTGGTATTTGCACTATAACATGTACATAGGCCCATTATATCTCCAAATTTACGACCGTTCAATGTACGGAGACCACTGGCTATACACAAGTCAATCAATGCTCTACCGTGCCCGCCTACAGCTCGTTTATCACTATGACATATCATGATTGGAACATCAGCATAATTATCTATAGGTAGTGGTATATGGAAATTGTCAGCTTTATTTGTTATGACGTAATCATTTGCTGTATTAGTAGCAGCATTGAAATCACCCATCAGCAAACATTTATCATTCAAGGAAGAGAACATGCGTATATCAGCAAACAGCTTTTCAAAAAAGATTTACATGACTTGTATACATTGAATTTTCAGGTGAAGTATATACTTTGCATAAATACAAATCCTATTCAGTACCCAATGACCTGGATTTTACTTTTATTCAAAGCAAGTCATCATGTGTAATTGGTAATAATTCTACATGAGGCTTACGGTTTTTCGTGAATATATACTGCGATGCCTCCATGATATTTATTTGCTTTATTACTTTTTGATCTACAATTTTTATGACAAAAGTATTTTGGAACGTTAACATCAGTGTCGGTCTGGCATGAGTTTCTGTTAGACCAAATATGTCGTACTTTGCGATTTTGGATATAAATTCACTATCATCGAATTTTGACACACTACGGCCACCGACACTATGTATGTGGCCATGCATGTTCCATGTCATGACTTTTAGTATTTATTCCACAAAACTGACAGTTTACATAATTTATCGTTGAGTGCCATGTCTATTATTGGAGTTGTTTCTCTGTCCTAGAAATCCGTGATTTCTCTGCCCCTGAGATCCACGGTTTCTATTGGGTCTCTTGAGGCTAGCATCAATTGTATATTTCAAGTTGGCAACCAGGACTCGTGCACCATCGGTGTTTACAGGTTCAGAGTCCTCGAACAAATCATGCCTTCTGCCAGCGTTCCGAGATATGAAACTGTAATAATTGTCGCACAGGCGAGTACTGCCTTTCCCGTCGAACCAAAGTCGGATTAATGAGTTAACGGTATGTAATGCGCCAAGGTATGTTAAGACAATGCACACTATGGTTGCAGGGACTGCCTCTGCAATATACATTACTTTACAGGATTCAAGTTTTTTTTCCACATCTACAAGAAGTACCCGGTTGGTTCTGCCTTACTTTGAGAGATCCTTGCTAACACCGAGCCTGGATGACCCCCCGGAACGGAATCATTTTGTTTTCAGATATCATCAGAAAAAAAAACACAATATACGCAATTTTTCTTAGAAAAAAAAAATATATTAGTGCCATTGTACGTAGTATTTTTTCACAAATAAGACTTATGGTACCTGTAGTCTTTCTTCAGAGCATGTCTCTGAATCACAAAGCCTGTGTCGATCTGGTTTACAAATAGGAAAGGAATTGTACTTTTGATGTAAACATCTAATTTTCAATTTATTTGGGGACCTCGGTTGTCCTGAACAGATATAAAATGACGTTTTATTTGGGGGAAATTGCTTTTTTGTTGTTGGCCACAAACCCAGCTACAAGACAACGTATAATAACTCTAAATATGGTCGTTATCTTTCTCATACACCGATGGAGACCGTAGAAACCCTGCAATTTAACCCTTATGGTAGCGTGTCCATGTACATGTATATGTACATATATTTTACACATGACGGGATTCAATAGCCAGAAGATAATATGCAGAGAATTTTTGAAGATAATGATTACAAAGTATCAGGGAAAATAATCTTAAAGAAATATTTTAATCTGTTAGGTTCCTGTGAAAGAGGTGAGAAATGAAATAGAGCATCGCTAATATGATATGATATGATATATGATATGATATGATATGATATATGATATGATATGATAGGACTTTTTGGCAAAATCGTGTGATATGAAATGCACTGCATATGCCATTTAAAATGTCGAATTTGCAGGGGCGGCCCTTAAAACCCGAAGGGTTATTTCCAAAGGGGCCCCTTTGAAAGTATATGCAACACTTAAAGTACATTTAGAATAAAAAGTAGATATATGAAATTATAAGTAAAATATATTAAGGAAATATATTTAAAAAGAAAGTAGAAATAATAACAGTGATATTGAGATCACAAATGAAAACTAAAGTGTCGCCCGGTCACCAGGGCATCACAGAACAGTAAGGTTAAGTTTAATACTGAAAGGATGAAAATTCCTTTTGGGCACTTCCCAATAATAAATGTTTTTAAATTTCGTTTTTGAAAAGGTTCAGGTTTTGTGAAAGTTTGATATTTTCCGAAAGATAATTTAAACACAAGGTACCGTTGTAATGGAAGAATTTTGAATTGGTAGAGTTTGTAGAAGCAGTGAAGAAGTTACAAGGACTTCGGTGAGTATTGCAGTTATATGCCTGTGATATTCTGGTAAACGAGCGCTGTAAATAGTGTAAAGGGCTAGAGCCATTGAAGATTTTATACATGTGGTTTAGACTGAATTTTTAGCTCGGTTTTCAATGTTTAACAGGCCTTCAGAAGAAAGTTCAGTGGGGCCGACATGGACATTCGTCCCCAGCCTTTGATGACCTTAGCATCTTATTTTGGGCTGTTTGAAGCCACTTTTGATCACAAGTGGCTCAGCTGGTCCTTTTTATACCCAGTCACTACTGACTCACCCCAATAATTTGACCCCGTTTTTCTCTAATAAGGGCAACCACGAAGTCTGTTGGTAAGGGGTCTCAGTTCGAGAGAAAACTTTTATTTTTGTTTTGTTTGTTTGTTTGTTTGTTTTTGTTTTTTGTTTTTTTTTTTTGTTTTTTTGTTTTTGTTTTTTTTTTGTTTTTTGTTTTTGTTTTGTTTTTTGTTTTTTCGTGGCTGTCTTTCAGGCCTGAAAGTAATTTGATGCGTTTGTATTCCCATTGTATACTGAGTCGATGTGAAATCACGCATATCGTTTTAAATGTCAATGTAAATTATTCTTGGTTGCGTTGCAAACACAGTGGAAATACCATTGCATCAGTGATAATCAATTTTGGTCTCCTTTTTTAAACTACAATTGAAGGAAGCAAATCGATGATTTCACAAGGCAAGATTTCATTTTTTATTAAATTACTGCTAAAATCTCCCATCCTGATGGTATTATCTATGTCTGTCTGTCTGTCTGTCTTTTTTTTTTTTTGCTAGATCAAGACTTTTCAAAACACGCCAAAAGGTGCTTTAAGTGGGGGGTCTGAAAAATGTGCCTATAAGACTTTAACCATTGTCACAACATATTTGTAGTCAATCAAATTCTACTGCTGCTATTTCTAGATCATATCGTCGCATGGCTGGTACATTTTGCGACACATTTCCATAACCTCCATCCCCGTGCCATGATTTCTGTCTCGTGTGAGGGGATTCTGAAAGGCATGTTGAGTAACATACTAACAGTGTATAATAATAATAATAATAATAATAATAATAATAATAATAATAATAATAATAATAATAATAATAATAATAATAATAATAATAATAATAATAATAATAATAATAATAATTTATCAGGAAAAAATAATAATTTATTAGGAAAACTTCCCCTTTACAGCGGGGGCACCAACGGAACCGGGGAAATTCCATGATGCGTCCAAGATATATACAAATAATCAGGCATCCTTATTATCAATCAAATAATCTTCGTATGTTGAAATAAGTACAGTAACTATAATAGTACAAGTAATAATTTATGTCCGCACCAAAACTAGAGATAAACCACTCATTGGGACAAAACTCTAGAAAGCGTAAGGACATGTACATTATACACGTTTCATATACAATGCAGAACATATGGCCTCCAGCGTCATTATTAAGAAAAAGAAATCAAGTATATATATACATTGGAGCAGGTCTATTTACAAGAGGTACGTGTAGAACAATGATACAATCTATCTGTCATTCCGAGAAGTCATTAAGTGACTGTCTCCTGTAATGCCAAGCCTCAACCAAAATTTTTTTACATGTTTGGTCAAATAATTCACCAATGTCCTGTCCAAGATCATATGCGTGCTCGCCAAGGAACCAACATACTTTATTTTTCAGCGAGGAGGCGGAAAAACGCTGCCATGCCTGTTTACAATTCTCAGTCAGAGAGTTGACTTCCAAATTTCTATATGCCTGTAACCTGATATCATTTAGTGCTGGACACACAAATAGAAAATGTGATAAATCTTCTCTACTATCTTTACATAAAGGGCATCTTCCGTCTGATAAACCCCATCTTTCCAGATCTTCCCCGACACTCAGACAGCCAGTGCGGCCCAAAATTTTAATCGGGCACCGGCAAAGTTATTTACATTAAAAAGATAAGTTTCACCGAAAGAGGACCGTTTAAACATTTGATACGATCTTAAAGACTTTTTCAAGTCTATTTCCTGGAAAAAGTCTAATTTATATGCTTCTAGCGATAATTTTAGAAAGCATCCCAGCCATTCTGGATTCCTTGATTCCAGAGCATGGTCTATGGCTACGTTATTAAAGACCTTCTTAATTTCGTCAAGATATGGTCAAATCTTTGCAGGTGTGTCATCATTTCTCTGCCAAAGAGTGTCAAAAATTTGCTTACATAGCCTTGTGTCTGGCATCTCAAATTTCATCCTGTGAAAGTATTTTATCCTAATGCGATCCAGAATCAGTTTTAGGGGGAGCCATCCTAGTTCACCAAGGGTAGCCACAGCTGCAGGTGAAGAGTTGACCTGAAGTATTGCTTTGGCTATGGTGTATATCATTGTATAATTATGAATCAGTCACAGACACTACATCATGACCCAGTGCATCGTTTTCAAGATTATCTAACTTAAGCTCTGATGAGTGCCCCTTATGATCACAATCAATCGAACATTATGTTATCTTGCTTTCAGCGTTACTTGAAAAAGATGAAATTCTTTTGTGTCGGTAAGGCCGCTTCATTGTTGAATGACACGGAATGCGTCCACCCTTCCCACCTGACAAATACATGTATGTATATAAAAATACAATGCAAACTCGCATAATTAGGTCAAGCTATATTTTCTCGGGCACAAACATTGTCCAATGTACTGGAATGCACACTGGTCTATTTTATAGATTTCTTCTAAAAGAATTTACAGAATGGCATATTCCTGACAGCTGATCTTAAAAGTGTGTCCGATAGAAAGTCAACACCAGGGCTGAATAATATACGGGTAGACATTTCCATTTTATTCTGCATTATTTTAAACATCTACATTTGCAAACTGTCCCCATTCATTTTTAATCACACCACTCTATTTGGTGCCAATCAACATGGAAAAGCCCCCCCCCCCAAAAAAAACACCATATAACTCAATTTTGTAACTTTAGATATGTCAAACATTTTTCTAAAGAAAAGAACATCATACACGTGTCTATAAATCCTTTAGGCACAAATTAAGGCACATCAACGTTTATAAAACGGCACAGTTCAAGCTCACATTGTGAAGACATAAGACCATTTGTACCATAAATCACTGAATTCTTGGTCTTTTGGTGACTTTTTTGTGTGAGTATCAGCATTAAACATGGAGTTATCATGGTAATGAAACATTTGTTCTTAGCTGCTGTACCTACATATACTTATCAGTGACACCTATCGAGTTATTCAAAAAGATGTTTTATCAAGTGCAACAATTTACATCATTATAATCCAGCATGGTCCTTGTTATCATTATGAGAGTTTTCTCTGCCAATCAGACAAATCAGAAAACAACTTTGGAGACGCTTTTTATTGAAAAGGAATTCGGATATCATTTAAACAATTGACGCCAATCTTCGCATCATTTTTAGAAAAGTAGCTACAAGTGCTGATGTCAATGTCAAAGCAATACTGGTTCTATGGTATCACAGATCAGGTTCTATGGTATCACTGTTCCCACCTATCTGCGTTTATGGTGTTTATGTTGCAGTCGTAATATCTGTTGATATTTTTTAATTTTCGGATGTCTGATGTTGGACTGTTGTCTAACGATACCTTGGCTTGTCCAAGTAATCAGACAGGTATAAAATCCACCATTTTTATTATAGCATGTATTTAATGATAGAACTGTTGGTTTCAAATCAATTACTAAATCTTTGGGGGTAATCGCTGTAAATTTCTTGGCAATGAATCAAAATTCGCATTAAACCATGTACATTAACTAGTAGTTAATCTCAAATTGTACAGGTCGTTTGTATTTGTCGTACTTCAATGATGGTTTGTTCGACTATAGACGAAGTCGGACTCTATTGGGTCCAGATGGACTGAAGGCTGACCTTAAGTCGTTTTGGTCTGGGTGGACTGTGGGCCAGCCACAAGTAGTGGTGAGCAAGACAAGAATACATCACAAATTTCACTTGGCATTTCACACAATTTTGTTTCACAATTATACCAGCTCACTTTATTTTGAAAGAAATGCTTACTGAATATCTGGCATAGAAAGTGCTGTGCATTTACCCCCATATAGTCTCTTACTAGAGCACTTGCATCGATGTATTGTGCGACAAAACACCACAGCGTGTTGGTCAACAACCATGAAAGATCACCAGAATAAATTCATATCCAAATATTGCCAGGCGATACATCTCTCAAAGAATGTCCTCATACCAGCTCATACCAGCCCATACCGGCTCATACCAGCCCATACTAGTTGAGAATGTTTACCGCCTTAAGTTGGTCTTGAATCCTGTAACTGCTGCATGTCACTTAAAAATGAATGCCACCGGATAAAAAGGTGGCTAATTACATTATAGCAGGCAGGAAAATTAGTTAGGAGATCACATGGGACATTATAAATAGCAGTGTTTCCGCAAGATATTTTTGTGCCGTCACAAAACAAAACAAAAATAATTCCAGAAATCCTATGTGCAGTTATTACTATTTATACCCTCTTGTTTTGTTTTTTGTTTTTTGTTTATTTTGTTTTGTTTTGTTTTGTTTTGCTTGTTTGTTTGGGGAGGGATATTTTATGTCAGAGGTAAAACATGCAAAATAGGCTCCGAAACATATTGAGTAGTCACCCGCTGAAGACCCTTTAATTTATTTGGGCTGACACAGCCTATGTCAAAATTTTACAGAGGAACGTGTGCAATATGGACAATAGTAATTCCATAGGCTAGACAGGGACAGGTTAACTGGAAAGTAAAGAGTTCGGACTGCGGAATAGGGTAATGACTACTAGGAAGTGGTTCTGGGCAAAAAGACACAAATACAATGCACCCAGTCAACGGTACACAAAAACTAATTTTAACCAAGAAAACTGCAAATGTTACATTATATTGCTTTTATTGTCGTTCTTGTCTAACATGCACGGAACGCCTCTTTCAGGCTGCAGTACATCCAAATGACTAAACATACCAGTAAATGAGGTTGAGTTCTGCAACTGCTGCGCAGAATTTGTCATACAATCGAACACAAGGTGTCCTCTGTCAAAGATAACAGACTAACATATGTTTAATCTGCGAGGTGAGTAAATTTAAATGTGCTTATGATATCTGAAGTATGTGAAACTGCAAAGAATATCTATATCTGTTGCTAGTAAGATCTGTATGCATCAATAGTTACTAGGCACCTGAGCTCATGTGAAAAGCACTGTACTTGAACTGAAAAATGAAAACATCGACAGCCCTGATTAAAATGTACAGTACATCGAGGGCAATTTCCTGAAACATGAAAGGTCCTATAGTTATCAGTCCGGACATGCCGAGATGCGGTACTTTTTACACCATGTGTAATGATCACAAATGATTACGTATTATAACAAAATGAGGGCTGCACGCTTTCGCTGCACGTGGCATACAGCTCAATATATTCTACACCAAGAGTGGTACCCCCCTCAGTTTAGAAAATGCTGAATGTCCTCAGACGCATGGCTTTGTGCGGAGTTCTGAAGGCAGAAGCCCTCATACTCCTGCTGTTTTCCCGGGCTCTGGTGTGCAATAATAGACGGCTTCAGATGAACAGTTATGCCAAAATATCAACTGTCACCTCTTCTTTTGGAGGAAAGGACATGCAAACAGAACACATACACCAAATATAGAAGTGTAATGGCTACGTATATCGAAAATTGTCTGGGAATGATGAACAATTATGTAATTCGTCTGTACATCCCTCTCAGGGTTGTTGTAAAGGATATGCCGTTCGATTTTTTTCGGTAGTTGTAATTTGCAAGCATTAGCTGAACTGCTTGATGTCTAATCAATAATAGTTCAGCTTGCATTGCTTTTCGCCAGTATAGTTCCTGTGTTTATAGAATGCATATTGATTCTACAGCAATTCAAGACATTTACTCGGGCTGCAAATATGGTTTAAATGGTCCTCGGGAACCTGATTTGAGTTATTTAGTTCTTAATTTAATTATTTATTTATATGTTTATTTTGTGCTTGTAAATTATTAAGATGCGTCCAAGATATGGCTTTTTATCATATGTTATCTGTATAAGATCCAACTTTAAAAGTATTGATCAAAAAGGAGTTTTAGGGATTGACAATGTTTTCCAGCTACAGCCATTGGATGATTCTCCGCATTCTCTTGATAAAGACGTTTTCTTTCATACCAGAAAACTCCCAGATATAAATCCTATATTCAAAAAGATACCATCCAGAAATCTTGGAAAGATGGCACCGTCTCATGTGTCGTAAATATATTCAATAATTATCGTTTTACAAAAATATTCCATTTACAATTTACCATGGTGCTTATTTTGGTGAGTTAGGTACTGAAAGACGAATTATAAGTGTAGCTCCTAATCGGTGTTGTGAATTCTAGAAGTGTGTGTCTATTCATTCTGCGTCTTTTTGGTGTTCGCAAACAGAAAACAGGTTCGTTTTTATTGCATGCAATGGTCTGTTGAACGTTTCCTGACGTGGTAACCCTTGAATTTATGCTTAAGCCCAACCTCAGACCGGACTTTGGCTGTATTTAGTGGGTGTGGCAGTCAAGCCTGCCTGTGGCACAAAACAAAAACAAAAGGAAAAGAACATGTATAGCAAAAACCCACCTTCGGTCACAACGGGTCATGTGTTGTGGACGGAAAATTTAAAGTCCACTGACCTCCTAGCTTCCATTTTGTTTACACGTTATGTTCAATAGTAAACAGCATTTCAATAATTATACTTGGCTGAGACGTTATTTAGTGTGCCAAAGTGTCACTCATGTGAGTAACTTCAAGTTGCCGCAGGTCAAACTTATTGTCATAATAACCTCATATTGACCACTTTACAGAGGTGCTCCAATTTTAGTTTCAAAGAGTTAGTGCTTCACCATAATGTTTGCTCTTATCCAATATTCCACTCTGCAACAAAAGGAACAAGTAACAAAAGACTATGCCGGCGTATGTATCATCCTACTGATGCGTATTTGTCACCTGTAGTTCACGCAAATTTAAACCAACAGTCTGTGATTCAGCCATGAGCACCTGCATTTTGTTTTGTCAGATGTGATTATGATTAATGATAAAGTTGCATATGACGAAAAGCTCAGGTCCGAGGGACCTCCTAACTCCCATCATTACTCGGCGTCTTTTTTATGTTTGTGCACAATAAACAGGTTCTTTTTCATGGCATGCAGTGGTCTGTTTGGCCTTTCCTGAAGTGATAACCCTTAAATGTACGCTCTGTCCTATTACAGTAGTCGTTCTACAGGTAGTACTCCACATGTATCATGTCCTGGCAGACATTTCCACGACTATAAGCCATTATTACAGGATTTGTGGCTCCCTCTGATTTCTTCAATGCCACTCAATTATATGATTTGTTACGTTTAAATTCCTTCCCAGCCATTATGGCATGATCTGTGTTTCCTTCCGATTTCGCCCATGCCACACAATTATGTAAGTTGATACGTTCACATTGGGTTCTTGGGAATTATTAAACCTCTACATGTCTTTTTCTGATATCTTCAATGTCAGCTAATGATATAATTTGCTGCTTTTAAATATGCCTTCCTGGGCAATGCAGTCCTGGAGATACTTGCCTAAATCCAGAAATCTTGGAAACATGGGACCGGAATCGGCTAAAAGATTATCTTATAAATAGAAAACAATATTTTTCTTATGATTAAACTTGCTCTAATGTTCTGCCCATTACAACAAGGGCCCCTCAAGGATCTATTCCGGGGCCTTTGTTGTTTATATTTTATACAAATGCTATGCACATAGCCACATCAAAATTTGAGCCCATTTTATATGCCGATGACACGACTTTGATAAATTCTCTATGTACTTTTGACTCTGTTTCTGATGACTTTTCTGAACTAATAAATATTGAATTAAATAAAGTCTAAAGTTGGCTAGCAGCAAATAAGATTTCATTGAACAAAGCAAACACTAAACACATGAAATTCCATTTCTTCCCCCCCCCCAACCCACTGAATTTCACCCTGGATTTAAAAATTGATGGAACTTCAATTTCAAGAACAGAACAATTCGATCTTCTTGGTTTGCAAGTGCACACAAACGTGAACTGGAAAGCCCATTTGCATGAAATGAATAGGTAGCTTTACTATGAATGCGACTATAGTATGAAATATCTATATTGCAACCATGGTATAACATTGCTTTACTATGAATGCCACTATGGTTTGACATAGCTTTACAATTAATCCGACTATAGTATGGCAGAAATAGCTTTACTATGAATGCGTGTATGGTATGACACAGATAGCTTTACTATGAATGCGAATATGGTAAGACACAGATAGCTTTACTATGAATGCGTCAATGCTATGACACAGATAGCTTTACTATGAATGCGTCAATGGTATGACACAGATAGCTTTACTATGAATGCGAATATGGTATGACCCAGATAGTTTTACTATGAATGCGAATGTGGTATGACATAAACAATTTTAGAAGGAATGCGACTAGGGTATGACATAGATTGCTTTATAATGAATGTGACTAGGGTATGACAAAAAATAGCTTGACTATGGATATGACCAGGGTATGACATAGATAGTTTTACTATGAATGCGACTATGGTATTGCAATTGCTACATTGTTAGGTAAGTCATACAAAAGCAAACCAAATGTTGTTATGAATGGGAAGAAGCAGCAACCCTTCCCCAGCTTCACATGCTACGAAAATTTGACGAAGGTATAACAATGAAGTGGCATCTGAATATATTCACATTTGGGAAACAACCAACTTTTGAGAAACTATCAACCATATATTTCCTTTCCTGAGAAAGTTTATGAATATTTATGGGATCCTTTTCTGACGGTAGGTTTAAATTTTGCTATTATACGTATATTTGTAAAAAATACCAGCTTATATAAATTCTCTTAGTCTATGAGCAAGATCTTGTTACACAGTATGTGTTTGTGTATTTGTTGATATTTAACGTTCATATATTCTTTATATTTAGGCGGGTTGTCTTTGCCAAATACAAGCATCCGTCAACGCATGAAAAAGCATGTCCGGGAAACATGCTGGGTGATCTCCCGCTGATGACCCGTTTATAAAATTTGTTGTTTTTGAAGCTTTGAATTTTCGAAATTTTGAATATGATATGAGAGAAATTGGATTGTGACACACACACACAGATATATATATATATATATATATATATATATATATATATATATATATATATATATATATACATATATATGCACACACACACACACACACACACACACACATATATATATATATATATATATATATATATATCGGCTGTTACTGTCCCGTCATTTTTATACTTGTGTGCTTCTTCCGATGAGGCGAAGGGTATGGATAAATCAATGCTTAAAATGCTGACAATGGATAATGGTTACATACTTATAGTTACTTATGCACTAAAAGTCGAAATCAGATAAGTAAGATAAAAAATTTAGTGTTTTATGGAATTTTGGAATATAATTACCAGGCCAACTAGATATATACATGAAGAAATAAACCTTACTAAAATATCCAAAAATGATGATTATACTCATATGAAAACCCTGCTACAATGCGCTCTAAGTTAATACATTGAAGAGACTTCACCCCATTGACAATAATATTGTATCCGTTCATTTGAAGATCAAAGGGCCATTGACGATGATATACAAAAGACCAATAAACGTGCGCCTCGGGATTTTAAAATATTTATTCCAATATTCACCCTTTCAAAATGTGGAATATCCAGATGTCTTTACATTTTCACACGAGACAAGCCTTTGATCCACCAGGTGATATAAGCCATTTATACAACTCGGATGAGAGAAATTCATGCATTTGCATCATAGAATATGGTTTTAAATATCGTTTTTAGATCTAGGTATATGAGTTAACAGCGAGGCTTCATGGTTGTTCCTTACGGTATTTGACTAAAAGTAATATTCCACCTCAAACTGTTTGCCAACTATTTATACACTTCCCGTTACCGCCATCGTGGACTTGGTAGATATCACGCACAAAAAGTAAGAGAAGTGTACTATTGGTTGATATCATGCTCAAAAAGTCAGAGAGCTGTACTATTAAAGTAGATAAAGGGGTGTCTTTTAGGCACTAATTGCCTTCATGGCATGGGTTCAAGATACATAAGATCCTGTGTGGCAAGTTTTAGGACTAATAGGCTCAACTATTATGGGATTAAAAATATGTGTCCAGATGTAGTTTCACCGGTATGAACCCTAAAACATATGGACTCCGCAGTAGGGTAATGACTACTAAGGAACGGTTCTGGACAAAAAGACACAAATACATTACCATGCCATCATCCACAATGGGAAGCCAATAAACAGATAAAACAGTACCATTTGTATCACAAAACATCAAATATGATAATGAAAAAGATAGTCATGTAAAGATCTTTGGGTATAATTACAAACCTTGATGATAACGCCTAGCTGCTTGTCAAACCCCTGCTCCAAAGGTGACAGTCCTACCCTACAGTCTGTGTATTTGCTCTTTTCTGTTTACAATGATAGCTTCAAGATGAATTTACTCCATAGAGAACTAATCTATGGATACAAAATGTTTTTTTACGGATCCTTATTTTGCACATCTAAATTTACGTTTTCCTTACCTCACACTCTTCCAAGATGCAAAAATTGCATTTTGGGCCCATATATCGTACATCTAAATTTACGTTTTCCCTATCCTACACTTTCCCAAGATACAGATGCGTGTCGAAAAAGGATAAAATCAAACAATTATTGTCTGGTGTATATATAACCTTGTTTAAGTTAACTAAAATATGGGGGAACTGGCATCAGTCCCTTGCGACTGACGGACCCCTAGCACAGGTGGGCCCATGGACAGGTTTAACTGTAGTTCGAAAAAAAAAAACCGTACCAAGAATCGTTCTTATACCCAAAAATGTGTTAATATGCATATATAAAATAATAACAGAAAACCATAAAAAAATTGAATTACACGTACGGGAAATTAATTAATTTACATAAAATTATCTCGAATAAAAAAGCTGACCTGTACGTAGATGATGTACTCTAAGTCTCCATTTCCATGCAAATCCAAGTTCACTTATAGTAACTCTTTCGGCCACAAATGATTTGACATAGAAACCAATGCAATACATCTTTCAAATACACACACAATTTTTAAATGTCCATATCGGCCAATAAAAGATCTGGTATCCTGTATTGCAAAAACAGTAAACATTTAATCTTAAATCAAAAATCGAATCCAAATTGCCAAACTGGCCTACATTGGCAAGCTAAGATAAAGGACTTCCCTGAATTCCCTGTGTATGCCTCGCTTTTTTCAATTTTTTGCCAGAAAGAGTCGTTTTCTATGTGAAATTCGTCCGAATGGGTCTGCCAAGTGTGTGTGTGTGTGTGTGTGCACAGCAAATCCGCAACTAAAGTTATGGCACCGGATGCTGCTAAAAGCAGTTACACTTCTGGCCTCCGATAGAAAAAAAGGTGCTGCCAATCAAACCCATATTAAATTTGATATATTTATGATGGTGAGCAAGCATGCAACATAATTTGACACATATGTACACAATTAAGAGGTACCCTTGTCCTGCAAAAACTCTCATAGTTCAATGGTCGAGCTTTGTCTGGCCTTCAGAAAAACATGTTTCTCAGCAAGGCTTACTTTTTTCGAGCCAAATGAAGCCAGGAATCAAGTACGTAATTGATTATATGTGGCATTGAATGTGTGACAAAGGTGAATGGCTCACAAAGGTCAATTTATGAATATGTTGGAATTTATTTGACAGCATCCTACTCTATGGTAAAGTAGGACGAATGGTTGAAGACCACCCTCTGTACAAGTATATATGCGCAGTGATTCCTGGGATTGAAGGCAATGTTAAGTTTTCTGCTTGGCATTTTGCAACAAAATATGTTAATACACTTAGCAAAAGGGGTTGAAAACTAGCCTTGACAGGGGTCTTAATTTGAGGTTTTGTCTGCTCACGCTCCGGAGAAATACGATTTACGGAGAGGATGACAATACTTTAGGATAAAATGTCAAATGACCTCCTTTACGAAACCAAAGGGGACTTTTATATTTGTTCCAAATCAAACAACTGCGCCGGCTGATATAATGGCCACCAGGTACAGAGAGAGAGAGAGACAGAGAGAGAGAGAGAGCGAGAGAGCGAGAGAGAGAGAGAGAGAGAGAGAGAGAGAGAGAGAGAGAGAGAGAGAGAGAGAGAGAGAGAGAGAGAGAGAGAGAGAGAGGGGGGTCATTGCAGAATTACCTGCCACTGCATCGCCTTGTCAATGTGGAGTAGAGTTCAATGAGAAGAATAGTGTTCAAAGTTGTGTACCTGTGCATTTATCAAGGTCATTATGTCTCACATGGAGCAGGTATGAACTTCCGATCTTGTTTCGTACCCGTACAATGACTACAGTTGGCGGGTACCGGAAACAACAAATTATTATCCGTGGAATTGAGGAACATATACATGCATTTAATTTATGTAAAACGTGATTGTTCCGATGTTTTAAATGCCAAAGGTCAATTATCCTTGAATGAAAATACGTATCTTGCCAAAAATATCACACAGAGGTTCAAATGTGTACTATTTATCATAAACAAAAAATGTACTACGATTGACCGGATAAGGCCGTTTGTGTGGGTCACGCAGCTGTACATGTCTTGTCTGATTTAGTAAAACCCATGTGTATGACAAACTTTGTGAGGTGTAACATTTGGTGTGTGTCCATATGTGTCGGGAAGACAGGTATCAGCTTTTTATAATATGACAAGAAATGCAATTCAGAAGCCCACCAATGGCGTCAAGTCACTTTGAAAATAGACTCGAATTGTTCCTATAGAATCATTTCACATTCCATTTATGCACTTGCATGGTTTTTAGAGCCGAAAACACTGTGTTTTCAACGGTTCAGGAAATAATTTGTCAAATATAGTTGAATGTCAGGTCGGTGAAGTAATTTAGGAATACGTTGGTGGACTTCCCAGATGCCGTATTAACCATTTTCCATCCAAAGTGTCCCCAATTTGGAGTACTTAATATTTGTCGTCAACTGCAAAGCTCTTATAACTGAAGTGGACAAAAAGAAGAGGATTTGCAGCAAAACCATTGTGGCCCATGTGTTTCCTGAGGTGAGGCTTGTACGTGGAACATTTCCTGTAGGAACTCCGATAATTATGCTGTGCGCCTTACACATGTACAAAGTTGATTTGCTGTGAGTGGCGAAGGGTTAAGCTGGCACACCCCAATGAGGCAGCTGCTGCATGCCGAGGTGCATCTAGCTGCCATGCATTTCTACTGGTTGGACGTCCCACTGACGACTTAAGTAGACTTTGATGCAGTCTTAGTCACAGGAAAAATAATCCACCAGTAATTGCCAAAAAATAGGCGACAGTTTTGTAACACCATTCATTAACTCCACTGTTCGCGTACACCTCAATGCTTTGCTCGGTTGGTGAAGGTTCCTCTGACATATCTTTATCCCTCATGTCAAGTGTGGGTCGCAATATTACCGTTGTTATGTTTGGTGCTGTCGTTTCCACCATTGCTGGTGTTGTTGTTATTGTTGTTGTTGGCTGCGTTGTAGTGGTGGTCGGCCTGGTTCTTGGGAGTCGCGTTGTTGCTTTATGAACTCGATTTATTAGTTTGGTCGATTTTATATTTGTCCAGAAGTAGCTGTAGCTCTGTGTCACGGTCACGCTGGAACAGGAGTAAGTATCATAAGTATAATATTTCAATACATCTTTTCTGATCACTCTAAGCAAGGAGGATTATGTACAGCATCCTTGCTTTAAGCGAGTATCAACCTAGGGCGACTCACTTAGTCATTGTGTTTCTGCCATTTTTAAGCTTGCCATACCCTACGACATGCATAGTAAGTGATGGGATCTGTGTATCTTTACGGCACATATGCAAGTAAACTTTTCTTTCCATGCAGTTTGTCAACATGTAGCTTTAACTCCTTGCTTTAAAACTTCTGCTTTCAGAGATAAGGAACAGAATTGACTTTGAAACGATTAAAGAAAGTTTCAAAATGATCAGAAATCAGGATTTTTGTGGGAAAGTTTAAATTTAACATTTTTACGCTTGCAAGCGCGATGGGTACACTTCCAATCTACATCACGAATGATAAAAAGCATGACTAGCAACTCTTATTTCAAATCGGCTATGCAAATCAGAGGCCAAAATTTAGGTTCACGTAAAGTTTGGTCATTTTCTCTATTTTGTATTTTCTTTGAATTTAGACCTGCTTTCGTCTTTCAGTTCAGAACTTCCAAGGGTTTTGCATTTCTTCTTCCATTAGACACCCATCTCAATTTTATGCGTTTGTTCATAATGCTGCTTTGCACTTCATGTATAAGTATTAGGATTCTCCCACAATTTTGAATAAAATTAATGTATGAGGAAAAACGCGTTCTTGGTCAGATGTTTGGTTTCGGAAAATACATGTATATAATTTAATAGTAATGTATAAATGACATAAAAAAAATAGTTGGATGTCCCAAAATTTTGGTCACAATTTGCAACAAATGCTTACAGACACAATCGATCAATAAAACCGAAAAAATCCCTCTCATTTATAATTGGACAAAATGTTT
This sequence comes from Hermodice carunculata, assembly GCA_964020975.1. Classification (NCBI taxonomy): domain Eukaryota; kingdom Metazoa; phylum Annelida; class Polychaeta; order Eunicida; family Amphinomidae; genus Hermodice; species Hermodice carunculata. The sequence continues at coordinate 140,784,379 of OZ026612.1, forward strand.
TCATGAAGAGTGATTCAAAGTTGAGGGTGTGCTCCTTCTTTAGCGTTATGAATTTAACGGCAAGTTATACAGCCCGATACCCTCACAAAGTGACCACATTGTATTCAAATTTCTGCACAAAATGAGGTACATAATGACAACTTTTAAACAAACGAATGAAAAATACACAAAATTTATACTTTTAATTAGATTATGCTGACAAAATAGACAAGTATAATTATATTACTGGTCTTTACTGAATGAATCGATATTGTTGCTGTGTGTCGTAAAACAACGCTCTTGTTTTTAATCGTGAAAGTCAAATCAGATTTATGTCAAACACCCTTTGCTTATCAGGGTTTGGTACAGGTCTTGAGCCAGTAAATGCGCATGACCGTGCAGGTGTGTGAGAACTTCTTAGTCATGTAATGAATATAGGTCCTCGGGTGACAGGCTTTTAAAAATAAGGGACCGATAAATTATTATCCTTTTCTTGTCATATCAAGGCAATAAATATGCCTAATTTTCTGTGGGTTTGGGAAAGGTGTCACTTCAACTAATAACCCATGAACCAGATATCTTGTTGGGCCATTTTTTCATTAAGATTTGCCTCGGAACTGTTACTATGGAGGTAAGCATAACAAATGGACGAGTATCAAAAAAGTTAATTGGGTGTGACCTCATTTTCTATTGATAACATAACTGTCATTGAAGTACACTTTGAGCAAAACCACAGGTACAGTTTCAACGAAACTTTTAAATGTTAGAGACACGCGAATATAGCCAATTTAGTATGTAACTCTGTGAGGTTAGATTTACTGGTCCAAGACCGAAACTGAAGTCATTGGCAACATGGCCGCCCTATATAAACCATTTGGCAGCTCTTTGCTTATTGCATATGTTCCTTGGTGGCTGATGGCGAGTATTTTTGAATGAGATAAACCCCCCCTCCCCCATGTAATTTGACAATTTGACATTTTTATTTTCATTGTATGCCCTACTGGGCTAATACAAAACATGCATAATTTAAATAAAATGTGTAAAAAGTGTAACCAACACATACCTGTACACTATGTTACAAAGACCTGTTGGCCTATGGATGGGTTTACCCGGCAGGCTGGGTGGACCCGAGAGCTCAACAGGGAATAATGTGTTAAGCCCTTAGAGTCAACCCCCACCTTATGGGAGGCCCATGATATTTAAATGCACACCAATTAAAAAGAATATTTATTGCTAAGAAATGGCAGTGTACTATATACATGTACATGACTTATTCTCTCTGTGTTTAAAGCAATCAAAGATAGAATAAGCGCTTTCCCTAGCAATTTCCTTTTTGGGTGGGTCGATGATGTAATTCAGTTTGACTTCATTCCGTGGGGGTGGGGGTGAAAAATTAGGAACAAGATTGGCCAAATAATCAAAGAATTTAAATCTAAATTGTTCATAAGCTGAGCAATGAAGAATAAAATGTATCTCAGATTCCACTGAAGTGGGATGACAAAATTGACATGTTCTTTCATCCCTTTTTTTGTTGGAATTTCTACCAGTTTCGATTCGAAGACAGTGATTACTTGCTCTGAATTTTTTTGGAAATTAACGATGTTGAAAATTAATTACGTGTTTCAAATAGGGTTTAAGAGAATAATCAGATTCAAATTTACGATAGAAGCAAAGGTTATTAGAAGTCCCCCTGACGACATCATCATCCCAAATTTTAGCATGAAACAACTGTTTATATTGATTCTTTAGAAATGTAGTCAAATTACTAAGCAAACGATCGGAAACGATTCTGTCGGGGGAAGTCTGGTTTAACCATATATGATTGAATCCATTATTTTGGAAACTTAAACGAACAGTCGAGGCCCAAGAACAAAATCCGTTATCATCCAAATCAGCGGCTATTTTATAGGATTTATACAAAATATTATATTCCGGCAAAGATATAATTCGGTACCAAAACTTACTAACTTTGATTTTAATTTCAATATCCAATAACTACCGCCCTAATTCTGCCAAAGTTGCGGAATTTGATGCCTTTTGACCTGAGCCGAAATATAACAATCAATTTGTACCTTCTCGATAGGAGCGATAATTGTAATGTTTTGTGTGTGAGGAGTATTTAAAATATACATTCCCATATAATAATATTTGTTTTACATATATATCGAACATAAAGAGCCGAATAGGAGGTAATAAATTTACATCATTGTCACCAGTTATTTTACGATTAAGCATGAAAGAAACCTTTCTTGCAAATGTGCCCCGGGAATGTGCCATTACAGGTAATAATAACACCAAGATAGCGATAAGAGTTTACTACATTTGAGAACAGACCATTAAACCTAAAATAGGAACACTTGTATTATTAGGGTCATCATAAGCTTTTTATAGCCATTTTTATCAACTATCGAAACTTTAGTTTTCTCGGTGTTTACCTGCAGACCTTAACAATTGCTATAAAAAATTGTCAATAATGTGGAAATGGTCAATAATTTCTCCAAGTCGGAAGATGGATGGTTAAACATCATACTATGTCCTTATGATAAAGATTAACACCTGGAAGGAAGTGAACGTTATGGAATGTACGCGGCAGCTGTTGTTCTGTCATCGGTTGTAAGCTCCACTGCAGTCAGGCTGGAGCAACGTGCAGCACATGCTTCTTTGCTCGCGATTGGCCGGAGGAAGAAGTGACCTGCCAACACCTTTAATCACAAGGACACCATCTGCTCACATCGAAAGAGCAGGCTGTATTACACACACACACACACACACACACACACACACACACACACACACACACACACACACACACACACACACACACAGAACTTTGCAATGTTGCATTTGTTCGGACCAATTCCTTTTGAGGATCGGATGTGGAGGAATGTGTCTTTGCCACCTGAGTCATTTTCATACTTTCATGCCTGTCGGGCTGTGTTCTCTTATATTGTCTATTCTGTCGTCTTTTAGACCTGGTGAATTTTAATACTTTCATAGGTGCCTGGTTTGTGATTACAGGTACTCCCTTATCTATTTTACTGCCTTCCAGACCTGGTGGATTGGTTTGTGTTTTACCATAGATTATTGTTGTAATCTGACGATTACTGTAGACATTTATTTTCTACATGTGGACGGTATTTATGTATTAGTTAATTTGATGTACTTTTATTTCCCCACTCTCGGTGGCTTAATAATAATAATTAATAATAATAATAATAGTAATAATAATAATAATAATAATAATAATAATAATAATAATAATAATAATAATAATAATAATAATGATTAATAATAATAATAATAATAATAATAATAATAATGATGATGATGATAATAATAAATATATATATATATATAATCTATATATATAAAATTATATATATATATATAATTATATATATATGTATATATTATGTGTGTATATGTACATTTTAAAGCAAATTCTCCTTTATAACGTATGATGCAAATTGTTAGCTATTGCCATAGCCACTTGTTTCTCGTGTGTAAACAGTCTATCCCGTGTTGTATTGCGACTAAAATAAGATAAGATAAATTTTATTTTACATCTGTTTTGCAGACATGAAAACATCAGCTGAATTATGAAGCTCTTGTCACCGACCATATTAAAAGTAGATGCAACAAAAATTAAAAGAATAGATAATAAAGAGATAAAATACAGCCGTGCCAAACATGATTGATGCGTAAAACCGTATCAAAATTGTAATGTGATATTTCCGCATTTTAAATACGATTGAAAGGCTGATCAATAAGTATCATGTAAAATCATAATGAAACATAGACACGTATGTATTTATGATTTAGGAAAGACTTGGTTGAAAAATGTGCAGGATGCCATAGCCACTTTGTTGTGTGTAAACAGCCCATCCCGTGATACACGATACACGTGGGTTCACTCCGATTTTTGATAGCAGGCTTAAAGGTTTAAAGGTTTTTATGTCTGAAATCTTGTTGATATCGGGAGGAGGCAAACCGTTCCAGAGTTTTGCCCTTTAACGTGAGACAGAACTCTGACCATGTCAAGTATTGCAAGTGAAGACAACAAGTCAGCTACTGTCTGGAAAGTAAATAACGTTTGCATGTACAGGGGAGGTAACCCATGAAATGTTTTGAAATATGACATGGCTACAGATCTGAGTCGTCCAGTTTCAAGGGTTGGTAGATTGGCTCTGTTGAAGAGGTCGCAGTACTTGTAATCATTGTAGAGGTACTTTAATGCATGCTTTGGTATTCTCTCTAACGTGTGACTTTTTACTATACACTAAGCTTGCTGGTATTTGAATGAAAGGTATCTTCATAAGGAAGCTGGACATTTTAACCGTTATATGTTTAACGGCAATGTGAAGACAACTATAGCAATGATTAGCACTTACGGGTTAATGTGAAGCCCCTAAAAGGTACCATTCTGTATTTTGAATAAAATAAAGAAAACCTTTGATGAAAAAAATATTATACCAAATAGGGCCATGGACAGAGCCTTGGGGTAACACTTTCATCAATAGCCAGTCACTTCGAGCATTCTCTACTTTGACCCTTCGGGAACAATTTCTGATGTAGCTTGCATTATAGCTGCACTTTCCATGGGCATACCGTATGCATAAAGTTTAGCCACAAGTACATCATGTGGTAGACAATCGAAACCCCCGGACAAATCTATCAGTAAAAGAGCGGCCAGATATGTTTTTGTCCAAGGCTTTCTTTTCATTGTTAAACACCACTGAGGATTGCAGACTGTTTGCGGATGATGGTTTCAAATATCTTGGATACAGTGGTACGAATACAGACTGGTCGATATATATATATATATATATATATATATATATATATATATATATATATATATATATATATATATATATATATATATATAATTTTTTTTTTTTTTTCAAGAAGGTCAGTTATTTTTTGGTGAAAGGTGGAATTATTTCAGCTGCTTTTACAGTTGAAGGAACTTTGGACTGAGTAATTATTGGATTTTTGAGACTGGGTTTAGTTTTTAGACTTTTAGTGGGATATTACTGTAGGCCGTTGCCTCGGATCGATCGATGTTATTGATAACTTCTCTTAGTTTGAAAAGAAACCGTGTTGATTTTGAAATTATCAGAATGGCATTGATGATGTACTTTGTCAACACTTGGATGGTTTGCATGTTTCAATATCGTATACTGTACAAATCGTTCATAAAGAGAGAGAGAGAGAGAGAGAGAGAGAGAGAGAGAGAGAGAGAGAGAGAGAGAGAGAGAGAGTGATTGAGGAAGAGAGACAGAGAGAAGGACAGAAACAGAGACAGAGAGATATAGAGTCAAAGACAGAGACGGAGACAGAGACAGCTAGAGAAAGACAAAGAGACATAGCGAGACAGGGATACTCTTTAAGGGAACATACTTGTTAAGAACATCAACATGTACACTACTGAAGAACCAATGAGAGTAATCGATGTCATCACAGATTTCACTGACAGTGAAAGATAGATGAGACAGATCCTCAAGCTAACGCTAACTGTTGGAAGTTTTTTAATGATCTGAATGTCACTGTCCGTGCACACCGCTCATAACGTAAATAAGCCTATGATGGTGCATTTTCTATGCTGCTTCAAAATGGAACTCAACAGTGTCCAAGTCTTACGAATGTGTTCACGTGCCACCGAAAAGATTTCTTTTGTTCCAGTTTCATTTTTGCGACATAACATGCATATTCTTTCAGATATATTCTTTAAATTTCGGCTTGTATCAGTTTTCAGATTATGGTTGCTTCACCGTAATTTTGCAAAGCTTGTGCCAAGCTCCTAATCTCTCAATACACGTCACGTGAATATAGTTACATAAACCAATGCCGTTTCATTATTCTATGCCTTCTTAATTGCGATGATCTCTCCCTCTGAACAACATAGGATGACGAGAAAGAATGGATGAATGGTTGGTTAAATGGATGGGTGGATGGAGGACAGACAGACAGACACAGACAGACAGCCAGACAGACGGATAGATAGATAGATAGATAGATAGATAGATAGATAGATAGATAGATAGATAGATAGATAGATAGATGTGTGTCTATGTATGCATGTGTGCACATAAAAATCTCCTTACCCTTTTCCACCAAACTGTTGAATCTTCTTGTCCAAATTTCAAGAATCTATACCATGTTTACAGAATATCGCAATGGATTATCGCTTCCTAATTTCACCAAGCGTGTATTGAGGCTTATGCATAAAGACATTGGTTTTACTCCTAAAGATGCTATATTAGAGAAACGGCTTGAACCCCCCCCCCCAAAAAAAACCACGTAACAATCTGTCTTTATCTTGTCTACATTGACACTGAGTATGAAGGCCCCAATAGTTTTCCTAGTTTCAGTTCGTGGCAACAGACGTCATCTCGGAACCATATAAAGTATTTTACGTTTCAATTAAGTGTAACGCTACCTTAGGAAATAAAAAGAAAAAAGAAAAAAAAGCCATCCAGTGCTGGAGAAGAAAGGCCAACTTTTTCGTTTCTCGCTGATCATTTTTACCTCCAATTGAGAGAAAAAAAACCACTTCATTTTATGACAACATGTTCAAAACTAGACTTAATTTCGATTACATAACCATGCAACCATGCTTGGCAACTACAGGCATGCTGGTACCCAAATGAAAAGTCCGTTTACAAAGAATGTCAATCTGGTCTCGTTAGCACATCGGATTTCGTCGAAATTGGCAACGAAAGAGTTAATCAGAATGAGTTAATCAGAATGAGTTAATCAGAATGAGTTAATCAGAATGAGTTAACCACAATGCTGCCTTATTTCATGGGGAATAAAAGCAAAGTACAACAATAATGGACACCGTTTTAGTTATTTTCTCAGGTCAAGCGATTTCAAATATGTTACTTCTGAGGATAAAATTCTAGATGTGAATGTTACTTTATACTAATGCTAGTACGACGACTACTAATTGTGGTGGTGGTGGTGGTGGTGGTGGGGGTGGTAGTGATGATGATGATGATGATGATGATGATGATGATGATGATGATGATGATGATGATGATGATGATGATGATGATTGGATCCCCAATTTGACGAGGAAATCACAAATAAAGTATATACAAATCATTATAAAGACCTGAAAAAGAGCAAAAAAGGCACACAAATTGTAAAATGACTCGTAATATTACCACATTTGGAATATTTTCAAATTCATCGCAGAGAGATGTCATTCCGAATGTGCCTGTATATTTTAGATGATTGTGCACTTAATGGATACATGACTAAGACCGCAGAGTTTAAAATTTGGCAATCTAGGGACATTTAAAAATGTGAATCTTGACAATACTCACATTTATTACAGATACGTGCTGAATTTAATACGTTTGTAGTGAAGGCATCTCCCGTAAATAAAATGTAAAATTGACATGTTAACAGTGAAGGCATCTCCAATAAATAAAATGTAAAATTGATATATTAGATATCTTAAATAACTATAATACATCTAAAGGAAGTTGCAGCATTAGGAATTATCCGAACTGGATTAGTTTCCAATGTCAAATCAATATTATTTTTAAACATGTGATAGATAGAAGTATCATGCAATCTGTAGTAGTTAAAATCCTGACCGCTTCCAAACTATAACATATCAGAGGAATTTGCCATCGCAGGCATGCAAAGTCCCCACTTTCTTGGTGCGTGGATGACACGATGAAACATCTAATAGTTTGTATTATAATTTGGGGGTGGGGGGGGGTGGGGGTGTTACGGTTAATTGTATTGTCATGTATTATTTTTCACATGACACCATGTATTCTTTCAGCTAGTGCATAAATCTTACCCCACTAGGTCTCCTTAAAGCCTTCAGTCAAAACCATTCAAGCAAACGTCATAGAAACTTGGCGACACAGACTACCCTCAAACTACCGGCGACTGTCAGGTAGCTTGGAAAAATATTAATTACATGATATACTTCACAATCATCGGCTTGACCTTTGTCTTCGCTGTGAAACCTAGTGTGCTGACACAACGATTTTTTTTTTATCGTAAATGACTTGAAGGGAGTATTTGCTACTTCAAACGGAAGTAGCTGTGAAGATTAGATTGTGTTTCCATGAGGCCCCTGTAACTTTTGATTTTTTTGGTACCTGTAATATTCTCTCCCTTTTGGGAATGTCAGATAGCTCTCTCATAAAGGCAATAAAGTCAATATACAAAAGCAATTGAAATAACCTTTTCTCAGACAACGATAATTGGGGTGTGTGTCCTTTAAAAAGGGTATTCATATTGACATGTAACTTGCCACTAAAGCATTATATTTACAGGGAATTTTGATGCCATTGACATGCATTCCCCAATGCGGAGATATCGCATGTCCCGCGATGTCCTCACCAGTCAGGTGAAGCTAAGACAGTGTGTCCCAGGCTGGCTCTGGGAAACAGACAAATGTCGACTTAATTATACCATTGCAGTCAAACTGGACAAATAGATTTGTATCACGTTGCCGGTGGCAAAACTGTTACACGTAGCAGTGGGTGACATTTTGATCCTTCCAAGCGACACACGTATCCCTCAGTTACGTTCGTCTGATGTGTAAATTAAAGTAGCACGTGCAGTAGTGATTGATTTGCGAGCTATAAATATAAATAGGACTATTTAAAATTCCGAAGTATTCACTCGATATTGATATATATTTCAAAGCCTACCGTTTTCAGGAAAAGTAGTGTTTCTAAAACCACACAATTTCACGGAGGAAGGTTATGATGTTTGTCCGCTGTCTTCGCATTTATCTTTCTGTTTCGTTATTGTGTATTTTTATGATATATAAAGCGGTAAACACAGTTGTTTATGGTCCATATGAGACATACATTCTTGCAAAGTTATAAAATCTCGGCCCAAAAAGTGCATGCAGCATATGTGTGTTGCTATTATAATAAAACAGTTGTCTGTAAATGAAAGCTTTACTTTGGCAACCTTTCAGTTTTATCAATTTTTATTTGTAATTTTATTTTAATCTACATTTGAATCCATTTTGAAATTACATTTAAAAACATTTAGAAATGTACAATAACAAGTGCTCGTTCATTATTAAACATTTTTGCCTAGCCAGGAAAATGTATTGCAACGAATATGGGGCATATTATAGCACAGGAACGGTGAAAAATCAGCCGCTTTATGATACGGAAGTACTGATGGAAAAGAAATGGTCTTACTAACATTTGTTAGAATAACGAATGAAGACTGCGTTTTATAACACGCCCAGTATGTGACTGGAGAACACGAATGCTGCTTTTTAAATACTAAATTTATCCAAACTGCCAATTTAGAGCAAAAGTGACATATTTTGCCATGTTTCCTTTATACACGGATCTGCCCATACATATGGGCATTTCCTTTTCGAGTCGTACGCACCAAGGCAACACCGGAGTCACGTTTTTTTGGGGGGGGGGGGGAGGGGCTCATTTTGTCAAGTCAAAGTGGTATGGTTATGAAGACATATATTACAGTCAATATAAGTGGTATGGCTATATCTGTTACCAAAAAGCTTTTTCGAAAGCCTATCAAAAATATACCTATCATATATATCTTTATCTTTCGTCGATCAATTGCCTTCGTGTGAACTTGTGACAACTTGACAAAACTATAAGCGTTTAAACAATAATTATATCCATCAAGGACGTGTTGAGCCACGTCCCTGCATACATATATTACCGTATGTTATCTTGTTCATATTTACGATACACTCAGAGAGAGAGAGAGAGAGAGAGAGAGAGAGAGAAAGAGAGAAAGAGAGAGAGAGAGAGAGAGAGAATGGACATAAGAAAAGCCTATCAAACAAATAAAATGTGTGTGCAATTTATGGTTTGCTTTAGTTAGATATATGAATAAGAAGGAGCTAATAAAGTTAGCAAGAAACTTACACAAATTGAACAGGTTCGCTAAACCCGGATGGTGGTATCCACAGAACTTTGACGTCTTTCTTCATGCTTTTGTCGGCGTGGGTCAGAGAGTCGCCCGAGTGAGAGCAGTGCCGCAACTGTGTACTTGGCGGTGGACGGGAGAAGGTACCCACGGGTTTGGTTGAGTTTGTGTCGGCTCCTCGGGCTTGCAGGAAGAATCCGAGGAAATAGATCCCACTTATTTTAACTACAATTGTTTTTAAAAATGTAATTAGAATGATTATGATGTTGATATTCAGATGTAAGACGCGGCTGTATGGCTACTCATGGTGGGTGATACACGGAGCAGCAAATGCTTTCAAGTTTCCTTACTTTCCAACACGAGCAATTACTCCTGTTGTCAACAATTCTAATAAAAATCTTGTGTGACTCGTTACAAGTTTCACGTAGCATGCCACTCTTTAAGTTTCTTGTTAATTTCTAGCATAGTTCAAGGAATCTTTTTGGGGAAAACTGAAATGCGCAGCAGGCTGTATTATAGTGAGTAAAAAATACAGCGAAACATTTTTGTTTTGATAAACGAAACAAAATTTAAGTAAATTTTCTTTGGAATTTTAAAGGCAATGGTAAATAAATATAGTAAGTTGATTTGTCATTGCGACAGTTTGTCTCATTAGATCATAATGTAAAAATGGGACGAACTGGAAGGTTAAACATGTGGTAAATGTTTCTTCCTGAAATTCTCAAATATTTCATGCCCGACAAAATGCAGTCCTCATGAGCCCGTACAGTCATATGAAAATGTTTTAAACAAAACTTTAAATTTTGCTCTCCGGCATACAGACTATTTCCACCATAGTTTTCTGTGTTCAAATCATGACTTGAGCATATGATTTTTAAGGCTATATGTGGTCTTTGCCACAAGATAGAATCTAGATATTTGTCTTTTCAAGGCAAATGATAAAGCCACCATATGTTCTTAATTTTCAATTGCTGTTCATACATGCGCTCCATACTTGGATTTCAATGTCCTCTGACCTTTGCTTAAGTCGGCCAAAAGATTAAAAGCAAAAACACCCCCCCCCAAAAAAAAACAAGAAGAAAAAAAAAAGAAAGAAAAGAAAAAACACACACGGGCAAACAAAGAACAGCAAATAATCATTGTTCAATTCCAATCTCTTTACTACCACGTGCGTGACTAAAAATAAGAAAGCAAAATAACGTCCGTAAAATGAATATCGTACATGTGATGAAAATGACGTGAAAGTGCCCAACCAACACCCTTTTCTTATCCGATATCCCAACCATATTACTAACAGAATGAAAGCTTCGTTTATTTTTCACGCAGATATGATCGAAACAGCCAGAACTATTAGGGCGATTTATACGTTGTCTGACATGCCTAGATAAAAGCATTCATATGCTGTGTGTGTTTCATATATCTAAACAATCAGGCTACCTTTCAAATGACAGTGAAGCATTTTAAAATAAAAGAGACTCTTAATTCTACTTTAAACGAAGGAAATTGTCGTCTATACCTGGGCATATGTGTCATACAATACAAACAGAAATCGCTCATGTGTCCAATAATAATAATAATAATAATAATAATAATAATAATGATAATAATAATAATAATAATAATAATAATAATAATAATAATAATAATAATAATAATAATAATAATAATAATAATATCAAGATACAAACGCAAAACCAAGATAAAAATAAAAGTATGACAGGAACTGACCCGTAATAGGTTTACCCGGAGCATATGTGGTTTTGCCTTGAATATCTATACGGTAGGGTGCTGGACCGCGTTGCGGCAGAATATCGTTGTGATGGGGGCGCATCTCTTTGCAAGCAGACTGAGGCGCCCCCGTGCCAAACCCGAAGGTAAGATCCAAGAAGATGCCCAGGAGCAGCGATAAGATAATCCAGCGCGCCTTCATGTCTGTTTGTAAGCAATACACTACACCAGAAGTGGTTTTTAGCCCAAGCCGCCAGGTAACGCACGTGGTGCGACCAGCAAGATGACGGTTTCTAGCCGCTGGGCGTGTCTCCATCTGGTCCATGCTGACATTGTTTAATTGACCACGTTTTCTTCTATCGGTCAACAAAGTAGAAATGAGTGACAACAAGGTATTTGTTAATTTAGCGGTGGCAACACGCTGCTTGATATATCTGATTGGCATCCGCTGACAGTCAACATGGAAGGATCGAGTTTTGGTTTTATTATTATAGCGATTTCCTTTAACGTCTTTTGTTGTTCAAAGTTCAGAGGATATATCTTTGAGTAAAACACGGCCGCTCAGGAAGACAGGTCCAAAACGTTTCTTTGAATTTTTCACAAAGGCAAATGTCATGAGCATAAAAATAAGTTTAAATGTGTAAAATATAAAGATAAGTTTCTAACGATAAACACAGAGAGAGAGACATTATATATATATACATCCCCATCACTGGGGTTTCAATAATAATAATAATAATAATAATAATAATAATAATAATAATAATAATATATGTATATATGTATATATATATATATATATATATATATATATATATATATATATATATATATATATATATATATATATATATATATATATGACAATGGACGGCTATGGATTTATATCCGTTTACTTGAAAGTCGAGTATTTCAAATATCTGGGCAGCCGGTGGTATTACCAGCCCCACAACATCCCAAAGTACATCAGTGAGGTTGGGTCAAAGCTACTTATATAAATACGTATAAACACATACGCGTACATCATGTGCACACAGGTACGCACTTTCGTTTTAAAGCCAAAGTCAACCATCCGGTTTCCTCATATAACTAGGCATTGCTGGTCTAATACTATGCACCAGTAACCACACGAGCGGCTTCTAACTGAATACTTTCATGTTTTTCATTGTCATATGCTGTACAGCCACTCCAAACTGAGCCACTGCATTCCAGAATTGGTGTTAAAGAAGATATATAAATATTTTCTAATGGTCTTCCAACCAAAACAAATTTTAAGGTTTTCATTATCGAGAAAGTTTGCCTGATTTGTTACAAATGTTAGAAACATGACCAGACCACTTTAAATCTGCACGTATTGTGAGGACAAGCCACTGATGATAGTTAACGTCTTATAAAAGAGTGGGGGGAAAGGGTGACCAATTATATTTGTTTTCTTAGGAATGAGCATGGAATCTCTTTTTATATCATTACAGGTTACCTACCAATCGCTATACAATTGATCAATATTTGAAAGGACCGAATTCATAGTTCCGATACCGGCTCCCCGTATTGCCTCCAAAGCAGACCAAGTTCCATGTTATCTCAGTGGAATAGACATATAATAACACGGAGCTTGGATCTGCTTCGGAGGCCATTCTGTGATAGAAATTACTTGATATATGCACACCTCATTGCTGTGTGTGTATATGCTGAGACCAAGACAACTGAGACAGATCAGCTGTACCCGCAGTGCGCATGCACTCCGGCACTCTTTGCTCGCGGAGGGGAGAAAACTCCCGCATCAGCGCGATTACACAAATGGTCAGGGCGAATACACAACAGGGCAATAAGTTAGCTGATAAGGCGGACCCGCGGCACTGACCACTTGAAAGAAAGCCTTGAGAGACGAATCCCTCCCAGTTGTCTTGGTCTCAGGTATATGCGTACACGTATTATACCATGCCTCCTTTGTGTTCTCAAGGGATATATATGTCACCTGCTTACACATATATACCCCTGCTTTAAATTTCTATGGCTAAATTTCAACACAGGACTGATTTGTTTTGGTGAATACATTTTAAAATGCATTTATATTTATGAAAACAAAGAAGGCATGGTATAAAAAAGATACATCCCTTGTTCTCGTGATTAATCTGGAATCCTGCATTTTTAAATCCCTACGCTTCGCTCCGGGATTTAAAAAAGCAGGATTCCAGATAAATCCCTTGAACTTGGGATGTATCCTGTTCATAAACTCGCTTCCGAGACCCGTATGTTCCATTATTCACAGTGCGCCTTCTCCCGGTACTCAAACGCACGACATCCGTCCGCGGTTTAATATTCCTCATTTTCTTGCTCAAACCATATGCTTACTCTATGCGCAAACTGACTTTTTTAATACCTCATTCTTTTCCTCCACTTCCTTAAAGACTCGGAATTCTGCTTCAATGAAAAATATCCAAACCTTAAAATAAACCAAGTCCTTCCACTGAACAGGCTATCCAGTATAAAGATGTTCAATTATTATCATCATCATCATCATCATCATCATCATCATCATCATCATCATCATCATCATCATCATCATCATCATCATCATCATCATCATCATCATCATCATCATCATCCTTCCACTAATAAAGTTCCTTGAACACATATTTATTTATTTATTTATTTATTTATTTATTTATTTATTTATTTATTTATTTATTTATTTATTTATTTATTTATTTATTCGGAAAATTGTATTCATGATTCATACTTGAATACAGTTTACCTAGTAATTTTGACTGCTTTAAATCTTCACTTTGGTGGTCAACATAATTGCCCAACCGCCTCTCTCGTCTGAGAGTATATGCCGCCTCTTGTCTGTACCTGCGTGTCTGGTATCGTCCTGTGTTACTTGTCATCTCTTACAAAAGGGAATAGTATAGGGCGTAGCCCTGTTGACCATTCCAAACGATATGCACAATTTCGCTGTTTGGCCGGTCACCATGGCAAGTTTGGTGATTTTGGGAATAATAGCATCCGATAAAAACTTCGGACAAATTTAGCCTTAAAGAAGAAAGAAAGAAAGAGTTCTCTGAAAGATAATAAGTCTGGGTTCGTACCCAGACATGATAAGAAGCCTCTCAAAGCAGAGAGTTAATTGTACTATGGAGTAAGTTGCCTGGGAGAGAGGTTCTGATAGCCTCACCTAATTAATCATGCATGTAAAAAGGTTGCTTAAGAGAACGGAGGTAGAAAAACAGTTACCAACTTGTACATGTTGTAGAAGGAGCGGGGGCGTGTATTGCAGGGAAGTTCAGTGAATTTAGCTTAAATGGAGATTACTTAACTTTTGTTTGCACGCCATATAGGAGTTGCCTAAAACATAAACTCAGAGACTGAATTGCGAATGGCACCTCTATCTATAATAGGTTTGAAGATATTCACCATTCAAAATTTCATATTACCCTAATTAGCATAAATTTAAATTTTACAACAGCTTTAGCTTGTGGTTCATTTGGTGCGCCCACAACACAAACCTATGAATTGGAGTTGGAATTGCACATTAAACTATAATGGTTTTGAAAATATTCAACTTTAAAATACTGAAGTGTCCCCAATTTGCATAAATTCAAATTTTACAACTTTTGTTTGTGGTTTATTGAATGTGCCTACAGCAGAAACCTATTGATCGAAGCTGGAATGGCACCTCTATCTATAATAAGTTTGAAGATATTGATCTTTGAAGTTTTAAAGAATCCATAATTAGCATTAAATTAAATTCTACAAGTGTTGTAATATGTTCAATAGATACGCAGCCCCAACAAATGTACAAATAGAACCAACATTTGGGCCTCTGTGTTGAATACATTGGAAGCCTGAAGGGATTGAAATTTTCAAATGACCCTAATTTATATGGTTTTCAACCGGTTAGCATTTCTGAATATATGCAAGACTTTACCATAGGAACTATGCCCATGCCCAATTCGAAGTTCCTGACACAAAATATAGTGGAAAGATAGGAAAGAAAGAATATTGGGAAAACAACATGTCTCTGTTCACTCACAGACATTAAAATATAAAAACTTATAACCGGTATAAACCAGTGGACGGTTTTGAAAAAAAAAAAAGAATATTTTGACAGATGTTCATTGTTTTTGTGACAGGACATCATTGACGAAATTTGCAATAGTGAGAGTGCTGCATGGAACTTCGATGGTATTTTTTTCTTTTACAACTATTTGTATTCGTGGAAGTTGGTAGTATATATATATATATACATATATATATATATATATATATATATATATATATATATATATATATATATATATATATATATATATATATATATATATATATGATGTAATGTGTGTGTGTGTGTGGGGGGGGGGGACAAATGACTGCAGACTTCTTTTTTTACTGTGCCTACCGGTTTCACTTTTCCTTTAATTTTCATTTGAAAGAAATTTACTTCGGTGGATTTGTAAACCAAATAATTATAAAAAATACTGTCCTCATGAACGCTTCCACTGTTAACTCTTGGAGTCTGGTCAACCTTTTCATGGGGGGCTTTGGGTTAAATGTTCCCAAAGCGCTCAGAAGAGATAGGTTTCTCTGACCATTTATACTAGTACTTCAAGAAAATGTCTTCTGTAAAGAATTTGAAGCTGGAATAACATAACTCAGATTATAGCATAACTTTTGTTGTGTGTAGCACTAAAAGAGTTTTTTAATAATAATAATATTAATAATAATAATAATAATAATAATAATAATAATAATAATAATAATAATAATAATGATAATAATAATAACAATAACAATAACAACAACAATAATAATAATAATGATAATAATAATAATAATAATGATAATAATAATAATAATAATAATAATAATAATAATAATAATAATAATAATAATAATAATAATAATAATAATAATAATAATAATAATAATAATAATAATAATAATAATAATAATATCAAGTTTTAATTTTATCACCATTTCAAGTCACGATTTAAAGTCCGGACTTGTGACACTTTTTTTTCGGCTCAAATCATTCAAATCCATGACAAAAGGCATTGGTTTATTGTATCGTTTGGTGCCTTACACTTTAAAAATAAGGTGATCATACACTTGATTTTATGTTTAAGATTATCGGGCAGTCCGTCACTTCACAGGCTGTAATCCTTAACCATTAATCCTAATATTTCTCTACGAGAAGACCGACCGGCAGAAGAGAAGATTTGCAAAGCTGCAGACCACTGTGTGCGTCTAAATAGTACAGAATGAAATGAAATTAGATGTAAGCAGCAATACAATGATATCTATAAACTCTTTATTTCAGGATGCATTAGAAATAGTCTTATCAAAATTCAAGAACTTTTATGCGGTATCCGTTAAATGTATATCTATTATAGTCTTTTAAAGATATTGAATATGCTCTAAATTAAATCTAATAAGCATGATCTACGGTTGAATAATTTTCCCTGCAATCCATCAGGTGGTCCATGACACACTAATAAAAATAGGTATTTATTATACATCTGATAATATGCAGAAATTTAAAATTTGTAGCCTCCCACATGAGCAAGCGTAATTTCATCTGTGGGACTACCATAATACTTAATTTGCAGTTTCTGTGCATTACGGTGTTTAAAAAAGTCCGCACAGTTTAGGCCACAAATACAGGAAACAGAAATTCTTGGAAAATTCAAATATCTGTGTTGCCACACAGTCATTAAAAAGGACCTACCGGGTACTGTCTTCAGTGCAAAGCAGAGCTAACTTAGGGTAGCACTGTCCCAAAGTCCAACAAAGAAGCCATGATGGTTGCGGCAATACGATGGGGTACATTTTGTTGTCATTTGCAATCTGAAAAAAATTGGAATCTGAAAAAGCTCTGTGTGTAGGCCTAGTTGGTGTCTTGCATCACTGATATCAGTCGTCTTAATTTACGTCAAAATGGACATCCGCGTGATTATTGAGATTGTTTTTGAATCAGATGCAGGATTACAGTAAGCTCTCCAGAACATTCTGGCGAATGACCAGTTTCTCTGTCTGGGTCAAGTTTGTTTTGAGGGTACGTACCTGCCTGGTTCTGACATGTCAACAAGCACACAGGATGATCGCAGACGGTATCGTGTATTGCGTAAACTGCGTCGCCTTGTGACCCATTCGTCTTGCCATCCTTTCAGCTGATTACATTTACTTAGATCTATCATATTTTTGATGAGGATGAAATATCAAAAACTGTAGCAATATGACTCTCTTTGCATGAAAAAGAAACGCCACACACACACACACACACACACACACACACACACACAATGAATTCCTGACAAACCAATATTGAGACTGTCACAAACTAAGAAGATATGGTCATGTAGTGAGAAACTCTAGCTAGACCAGTACACTTTCCACTGCAACTTTGATTCATATATTGATCACTTTTGACACTACTGCATGGATTGATCACACAATAGTCACCTGCGGCAATATTCACAAATAATTTTTAATTTAGGATCAAAATTAAAAAGGACTTGTTTTCATACCATATTCCTTAATCCTGAGTCACATAAACAATTTAAGTGTGAACCAATATCTTTTCTGGGTATTGTGCAAAGCATATGATTAACATTTCAGGAATATGGCTTAATATTAATTTGATCCAGATTGTGGTCCATCTTAAAAAGACAAAGTACTGGATTACACTAAGATTAATTTAATGAAATGAAAATGTTGAAAACAGACTTAGTATTGTAGCCTAGAACACAGATTTTTTATTCCTGGAAATTTTGATTCATATATTAGGCCAAGGATTAAGTAGCTCAGGGTCAAAGGTACACCAATTTAATTTCAGGATCAAAGTCAGGATCAGTATCTGTTCAAATTCTTCGTGAATACGCCCACATATGGTAGCATAAATGTGTTATGTTTGACAGGAGTGTAAAAGAACTAATCCTAGTGATGTACATAAACATGTAGTTAACTGCTGATGACAGATCATGGCCTGTTGGATGTCTGGTTTATCACAAGTATACGCACGAAACTGCTATTGTTGTTCCCTATTTGCACTGTTTCAACTTAACTGATAAGGCCACACACTGCTGAGAGATTCTAGCTTTACTGGCGTCTGAGTTCTGGACAAAACTGATGACTTAGAAACCTAGGATATGAAGCCAGAATGGCACATCTACGCATAATAGTTTTGAAGACAGGAATTCAACATTTTAATTTTTCAAGTCCCCCTCATAGGTGTTAATCCAAATTCTACAATTTGGTTTATGGTTCACTGGATGCGACCACAGCACAATCCTATAAATTGAAGTTGAAATGACTCCCCTTACGTATAATAATTTTGAAGATACTCAACAGTGGGACTTTTCATGTGCCCTTAATTAGCATAAATAAAATTCTACAATATTTATTTGTGGTTCATTGGATGTGCTTACAGCTACCCATGAATTTAAGTTGGGATGGATCCTGTGCCTATAATAGTTTTGAAGATATTCAAGATTTAAATTTTCAAACAGTCCTAGTTTGCATAATTTTCAGAGGTGTCACCCCACTTAAAAAAAGCAAGACTTTTTCTATAGAAGTACAATTAGTCCAAATTTGGAGTTTCTATGTATAATAGTCTTCAAATAAAATGTTGGACAAATTTGTAGGTAAAGAAAGACATAACGATTTACGTACGGACAAAGATGAGTTATAGCATAAGCTGTGCGACCAGCAGAGCTAAAACATCTTGCTCATGTTTATGATCATCATCCTTACAATTTGGGCTTTTCAAAGTTAACACCTCCGTAGGGCAGTCCCAAATACACAACCGAGATACTCAGTAACTGTTGCTGCTGGGCAACACCAGCTCTGCGCCAACAAATAACTTCTGTACACGAGTTGTTACTCTCCGTATGTATACCACAGTGGACTGTCTATTGAGAGTTCTGAGCTAACACTGTTGCCTAGGATACTGATCTTTTCTCATCGAGTCATGCACATTGCTTGTGGTTATAGCAGTGGTCGAAGCTGCACTTACAAAGGTGTAGGTGTCACAGTCAAGACCTGGCTTTACATGGCCACTAATAATATGTACCGTGTTCACTGCACAATTACGACAATTCACCAATAAACACATCAAAACTGTCAGACAGTATATATATATATATATAGGCCTATTATATGTGTGTGACTAATTACCAGAAACTTGGTTGTGGGTATCTTCATGAAAACATGCACCAAGTTACCTGTAACACTGACACCTACATCTTTGTATGATTTAATATGCAAGCTTTACTCAACTTCTTATGGCACATAGTACCCCAAAGGGGGCGGTTACGCAATACACCATCAGCATTGACCATAGCAAAGACCCAAAATGCATAAAAGTCAGAATGAACATCAGATAAAAAAAGAAATCTCAACCTCAGCAAGCCGGTGCTCTCGTGGTAAAATAATGGCACGAACATCTATTGAAGTTTTGACTGATAGTTATATGATACGATATTTAAAAGTTTGTTATCTGTATCTCTCATTGGTGGGCATTATCATAAAACTTCCTGACCAAGACATGTTCTGGCCTACAGGAACTGCGCATGAGTGTGCTCAGATCACTTTTACTGACAGTCGCCCAGGACCAATTTAGACTTTCAAATGTGTAAGTAAAAAGTAGCGAATAAGACAATTTTAACAATCAGACCTACCTTTTCTATTTCTACTACAAAATCTCTATATTTGTAACACTTTTTATTTTGACCAAAGACCCCAATGGAAATAAGCTCGTTATTCGATCTGGCTTTCTCGCCTCTCATGGCAAGGCCTGCATATACCACTGTCTTCAGTACTGGTCGAGTTTACATGAATACAACCATGGTACTATCATGGTAGTCTCATCTCAAAATGTCTGAAAGAAAACTACAATTTACCACTAAGCAATGGGCCATGCTGGGTCAAATGTATTAAGAGAATACTTGAAAACTGTGGTCTGCAAAATATTTGGGAAAATGTAGGAGGCAAAAATATACAGAAAAGTATAAGGAATTAGAGGAAAAGGTGGCATTATTATAGCACTGCCTGGTTGATATTTATAAAGGCAAAGCTTCCAATTAGCTTAGAGCCTACTCTCAATTCAAATCCGACTTTGGGATATCAGAATACATCTAACAATGTAAACGTTAAAAAGGCAGACTCCTGACTAAATTAAGAATTATTGCACACATTTTACACATTGAAACAGGCAGATACAATAATATTCCAGCTGCCAACAGGTATTGTAACGGTTGTAAGTGTCAGCTGGCAACTGACAGTTACAACCGTTACAACTTACAATACCTGAGTTGGTTATAAGTGTCACTGTCAGGTGGCAACTGACAGTTACAACCGTTACAATACCTGAGTTGAGCGAGGATGAAAAGGATTTCTTGCTGGTCTGTAGAAAGTACTCCCGCTTGCGCACCAAATTAATGACAACTATATCAAATTATGACCCCACTTTTAATGAAGTCGATGACTCGAAAACATTTCTTTATCTGATGGAGTGAAATAGTGGGAACCGTGTTGTGACCAAAGCAGTTAAATCGTGACTTTGTGGGCCAGGGCCCAGGCACTCACCATAATAAAGGATGGAGCATGCTCCTATTTTTTTTATTTTTTAAACACTGTAAATATCATGTTTATCTTACAAGGATACTTATCGAATGAAGTTATAGTGCCTTTTATTTTCTCCAATGTGTTTTGTGCGTTATGTCTCTATGAATCATGTGTGTACGACACTCACTCACAGTGGGCCTAGCACGGTATCAACTATAATTAAAGTTCCAGATGTCAATTTGTCATAGGAAAATCTTCTGTTGCTTCAGAACATTTTTGGTACCGGTAGTTAAGTTACAAAAAAAGTTACTAAATTGTATGCACGGATATGGGACCAAAGTGGGACACTCGTTGGAAAATTTTTCGGTTTTCGCTCGGTGTGACCTCCCGAAGACCGAAAAATCCCCAACTCGTGTCCCGACACACTCCCAATTAATTAGCCATGTTCTATCAATCATTGATTTGGCCCAGTTATAATTGGCAGTTTGCACGTTTGCACCACCAATGCAGACACCAAACCTTGTCCTGTTGTCAGCATGACTATAGCCCGCATTTAGACATGAAATGTGCATGGTCGGTAGACTGCAACTTACAAAATACTTGTTTGTTACTTTTTATTTTTCCTTGCGAACATGTTGATTTTTTTTTTTTTTTTATCGAATAACCAATGGACTTGCAGTCACTGCGCACCTGTCCAGCCAGTCGAGCGCATCCGACAAACGGTCAGCGTTCGGACCTGTTTGTTTTTCCTGTCCGACGTTCAATCGACTCTACAGCATTCCGGTTAATAAAACTGGCAAGTATTTGTTATTCATTTCTTTGAGCATCCTGTTAAACTCCCATCGGTTACTGACATACAAGATAAAGGAGGGATTGGTATAAGGAATTATTTCAGCGCCCGGCTTTCAATGTCTCAGTGACACATGAGTGACAGAGTCTGATGCTGAGCCGTCTGCCGGCTGTTAACTTCCAACTCCGGCTCTGGCCCAGGCCACGGCCCGGGGGAACATCAGAGTGGCGAGGCGGTTCCGCATTGTTGAACTGTGATCCTGCAGAAGTCTCCACTTGTCCCACCAGTTTTTTTTTTCAAGGGTTATGATTTATTCATGAGGTAAAGTAACATGGTGTTGCGCAGGACAACAGCCTGCTTCATGCAACTCCTGAGCCAATAATTTGAATAATCTGCGAAGCAATCTGACGCTGCAAAACACGCTACCTGCAGGCTGGAATGTGAAGATCACGGCTTGAAAGAGTCCTTTTCTTTTTCCAGGTGGCACCACTAAATTGAATTTCCCATAGACGGCCAATAATATAACACATCCTGGCGTATCTGAGAGTAAGAACTTTAACTTTAATGAAGCTATGCTCACCAATTAAGTTCAAGTCTGACTTACAAAATAAGAGGCATTAATAACACCAAACTTGTGACTTTGGCCCACCTACCTGAACGCAATCATGTTGGATTTTCACCTTCATAAGTTCACAAGTGTTTGTACTCTACACGCAGGTCGTGTGACCTCTATGTGTAGCTCCTATTCAATTTAACTGAAAAAAAAAAATGTATATGAGTTCAATAGTCCCTGTAAAACTGTTTAAAAAGAAAGACTCTTATATAGTCTTAATAAATGTTACATTATTAATATTGTGCCTTTGTTATTACCATGGAGCTACTATATCTATAATAGCTCCATGTTATTACTTATTCAAAGTTCCGGTTTTCATTTTTATAATCAAGTTCTCGGTGTAGTCAAATTTTATTGGTTGGGAGTCCCTATGTTTATCCAGTCTGTGTTTAAATGAATTTAGTAAGTCTGCTTCCACCACATGCTCAGGTAAGTTGTTCCGTACATCCACCACTCTCAGTGAGAAATTATATTTCCTTAAATCCAGATGAGCCCTTTGTTTTTTCCATTTTGAATGAATGACCTCTAGTGGTTGTGGTGCTTGGCTTCAATAGTCCATGAACCACTCTTTTGTCGTAATTTCCTTTGGGGTTTAAATTTTATATACTTCCACCATGTCCCCTCTTGCCTTATGATATGCTAGAGTTGGGATATCCAATTTGCGAAGTCTGTCAGGATAGGAGAGCTCTTTTAGGCATGGCAGCAGCTTTGTTGCCCTTCTTTGTACATTTTCTAATGCTGTAATATGTTTCTTTAAGTGCGGACACCATATTTGGTTTCTGTATTCTAAAACTGGCCTAACAAGGGACTGAAACAGTTGTCTGAATATATCTATGTTTAGGTATTCAAAGGTCTTCTGTATAATTCCCGTGACTTTATTAGCTTTATTCACTTTTTCCTGCATATGTTTTCCAAAACTTAAATCATTTTCAAAAGTAACTTCAACATCTTTCTTTGTCGTTGTCTCTTTCAAATTGAACTGTTCTTCTGGCCCAATTTTATAGTGTCCTGGGGGATAGTTTGATTTGCCTACCCTCATAACAAAACACTTTTCTGGGTGAAAACGTAAAAGCCATTTGTCACTCCATTGTTGTAAAGCTGGAATATCAGCCTGTAGCTGCTTCATATCATCAGGTGTTGTAACCTATGTTAGCGCTAGCAGTAGCCAAAATAGCCAAATGCTACTAAAACTTCAAAGTGGCTATTAGAAGGAGCAAATGGCTTATAAAATTTCCCCAAAATTATTTATTTTCATGCAGAAATTTAACAGATTTCAAGTCTGTGTAGCTCTTTTCTAGAAATATTAAAATTTTGGCTACTAATTTTAAAATCCTAGCACTAACCTAGTTTCACTCTTCAGTACACTTTAGTATCATCGGTGAATAAGTACACTTTTGTCATTGGGTCTGTAACCATAGGTAGATCATTAATATATATTATAAACAAGAGTGGTTCAAGTACACTTCCTTGTGAAATTTCACTTTTTACTTCCAGATCTTTGGATGAGTGGCCATTTACTACAACTTTCTGTAGACGACCAGTTAGAAATGATTCAATCCATTTATGTAGTTCTTCTGATGTGCCATATTTATGTAGTTTGAAGAGGAGCCTTCTATGAGGGACAATGTCAGACACCTTCTGGAAGTCACAGTACACCACATCAAGGCAGTCCCCATCCTCTAATATTTCTGACCAATCATCAAGGACTTTGAGTAATTGCAACACTGTTGAACTCCCAGGCAAAAATCCACCTGTCCACACCCAATATCACTTTTAAATTTCCGACCACCCCAGAAAAAAATATGCCCAAAATTAATTGTTCAAATCACTTTATTTCATGATAGCAAAATCAGAATTAAAATTATATGTAATGGATTTCAGCCTACCACAAATTCCACCACTCTGGTCAAGCCAAATCCTATAGTGCTGGTCATCAGACATTATACTTTTGTGCTGCCCTGTGTGGCCAATTTAGGGGTGCAACCTTCCAGTTTGATAGTCGCCAGGGGCCTGAATAGCTCATTGTGGCTCGACGCTATGATTGTCCTCACACCGATTAGACACCTATTTTGGTTAAATTCCTTTATTGCATTCAAATGATATACCGTAAATTCTCTATTACAAGCCACGGCTTCAATTAGAGTAAGGATTTTCAAGAACACAAATTCAGTATCATAAAGTCAGGGTGCGGCTTGTATTAGGGGTTTTCTGCTGTTGTTTTATAATGAATTGGTGGAATTGACTGACTTTTGGATCGGCATCTTTGGGAAGTTTTTGTCCTATTGATGTGCCAGTGCGAGTGGTTAGTCCATGCCGTATTTTAGATTTAGTGAGCCATCCATTCGAACCTTTAAAATTAGTATCCCTGGCTTGTTTTTTGGCTTCAACCTGGAGCATTGTGCCGGTCACTGCGTGGCCCTCAGACCGCGCTTGTTCTACCCGCGACGACAGGTGGGAGTCAATTGTCCCGAACTGTAACTTGCGTCCAGCACCCGGGAGCCGTTTACTGTCCTTTTTTACCCCTCTTAACTGTTTTCCTTTTCTTCTCCATTCTCTGATTTGTTTTTCGTTCAATCCAAAGAAGTCAGCAGCCTTTCTGTTACTACCAAGTTCATCAGCTTTGGCAATAACTTTTAGTTTGAAATTTGTATCGTATAATGCCCGCCTCGGACTTGGCCCCATAGTAAGTATCTGAAATAGGCATGCAGCATGCGATATTGCCTATAGACCACTGGAGACATGTGTGGCCAATCACTCTTTCAATCAAACTTTTATTCAGGTAAATTGCATTAAAGGAGGGTAAATAAGTACACATGCTTATAATGCTAAATGATCGGTGTGTGCAGAAAATTTCCACGAAAGTCGCTGAAGTTAGGGTGCGGCTTCTAATGGGGTTTTTCGTGAATTGGAAAGGGCGAAAAATCTTCCCCAGGGAAGGACTCAAAGTCAGGGTCCATCTTCAGTTAGGGTGTGGCTCCTATCAGAGAATTAACGGTATATATATATTTTTTTTTTTTTTTTTTTTTTAGTTTTTAACTTATTTCACTGCCTATTTGTATTTATACAAATTTACAATGTCAATGGACTTTTTGTGCCTAAAATAAACACATATGCTGGAAATTGAAGACTTCACACATTTTATGCTCCATTGCATGAAATATGATGCCCATGGAAGTACATATATGTTTGATGTTCGACAGGTTTAGTGTTTACCATATAACTAATTTGAAGTTCCAGTGAGGAGAAATTCAAATTTCTCCTGTCTGACTGCAATGCCAATGGGGATCACTATGGCTATGTAATTCAACAAGTCATTAATTATGTAAATGCACACTTTGTAACACGAGGGTAACCCAACCATCCAAGAGCAACATTCTGAGTTTATGTTCATCCTAGATGCACTAGGATGAACTAAGTTATATATTTGTACATGTACTTTTAATTATATGTATGTCTTATGTATTACTTTTTTTCTCCCTCTCTTTTCTGCCATATATATATATATATATATATATATATATATATATATATATATATATGCATTACAGAAAATCACCTAGGGGAGGGAGGCTTGTCTCAATCAATATGGAATAATTGTCAGTCCCATATGCAAATATTTCTTGAAATAGTTTTAGAAGCTACAAATCAATTTATTCGAAAAGAGCCACAGCTTGCCAAATTTGTTGACACCTTCAGTATGTCCCTGAGCTGCACCATTAGCCCAGCCCCATGCTACACCAGCTAACTTGTTCGTGTTTCCCACTGGCTCTCTCAGTGTTCCTGGCAATTAGGCTTTAATAAATTATTTATAATAAAAAATTTGGTTGTCCACTGGACAAGTGATGTTAAAAAGTCACTTGTCCGACCTAGAAATCCACTTGTCCAGGACAACAGGATCATAGGAATTGTAGAAGCCTGCATGTGGCCTTAAAAAAGGAGGGTGGGGGGATACATGAGGTGGGGGAAACCATGGTAATCCTTATCAGCTTGTGCTGCCATGTTTTCTAGGCCCAGAGCCTAGGCAAAGGGTCCATTACCTGCTCTCTCACAGCTGTGGTGGGCCCCGGGCCTTGGGTATATCCCCCTACACTCATTGCTTGTACATGTACTTCCTTTAAAAAAAAAAAAAACAAAAAAAACCCCCAAAACACATACACCTCAATGGATAAATCATCATCATAATATTAAAGATAATTATGATGTATTGCCCATGAGTATAAAAAATAAAAGTATATTAATGATTAGTACAAGTACAAGACAAAAATTTACATGGATCCTTCTCATCCCAGTTCAACTGAATTCAAATTTTACATCTATTTCATTGAGCTTGCTAATTGAGAGGACTACAGAGCGTTTGCCAGCAGTTGCCGGTGTTAGTCAGTGTTTTACAGCGTTTGCCGGCGTTGAAAGGATGTCAAATGCTGGCAAACGCTGGCAAATGCCGAGTAACGCTGGCTAACGCCAAGCCCCAAAGGCTTAATTGGATTTTGGCGTTTCCCAGCGTTAGTCAGCGTTTGTAACACCGTCTCACGCTGGCCAATGCTGTCTCACGCTGGCAAACGCTGTGTAACGCCGGGAACCGCCCTGAAACGCCGAAACGTACCCACTAACGCCGAAACAAGTTACTAGTGATTGGCATTGAACCCTGCCATACTTTCATGCTTGAGTAGTCTCACTGACGCTAGATGATAGCTAGGGATCAATAATTGTCAGCATAAAGCACTTTCTTTGAGTTGATCTCACATATGTGTTAATCTTTTTCAGACATGTAAAATGAATGACTATTTTATATATGTGACAAAGATTTATACATATATAAAAAAGGTTAGCACATATGTGTAATAGTTTTACACATGCACAATAATTTTATTATTTCACATATGTGTAAAACTATTTTATATGTGTGTAAAAGAATTTCACATATATGTGTAAATCATCTTCACATATGTGAAATAGGTTTTTCACATGTGCAAAGATTTACATGTATATGAGAAAGATTTATACAAACATATATGTGAAATAGTTTCACACACAATCATGTAGCACTATTTTTGTATTTCACATATATGTGTAAATCCTTTTCACATATGTGAAAAAGATTTACACCTAGGTGAATTTATTATACACATATGTGAAATGTTTTTACACTTATGTACAACTGTATCTTTATTTCACATATATGTTTAAAAACTATTTCACATATATGCAAAAGGCTTTGAAACATGTTAATCTTTTTCACAGATGTGAAATAAGTGATATTTCTCACATATGTGGAACAGAATTACACATGAGATTAAATGTGTAAAAGTTTTACATGTGGAATTTTTTCCACATATAGCTAATACAAGTTTTATTTCACATATGTGTTGAACGATTTCTCCTATAAAAGAATTTCACAAAAGTGTGAATATTTTTTACATATGTAAAATAAATGATTAAATATTACATGTGTTAAAGATTTTCGCATACATATGTATATATACAGTAGAATCTCCAATTAAGACTACCTCCATAAAGAGACCATTTCTATGTTAAGACCACCAATTTAAAGACCTGTTTTTGTTCATCCTTCATTAAATTATATCACAAGACCACTCCCTATTAAGACCACATTTTCAGTCTCTTAGGTAGTGTTAATAGTCTGTATTGAATATGTGCTGAAACAGCTTGCCATATAGGTGCCTATTTCGCTTTCTCTTTATTGCATATAAATTATGTATATTATGGAACACTAACCAAGAGGCAGGGATGGGGGGGGGGGGGCAGGGGGAGAACATATTCTGTGCTCCAGTGGGGTTTTAGGTTTGGCACAGCGTCCTGTTTCTAAAGTGTGGGCAATTACTCTTAATTTACTGAAATTCTGCCGTTCTTAAGAGGAAATTTTTTACCTGGTAGAACTTTAGTTCAAATCTGCTCTTCATGATGCTCATCTCCCATCTCTCATTTAATCAAGACCCTGGTGGAAACAAGTCTTTTAGACTTTTTGGACTATCCTTTGCAAAGTACTTGTAATAGTTACATTATGTAAAATCATTATTTTTTACTCTATTTTTACATTATACATTAGGGGCCGATATTATAGTTTATATTTTAAATTAAGGTACTTTTTTATTTCACCTTATAATGCACAATTTTCGGTGTCAATTATTTATGTTTTGTATGAATTTTTAGCTCAGCTGACTTGTCAGTAGCTGAGTTTATCTTATGGTTTGTCGCCCCTCGTCAACAATCCACTGCTTCTCCAAAACAGTCTGCCAGATTCACTTGAAACTTGGTGGCAATGTACCTTTGGTGGGTCTCTACCAAGTATCTTCAAATAGCCGTATTCCAGGTACTTTTGAATTTTTTATGATTTTTTTTTGTTTTTGTTCTTTGGGGGGGGGGGGGGGCAAATCTTTAAAAAATCTTTTCTAAAACCAGTTACCCAATTGCTTTGATATTACACAAGAATACTCCTAGGGACTCCTAATTTTTAATTTTACACCAGGTGGTGCTGCTTTTTTCTCTCTTTTTTAATGATTTTTTGTCAGAACCATCACTCAGATTAAGCTTAAACGTTGTAGATATGTTTCTTGTGAAAGAGTCAAACAAAGCTCTCCACTTGGTGGACATACTGCGGATTCCTGATTTTCAACACTTTTTTTTTCAATTCGGGTACTTATCGGTAAATGCAGCGTTCCTATTGATTACTATGTAAGTCAATGGGCATTCTAATGCTTATTCACATTTTCAACCTCTTCTTCAAAACTGTCAGCTAGATTTACTTCAAACTTGGTTGCAATATACGTTGGGTGGGTCTTTGCCAGATTTTTAACAATTTTGGTTTGTTTGCTTTTTTGACTTCTCTCATAGGCTGACTGTAAGTTGGATTCTCTTAAAACTTTGTAGGAACAACCTTGACTTGATCTCCACCAAGTGTTTTTAGCAGGTGATGGTGCTGTCATTTTCTGATTTTTAACAGCTTATTCACATCAGGACAAAATCGGTAGGGTATACATGTACATGTTCACATTGTTTATGTACAATACAGATAGCAGCAAATCAGACATGTTAGCTAATATCTTTGTTTTATGATTTGCAAGGGTATATGTACATGTCAGCTGAGCACAGGGCTGTCACATTCCTCTTGTTATATGTTTACAATGACTTTGCTGAATTAAATCAATCAGTATATCAGACAATCAGTTGATCGATTAACCTAATAAATTCTGATATAAAAATCAATGAGTCATTTTGAATATAAATGATTTTTGGCATTCTCCAGTTTGGTATTAGTTTAGAATATGTCACATATACACTACAATATTAATGTATTAGCTGTTGTTAGCAACAGTCTTATAGCAATATCCTGGCAATGTCATTGACATTTGTTATACAGTGGTACCTGCTGAATGTGGCCACCCCTCCTGCCAAGAAAAAGTGGCCACAAACAGCAGGTGACCTGTCACCACAGGTACATCTACCAAAGAAATAGACTCCTATGCCAGAGCCTGGTGACCACAAAAAGCAATGCGGCTGTTAACTGCAGTGGTTGCATAGAGCAGGTACCACTGTATACAATGTTATTGAAAGGGATTTTGGTACAGTAAAACCTGTTTTGAGAGACTGCCCCTAGGGCAGGGCAAAAACTTGTCACATAAGGGAGGTGGTCTCTCAATAGAGGTGCAATAACATGGGAAAGATGGCAAAAGGAGCATGGTAAACATGGTCTGAAAAGACAGGTGGTCTTTCCTCCCATTGGTCTCACAAGACAGGTTTCACTGTATTTTGTTGGATGGCCTGTCAAATCCATTGTGTGCACATAGAGTCTTGAGAGAACATTTAACATTGTGCTTAAATGGCTTGAGAGAACAAGTAAACACCCAGTGTGCTCAAATCTTCTCAGAAAACAAACATCCAAAGTGCTCAAGTGGTATTCTGGCATCACACATGCACAGATTTTTATGTTATAATGCACCATATAAGTGATACAAGCCTCATACTCTAAAAAGGGCACATTTAATATTGTAGACGCTGTGTACATATTGGGTCTGTGTTATGCCAGGTAGGCTAAGGCAAATTTAAGTTAGAGGTAGCACTTCCATAATTATGAAAGAATAAATAAATGATATATGATGAAAGAATCAAAATATTTGATGTCATTTATTTATTGTATACAGTAGACTGTCTGGAAATAAAGTACAGACAGAAGTGTACTTTGTGACCCTTTGCCGTATGTATCTTGTAGGATATATTCTTCCATAAAGCTTACCCTGAATGATCAATCATATGGGTGATAGGTCATTAAAACTGAGTTGATGATGGTCATGTTTGCTTGTGTGGCATTGTGTACCAATAACACATTTACACATGTCACCACTTCCTCATGAACAATTGCAAAAAATTGCATAGACAAAACAACTTGTGGTAACAAGTTGTTTTATGTTTTTTCACAACTCTATGGAGTATTATATGCTAACACATTGAGATTAGGTACAGTGAAAACTTTTTTTATGATACCATCTGTTCCTGAAGAAATGTGTCAGATAAGTGAATATGTCAGATAATGAGTCAAATAACAAAGAAAAGAAACCTTTTCCCATGAAAATTTGTGTCATTATATTGAATATGTCGGATATCTGAGTGTCGTTATAATGATCATGAGGTTTCACGGTATTTGACTATACATTGTGCTGTGTACTAAAATTAAAATTTCATAAGTTGTGGTCCAATCACCCAAGATACTGGATTGTTCTGAATAAAAACTGGAAAATTTAATGTTTTTGTCATTCTCTGCAATATTTGCCAAACATGAAATATTGCTGGTGTAACGGATCTTCCATTTGACAGCACTGGAGCATCATTGATATTGGTAAGATATGACTCAGTGCTTCCGTTAGTAATTTTTTCAGGGGGTCACAAGAAGGGAAATTCGGAGAAGACTAGATTTTCACCAATTTAATATGTAAATAAATGAAACCTGTGACCCTTTATAATTTTCTTGGGGGATATGTGTTTTTCAGGCTTTCAAAGGGTAATATACCCCCATTTGGAAGTTAACGGAAACAGTCTATGTTAACCATCAAGTCTTCGTACATTTCTGGCTAGCCATACAGGAGTTTTGTGTGCATTTTTTCATTGCCCAGAGCTCAGACTGTGCAAATTTTCCAAATAACTATGCAACCTGCCTAGTTTGGTTGTCAGTCTAAATATGTGCTTATGTCATTTCTTTGACTGTTTGCAGTAATCATGTGTGGAATCTGGGCATTGTTTGGCTGTGATGACAGTGTAGCCAAGTACTTTCAATCCTTCATGAAAGTAACACATAGAGGTCCAGATGCCTTCCGCATGGAGAACATCATCCATTACAAGAACTGCAGCCTTGGATTCCACCACCTAGCCATCATGGACGACAAGACCGGCATGATGCCCTTGAAGTTGACACGCTACCCACACCTGGTCCTGGTCTATAATGGAGAGATATACAATTACACACATGTATGCATGGCCCTCTCTGCATAAATTGTGAAATACTAAAATTTAGTTGTATAGCATGGATTAAATTGCAATCAGCAATAGGTATTTGATTGAATACAAAACACATATACACAAACTTACTGCATAAATATGATAATGAACAGTACAATAATAAATCAAAATGAATGCAAAAATCATATGACACAAACAAATCAGAGTAAAGAACTATTATTAAAATTCCTTCCTGTGTGTTTGGGTGCTTAAGGCCAAGGAAACTTGTCAACTTTAGCGAGTGAGGTAATAAAGTTTGTAAGGTAAAAATGTAAGCAATACACCTACTAAATCAAATTGGAGAAGTTTGACATTTCCGTATACAGTAGTTAAGTACACTGCAAATGACAATGGAGAGTAATGGGCATACACAATGTACTGTACTCCTGACTGTTGTTCTATGTATGAAGGGCACAAACACCTACCTCTTCCTGTTGGAAGTCTTCATGTCAGTATGGCTTATGTACAGTGGTACCTCTTTTGAGAGACCACCTCTACAGCGGGTCAAAATGTGGTCTCTCCAAACAGGTGGTCTTTCATTAGAGGTACAACAACATGGAAAACATAGCACAGTGTTCTGAGAGAGCGGTCTTAAAAAGATATGCGGTCTCTCATTAGAGGGGTCTCTCAAGAGAGGTGCCACTGTATTACATAATTAACAGGCAGTGTATATATTCAAACATTGTCAGAGGGGTATGGTTACAGCATATGAGACTAGTAAAACATTACTTTGTTATACAATGTATACAGTTTTTCATTTGCTATGTCGGGGTTGTGGTCAGGGCATTCAAAATACAGATGGATGCGAGTTTTGTAAATGTGGTACAAAGTTAAATCAAAGCTTCCATGTATTTGTTTCTGAATCGGGTATGTTTTATGTGTGCAGTCTGTGTGTATAGATTATGTGGCTTTGTACAGTGAGACCAATGGTGTCATTTTAACTCTGCTCAATCATTGTCCTCTGCTGCTTTGATTTTTGTTGCATCAGATCCCTCCCCCCAAAGCAAACAGTTTTTGGCGAAATCTGATAACACCTGTACCACATTCTACTGGTAACTGCCTCATTGTTTTGTCAGTGTATACATGGTGTGTTTCTCTTTGCAGTTAGCTGATGAGTTTGGGTTCCAATACGAAACAGCTACAGATGCTGAATGCATCATACATCTGTACAACAAAGGTGGCATAGACTTCACCTGTCGCCATCTCGATGGAGTCTTTGGCTTTCTGCTTTTGGATTTGGCCCAAAGAAAGATTCATATAGCTCGAGACTCTTATGGCATCCGACCTATATTCAAAATCCTAACAGCTGATGGTTTCTTTGGAGTATGCTCTGAAGCAAAAGGTGGGTGACCCTGTGTGAAGCAGCAGGGGGTCGGCACTAGTCATTAACCAATTAACCCTTAAAGTGCTGATCACTACTATAGTCATTTTCTCATTACCGTTAAACATGTACTGGTCAAAAGATTCAAATTCCTCGTGAAGATACCTTTCATTCAAATACCAGTAAGCCTAGTCTAAAGCAAAAAGTAGTCTTAGTCAACCACTTTCCTCGGGGCACTTTGCATGAAATGTGTACAAAGTGCCCTGAGGAAAGCTGTTGATTCAGTCTTAAATCAGCACTTTAATGGTTAAGCCGGGTAGAAAAAGAGGCCTGTTTCTGGTCATCCAACAGCATCTACCTTGTGACACCTAACTGACTTTTTTATTGCTGTTGTCTGTGATGGACAGAATTCAAAGGTCAGGGTGTCTTGTTAATAAAATCAGAGGCTTTTGCACTCGTCAAATGTAGGAACTAAAATTAGATATCATTCAACTGTAAAAGCAAAAACCAACCTTACGTAGATATTATTAAAACTGAAAAAAAAAATCTTGATTTCTTTTCTGTCACAAATAGATATTCAACATGTTTCAAATAAAGCCTCACTTTGGTTAACTACTGGATGTGCATGGCTTACCTAACTTACATTATCCTTTCATATCCTGAGAAGAAAAGGTAAAAAAAAAAAAAAAAAAAAAAAATCCCAAGTTCTAGTTTTGGTCCATAAAAAATACAACCTGCTATAATTGCAGTATTAATCAGTTTCAGTTCAGACAAGAGGATTGTGATTGTCCTGTGCTTTATAGCTGACCTTGCATGCAGACTAATAATTACTGGCATACATGACCATTTTAGGCTTAATTGTTTCTGCAGTGGCAAAGGCATAGACAAAACTAGGAAAGATGATTTGCTGCATGGCAAATCAGTGTGTGTGTCTTCAAAGCATATTGGTATGGCAATGTACAAGTATTCCATAACACAGGAGTACAAGTTGGAATGGCATCTGTATCTATTATAGCTTTGAAGTTATTCAAGATTTAAATTTGTAATGGTGCTATTTAGCATAATTTAAATTGCTTCAACTTTTATTTTTAATTCATTATGTGCGCAAGGGTCAACAACCCCCCAGTCGAAGTTGAAATGACATCTCTATTGATTATAGTGTTGAAGATATTCAACATTGAAAATTTTGAATACTGCTAATTAGCATAATTTAAATTGCTACAACTTTTGTTTCAGATTTAGTACATGTGCAATGGTCAACAACCCCCTAGTAGAGGTTGAAATGACATCTCTACCTATAATAGTTTTGAAGATATTCAAGTTTTGAAATTTCAAATGCTGCTAATTAGCATAATTTAAATTGCTACAACTTTTGTTTTAAATTCATTAGATGTGCACTGGTCAATAACTGCCTAGTAGAAGTTCGAATGACATCTCTATCTATTATACTTTTGTAGATATTCAAGATTTAAAATTACAAATGTCCCTAATTTGCATAATTTTAAACATCTTCATTCTTCTGTATAAAATGGTCAAACTCCTTGTATGGAGGTACAAACATGCCAAGTTTGGAGTTTCTATGTATATGTATAATAGTGTCTTATGTATAACAGTGTCCGAGAAAAGTGTCGGACAAATTTGCTGGTAAAGGGGAGAGAGAGAGAGAGAGAGAGAGAGAGAGAGAGAGAGAGAGAGAGAGAGAGAGAGAGAGAGAGAGGGAGAGAGAGAGAGAGAGAGGAGAGAGAGAGAGAGAGAAGAGAGAGAGAGAGAGAGAGAGAGAGAGAGAGAGAGAGGAGAGAGAGGAGAGAGAGGGAGAGAGAGAGAGAGAGAGAGAGAGAGAGAGAGAGAGAGAGAGAGAGGAGAGAGAGAGAGAGACTTTAATTACCCAACTCAATGATCTGTGTCAAACCAAATCACCTGGGTTGTTTGCCTGTCCGCACACCTGATCACCCAGGCGTGAAGTGGTGCAGGTGATCAGGCATGCAGGCAGGACGGGTTAAAAAAAAAAGAACGTTTACATGTACAAAGGAAAGGCACCTTTTTATGGATAATGACTGGCAGAGCTTGAACCTGAAGTAATGAAAGGGGCAATTCATGCAGAATTAACTTTGTTTCTTTGCTGTTGAAGGCTTGGTTGGTATGCGTGGCAAGGGAGGTATCAAATGGTTGCTGCCAGGCCATTGCGAGACATATGACCTTGACACAGATGGCAAGGTCACTTTTGGTCAGGGTGCTCAGTTCCATGCCCCAGGACAGCCGCCCATGTACAAGACCTTTCAGGAAAACCCAGGTAGATCGGCTTTAATAATGTTTATATTTGTGCAACAGTAAGACCTGTGTCTCAGCTTCCTCCATAGATTTTCTCGGCCTGTAATGTACCAAAATGAAAATTGGGTGGATTGATATTTTGGAAGAGGGAATTCATCTTTTCTCATAAATGGCAACTATGGGTATTTGCTGTTCTGAATGCCCCTTGGTGGCATGTCTTCTTGATAAAAAAATCCTGTGATTTGCTAAAGTTTCCATACTGAGAGTCCATTCATTTATGACATGGGATATGGTCAAGTGGATATGTGCGTTTCCCATTTCAGCTAGGCGACTGGTGCCAAAGGTTGCAGGTTCCAGTCCTGCTCGTTCCGAACATAAAATATAAAAACCAAGAGCATTAGACTTTATAATGACAGTAAACACCTCAACACATAAGCATTTACAGAACAATAATGGTATTTTCATGATGAAAAGTCCCAAAATACTTGTACCTGTTTGTGCAGAAAGTAAAATCAGGACCCAAAGACTAACATCTGCAAAGGTACCACCTGCACTAGGGATAGCTTTCACAGTTTGCAATTTACTATTTTAACAATAAATTAATGTAATGCATGTATTAATATAGTGGTAAATTTTATCACATGTATTTAATGGAAGGAATATTAAATTAATTTTTTGCTTAATTCATTAAATCCTTTTGAACTAGAACATCATTGTTATGCCCTCCTCCCACAAATGCAGTTTGGGGTGCAAAGTGTGTTCAGCTTGTGCTACTGATTGTCTGTAACAGAATCCTTGTCAGCTAAATGTCCGATGTTCCTGGATACTATTTCCTATAACCTGATTACATTTTGGTAACCTTGATTTTTATTTTTTGGAGGTCACAGAGGATCCATGTGCGTGCAAAGTGGGGGGTGGGGGTGTGAGTGGTATGCAGTCAGTTGGTGATAACTAGTTTTAGTATGATACGTCTGTTTTCCTTCTGCAATAAACTCCTGTTTCAACAGCCATGTTGATGTAAATTTTGTTTTTAATTTGTGTACTTGGCAGTTGATGATGCACACATTCACTAGGAGGCAGGAGAATGACTCAGTCTTCACTTTGAATAGGTTTTCTGCTGAGTTTGTAAGGTTCTGTAATGGCCAGTCCTTTTTTAGACACTTTCTTGACCTCTTCACCTGTGGCAGATACAATCAGTCATTTTCAGCAAAATTACCAAATTATTCAACTATCAGCTGGCATCCAGTTAATCCAAAGTTCACTCACCTGTTCATGGTAGCATGGAAAGCCTTGAAGAAAACACCCTCAATGGCACTGGGCATTGAGACTGTCTAATAAATCACCCTGATGGCAATTCTTGTATTTAGTAACAGATCTATCACATTTTTTATTTGTTTTTGTTTTTTTCAGAAAGTAGTGATATTTATGAGCAGATACGCAGCATGTTTACAGAGGCTGTGCGAAAACGAATGATGGGACAGCGCCGTATTGGCTGCCTTCTGTCAGGTGACTGAACTACTCAATTTTACATCACTGTAAACATACAGAAAAGTAAAAAGTAAGTAAAAAAAAAAGAAAGAAACAGCGTCATTTGCAGTGGACATGTGTACAGCGGTAAATATATATGCATATAAGTATATCAGGCATGTACCTGCAAAAACTGTGAGCTGCCAGTGCTTTCGCTTTCTGTTTGAACCTCAAAACCCAAGTCCAGAAGTTTTCCAAAATTCTCATCTTTTTTCAAAACACAGATAAATATATACATTTTATTGTTTTTATGTGTGCATGCAGTATTCACGTTGATAAAGAATATGGCTGAAAGTGTGGCAAACTGGAAAATGTCCCATCCATGATGGAAATGTGACTCCTACAAAAAAAGTTTTATACATGTGTTAATTCCTTGAATGGTCAATGTGTGCAATCTTCGGATGTGTAAATGTCTGCTTTGAAGGTGGGCTGGACTCCAGTTTGGTGACAGCCCTAGTAGTCAAGCTGTCCAAAGAGATGAAACTGGGCTATCCAATCCAGACCTTCTCCATTGGCATGGCCAGCAGTCCTGATGTAATGGCAGCCAGAAAGGTGAGACTGAGTGTCCCTGGCTATAGGTGCTCCGATGACCAGAGGTACAGGGCTAGCAAGCTGAAATCTTGACCAAAATGTGAATGAGTTTTGTTGCAGCTGTAGTAGCCATGTTTGTCAACAAATTGTTGTTGAAGTTGATGAATCCCATGTCATAACTAGTGCATCCCCACAAATTTGTGGGTGTGGTGCTATTTGTTGTCAGATCAGTGGAGCATGGGATTCAGCATTCTATAGGTTTCTGGGACTTCATGGACAGTTAACCTATTTTTTGTAAACAAATAACGAATATAAATGGTATCACTTTAATGGCACTTTTTTATGTTGTCAGTTTTGACACTCTGACCTCTTTGGTGTTCTGTGATTGCAGTGATGTATGAGACATAGGCCTGCAGGGTAGAGAAACCTGTGACAGTTTAGGTTTTCAGTTTTCTTTCAAAGAATCTCAAATCTTATGCAGAAAGAATACAAGGATTGCTTGTGGCAGGATTATATTCAAAGCAAACCAGTAGACCTTGGTCTATAGGTGGAAATAGGAATGACTTCATCTGGAGGGGCTTAATAGGCTGATAAACTCAGCTGATAATCTGCCTCAAATAAAGGGACATTCTGGTCAAAATTTAGTGATGTTAATGTTGCAATGGTGGTGTCATACAATTAAAAAATAAGGGTCGATTTTGTGTGTGTTTTGGCATAATGATGGGCGTGATTGAAGCTGATACTGTGGGTGTGGCGCACGCCAGTGCGCCTTGCCCAATGCCAGCTTCAATCACCTGCGTTATTATGCCATAATACACACAAAAGCGACACCTCATTGCTTACATTTACATTTCCCTCTTAATTTTCCTGTTCAATTACACAAAATTTGGAAATTTAATACATAGTATTAAGTGAAATGACCAGAAACTGGTTTGCCCAGCATGTTCAAGTGTTAAGTTCCGGAAACCCAGGTAGGCGTGGCTTATTGGAATGTGGGCGAGACACGTGTTATGGTCCCATAACACACAAGGCTCATGTGTTATGGTCTCATAACACACCAGGCTCTCTCCTGTACTTGCAATTTTAAAAGTTAGATTGAATGTAAATATGAAGTGTAAAAATCATGGACCAAAGCAGCAGCACTTTATTCCAGTGTGAAGACAGCTGTCCAAGGTATGTGAGGTGGTGTGAGTGCATGGTGCTATGACACTCAAATCATTAGTTTGCTTTGATGAGTGGTATGCAGCTTATAAATGAATTAATCCAGTGGTCCTCTTTTTACACAACCCCATCAGCCACCATCTTTGGCATTTTGATAAAGTTTTTGCCTGACAGGAGGGTATTTCGACCATGGTTTGGATATATTTGGAGTTACCCTGTAAATAGGGAACTATGTACTGTATTCTATGCGAACATTTACTGGTAGGATTAACTTGATAGCACTGGTACCCCCATGTTGTTTTAGGTATCCGAGCACCTTGGCACTGACCACCATGAAGTGTGTTTCACAACAGATGAAGGTGTTAAAGCCATCGAGGACATCATTTACCATCTGGAGAGTTATGACATCATCACGGTTCGGGGAGCTGTCGGTAAGCTGGTGCATGCACTGATGCAACAAAAGGCTAATAGGGAGCTGTCAGATACTTCTTATAAGTACTAGGTGTCCTGAATTAGGTTTGTAGGAGATGAACAGGAGCAAACTGGTCCAGAGGCTGCCGGAATTTGATTGTTGAGACATTAAAAGTTCATGACATTGAAGCTGTGAAGCTGCCATCCTTTGTGTCTTTTCCAAATTAAAGCCAGTAAGATTTTGCATGATTTAAATGTGAGAATTTTTATTACACCCACATATGTGATTTTCTTCAACACTTGAAACCTAATAGTAATGTCTAGTTGTGCCTCATGTGGAATTACATAGTGGTACATGTATGTATACATAGGATATTTAAAAAAAAACATTGAGCACACCTAGAAAGTTTTTTTTTTTTTGCAATATTTGGTACATGCAGTCTACTGTGTTGAGTTCTACATGTAAGTTGGAGTCAACAGCTCTCTTTGGTGCACTTTGGGTGCATATATAGCACCCAAAGTGCACCAAAGAGAGCTGTTGTATTGTACTATATGTACATCTCTGTGGAATGACATGTATAGCCATATAATGTTCTTGAATGAATAAAAGGTCTTTTCATACTGAATTTGATTCTGAAATCATTATAATAAAGATTAGCACAACTGTTGTGATCTGCAAATAAACTGGCAGACTTATATTTCAAATGTCCATGATGGGCAAGTTAGAATTACAACAAGAATTTCCATTGCACAATGCTGCCAGACAGCTTGTGGTTCAGCTCTGTAGCTTGCTAATAGTGAAAACATTACACATATTTAACTTATACATGTGTGAATTCAAATCATGAGTAAAAATGTATGCTGGTCAATCTTCTAAACAATTGATGGTATGTTTAACATGGCCTTTCTTAATTCATTGTATGCATGTTTAGGCCTCTCCTAATTTGTGGTATACATGTACATGGCCTTTTTTAATTCATGGTATACATGTTCATGGTCTTTCCTAATTCATGCACTAGTAAACTGCTTTTGGCGGCATGTGACCAGTTTCAGCGGCAGCTAGCGGCGCTCAGCAGCAGGGGTGCCGGCCACCACTGGGTGCAGCCAAAATCCAATAGAAGGGTTGGTGTTGACTTGAGGTTGGTGGTGGCCAGCGGCAGGCCTTACATAGATGCTGGCTGCCGCTCCCTACTGCCCTTTGCCGCTGGGCTCCACTCTGTATTGCATACTGCATGGCATAGTGTATCATGTAAAATATGGATCTAAAGAAGAGGTTCCAGTAAATGTATTCATTTGTCAGACTTTGTAACATTACTTGTACCTCCACCAACTTGATACATGATACAGGTTCCAGATAAATTTGTGCATTTAAAAAACAAATATGTTCCTGTTCTATTGCATATATCAAAGAATGTGAAGCATATGATGCCGGGGAAAAAATGTTGTTTGACACAAACATTGCCTGTTTTCCAAAAGAGTCTATCATGTTTTGCTCTTGGAAGGATTTGTGTCTGTAGCCAAACTGCAGATGCCACATCTGTGACTTAATGTAATGGTATTTTGCTCACTTGTCCAAATGTAACCTGTGATGTGCTTGTCAAAATTTTGAATTTAGAATATTGACTGTCCATCAAAATGCAGACAAAGCTTTGCCTTGTAGTTGACAATTCTGTGCCTTTGTGCATAATTTTGTTCATTTCTTTTGCTACTGGATTTATGTCACTTTTTTCAAGCTGATACCCCATCTTGTTACAGCCTTCCAAGAGTTCTAGGCAGGAATCTCTTGTCAGGAATATTGGTTTTGACTTATTACTGGTATTCACAGAACCTGTACTGTTCATTTTGTTTAAAAACTGGCACACAGTACACCCACTTGATGGTGTCCGCATTGCAGCACCAAATATCTCTAGTTTTCTAGATGTCCTATTACAAAGACTGTCCTGTTTGTCTGTGTTCCCATACAGTAGTACATGCATGGAGAGACCACCTGAATTTTTAATCGCATTTGTGCCACTGCACAACACAGTCTATACAAGTCATGTAAATGTACTTTACCTAATATAAAAGACCACTTTTCATATGACCACTGACTTGATTCTGGTGGAAGGGTGGTCTTAAATTGCAGATGTAGGATTCAACATAACAGTACCACATGTAATCTGAAATAGATTTCATTTTCAGCCAAATTAGTTACTTTCATGTGATTGAATGAGATACAAAGTTGTTCATCAGGTATCAAGTTGATGGAAGTACAAGTAATGTTATAAAGTCTAGTAAATGAATATATTACTGGAACCTCTTCCATCGAGAAATTTAGATCCATATTTTGCATGATACACCATGTAGTGTGCAATACAGATTGGAGCCCAGAGGCAGGGAGCAGTGGCCAGCGGCAAAGAGCGGCAGGGAGCAGCGGCCAGCGGCAGACAGCATCTAAGTAAGGCCTGCTGCTGGTCACCGCCATGTGCTGCTGCATGCCATCACCGGCTGGTCACAGCCGAACTCCAGTCAACCCCAGACTCTTCTACTGGCTCTAGGTAGCAGCCAGCGGATGCCGGTGGCCCTACTGCCGGCAGCCGCTGTCTGCTGCCGAAAGCAGTTTACTAGTGATGGTATACATGTTAATGGACTTTGCTAGTTCAGCCACCTTTTACCGCTTTGATTGAAAATACCAATTGGAAACTTCAAGGAACTTATTATATTTCATAATATTATTTATTGTGTGCTTCATACATTATACTTGTAGGTGACATGCCTGGCTGGAATTACCCAATATTCATTGCACTTTAATTATCAAGTTGGAATTATTTGTAGGCCAGAGTATATATGACAAGTTTTCATGTGAAATGTAAAGACAGTGTTGTACCTTTTATTGTGTCTATCATCTATGTTTTAGGTTGTCCTTATAGATGAGTCATTTGACTTGCGTTTTGATAGAGAAACTTGTGTGATGTAAAGTAATTCGTATTAGTGAACTTGGTACAATTTTTTCCTAAAGATCCATGTCATCCAAAACTTTCTCAAATTTCCACTTCACAGGTGTTTGAGTTTTTATATAATTTGTAAGTCTGATTTGAAGGGTATGGAAAAGGTGCTACAAGTTTTTTTTAACTAATTTGACATTTTAAGAAACAAGAATTAGTCTTACTGTCAAAAAAAACAACAAAACCTTTCATGATTAATGCTTATGTAAGTTTGAAAATTTAAAAACCTGTTATCTGAAGATATTACACTTGAATCTTTGTAGTTTGTAAATTTCACAATGACATGTGGTTCTCTAAGCAAGCCAGGGCCAGAAATTAGTACCCTACTTTTCCCCTGCAGATTGAAGGCTGACATGTATGTACACAAACATTAACATACCAGTCTCCATTTCTTCTGTTTTATCACAGGCAGCAGAAGTGAAAGGGTTAAATCATCAGTGGAAGAGTCCATCAGGTTGAATGCTTTGCTAAATTTTGTGAAGTTATCTTGAAAATATCAGCCAACGGCTATATACATGTAGGTCCGTTGGATGCTGGACATGTAGGTCCTTTGGATGCTGGGCTTCAGGTGTCAGTTAGACAAGGGTATGTTGGACCAGGTTTGACACCCTTTTAGTTTGCTGTGTTTGCAAAGTTTTAACCACTGCTATTTTTTTCATTTAATGAGTTTCTGCTTTTGAAACATGACAGTGTTGGGTGGTGACTGCATAAGTATTGCTGTTTTGTTGCTGATGTTGTTCCTGCATTGTCCTCCAGCATATGGTTTGTGTGGTCAGCTTGTGGGGTATTCCATTATGCTTCTAACATTTCACTTGTTCGAAATGATGCAATGTTGCTTATAATTAGGGATGAAGTTGTACTTTCTTTTGGCTGTATCAAAAAGAAAAAATATGCACAGGGAGCACTTCTGAGGCCAATCAGACTGTCATGCCAAATATTGTTCCTGTTTTAACCTTTGGTTTTGGATAAATGCATCAATGTCGAAAATAGTGGAGAGCAGAGTGAAGAAGAGTTGTCTATAAATTTCAAATCATTTGACCAAAGGATGTCCATTGTTTTCAGAAGTGCTTGTCTGTACATGACACTTGTCTGCTAAACCAGTTTTGGTGCCAGAACTAAGTTTAAACTTAAAAGTTCTACAACTTCATTTCCAAGCATTATTATGACTGCATGGTATTGCATTTACTTGAGGGCACATTTGTTGAACCTTCCAGATAAGATTGGTCTTATGAATGTTTATAAAGTAACCTTTAAGGAAGCATTTTTTTTTCCAGGCCCAATATAAGATAATTGATCATGCTACCAGTATACATGTACACATTTTAAAGTTAGTTTAACATGTGTCTTTAATTATGCTTTTATCACGATGACAACTGTAAAGTCCATTATATGTCAAACATCATTCCATAGATGAGATGAAACATCACAGGACTCTAAATTACTCTAAATCTATCAATGTGAGAACACAGACCAGTAACAAAGAACACCACAGGATACATTTGAATTACTTTAAATCTACAATGTGAGAACACAGACCAGTGGCAGTCGCAAAGAACACCACAGGATACATTTAAATTACTTTAAATCTATCAATGTGAGA
Source organism: Hermodice carunculata (assembly GCA_964020975.1). Lineage (NCBI taxonomy): Eukaryota > Metazoa > Annelida > Polychaeta > Eunicida > Amphinomidae > Hermodice > Hermodice carunculata. The sequence continues at coordinate 140,828,266 of OZ026612.1, forward strand.
ACACATACCAGTAACAAAGAACACCACAGGGTACATTTCAATTACTTTAAATCTACAATGTGAGAACACAGACCAGTGACAGTAGCAAAGAACACAACAGGGTACATTTAAATTACTTTAAATCTATCAATGTGAGAACACATACCAGTAACAAAGAACACCACAGGATACATTTAAATTACTTTAAATCTACAATGTGAGAACACAGACCAGTGACAGTAGCAAAGAACACAACAGGATACATTTAAATTACTTTAAATCTACAATGTGAGAACACAGACCAGTGACAGTAGCAAAGAACACAACAGGATACATTTAAATTACTTTAAATCTATCAATGTGAGAACACATACCAGTAACAAAGAACACCACAGGATACATTTAAATTACTTTAAATCTATCAATGTGAGAACACAGACCAGTGGCAGTATCAAAGAACACCACAGGGTACATTTAAATTACATTAAATCTACAATGTGAGAACACAGACCAGTGACAGTAGCAAAGAACACCACAGGATACATTTAAATTACTCTAAATCTATCAATGTGAGAACACAAACCAGTAACAAACTACACCACAAGATACATTTAAATTACTTTTAATCTACAATGTGAGAACACAGACCGGTGGCAGTAGCAAAGGTCACCACAGGATACATTTAAATTTCTTGAAGTCTATCAATGTGAGAACACATACCAGTAACAAAGAACACCACAGGTTACATTTAAATTACTTTAAATCTATCAATGTGAGAACACAGGCCCGTAACAAAGAACACCACAGGTTACATTTAAATTACTTTAAATCTATCAATGTGAGAACACAGGCCCGTAACAAAGAACACCACAGGTTACATTTAAATTACTTTAAATCTATCAATGTGAGAACACAGGCCCGTAACAAAGAACACCACAGGACATGTGTAAAGTACTCTACAGCATGTCTCAAAATATACCCATCAATGACAGAATTTCCATAAATAGGTACAAATTCGTTGACTTTTGTTAAATGTTCTGTATGTTTTAAGTTGTTGCAAAGTTAAATCCCTTTTTCAGTTTTCAAAGAAAACTTTCTTGTTAAAATAAGTGGCCTGGAAGGTGTGCTAACATGTATGCATGAGCTTCACGTGTGGCTGCTGGTAGTGGAACTCCCAGCAGAAATATTACAGTACTACACTCACAAAGAGGCACGACTGAAAAGAGTTCAGCATATGACTAGTTTGGCTGCAGCATCTTGTCATAGGCTTGCTACATGTACATCTAACATATAAAACATCAATAATGTGTGCACATCAATGTTTATGAACACTTGGTACTTGTATGTATGTATTGTCGTTTGTAAAAAAGTTTTAAAAAAAGTGAAAGACTTTTATTTCAGACCAATGATCCAAATTTAAAATATTTACAAAGTGTCATGTGAGATTATTTAAATACGCATGGCTAAGAATATGTAGACACCTTATGAGACCAAACATATGAAATTCCTTCTTTTGGCTCTCAACTTTTTGATCAAAAATTACTAGGCAGATAAGTTACAGATAGACTTTGACACACATTGGCTGAATGGGTTACCCCCAGGTCTTGTATAACTTTTCTATCTCAGACTGTCCGTGTGTGAGCTTTTCCAGTGCCCCTTGTTTTGGTGCATGTGTACATTGCCTGTGCTCAGTGGAACCTGTCTTAGGAGACCTCTCCAATGGGAGACACTAGGCTGGAGAGACAGTAGTCTGGTCATCTATAGGGTGGGTCCTCAATGGGCTAGAACACTGTGACTTTCATGTAGAAATATAATTATTTCAATAGTTTTTCATGCAAGACTATCAAAAGCATATATTTTCTGAAAGAAAACATTTATTTAGATTGAAATTTACTATTGAATTTTAGATTTAACTATTACAATTTTTTCAATTTAATTCTAATCAAAATTTATAAAATTTACATAAATAAAAATAGCATCTTCAAAAATTAACATACAAGCTAGCTTGTACTTTCAAATTAAAGCTAGCACCTGTGTCTAAAATATCGTATCTCAGAATTTTTTAAAGGGCTCAGGTATTTTTTTGATAGATTGATGAAATTTTATTGACATTTGAAAAAATATTAAATAAAATTTTAAAAGCTTTAAAATGTGAACTAGACCCTTTATGAAAAATTTAAGATTGGGTTTTGTAGCCAACAATATGCTCTATCTATTTTGATTAAAGCCAAATGTTTATCTGGAAATGTATTTGAGCTATCTTTTTTTTGTTTATACTCAAAATATAAAAAAAAAATTAATTGTAATTTAAAGACTAATTAAGATTTAATGATTGAACAGCTACAAAAGATCTGTTGCTGGTTTTGTATTTATCAAGATGTCTTCTTCATAAAGTATATAGTTTTTATGGGTTGAAATGAAAATTGTAGAATACACAGTATAATATTCAGCAAAACTAGCATTTTCTAATTTTATTCTTGTAAAGTGTTCTAGCCCTTTAATGGAAGGTTTCACACTGTTATTAAATGTTTTGTGCCTTAACTCATTGCCTCTTAAACTGAACAACAGTTGGTCAAATGTCTCTTTGTATGCTTTTCACAAATTTCAACTTAAGTGCAACTAATTGAATGAAATTGTAGATGAGTTATAGCAGAATGGAATGGCCTATGTCAACAGCTTGGCTTGGCTTAGCTAGGGTAACTGGGAACTTAGCCTGCATCCTACCCACACCATGCAAGCTATTGACTCCCATCTTTATTCAGGTAGGAAATGGTTACTGGTAAGCAATACAGGTCGATATATTACAAGTACAATCATGACAAAGTTGCTGACTAATAGAAGAGTCCACTTGTTCATGTCCTTGTTAGGAACCTAAATTATAGTGCATTACATCACATCACTGTACATACTGTTATAGAAGTATGTCCCAAAAGACACAGGACTACAGTTCGGCCCGTCTAAAAGTTAACAGCTCTACGCAAAATGCGTGCAGCCGACGCGTTAGGTGCGTTGACTTTATTTTCTGTGCGTGTACACTGTGAAGAGGGTGCGTAAACGCAGCGTCTAGAGTGCGTACAGCCTGCGTCGAAGCTGCGTACAGTGCGTTGACAGTTGGTAGAATAGTTTATCTACTCGTATAACAACGCGTATAACCCATATCAGTCTACGCAGTCAGCGCGTGAAACTACTGCATCGAGACATCTTAATCTTACAGTCAAAGACTTTTGGTGTCTGTCATTCATGTACAATGTACACACGTAATGACTGGTTATTCTTTTGGGAAATATATATATATATAGTTTTAGACCTATGCACCGAAAGCATTGCATTAATGTCTGATTGTCGACAGTAATTTGAGTAGAGTAAATCGAGAGAGAGAGAGATTTGTCAGCAGTCTTCGAGTTTTCCCTTTTTTTAAATGTACACAAAAAAATATGGGAAGTTTTTATTTAGTCCTCTTGTCTCGTGTGGCACTGTGAAAATAATATTCAGCAGGAAATCGAAACTATGATGATGAAAGATGTTACTGCACTAGTACTGTCATTGATGTAAATGCAGCAAAGATTCAAATGTGCCAAAGTTCATGCAGTAGACATGCATGGCCAGGCAAGAAAAGCATTGCATGAATTGTTACCCCGACCCTTCGATCCCTTCTCTAACTGCACAGGCCCAGCCGCCAAATTATATGGAAAGAAAATGACAATTCATCTTTAATGAGTTTATATTAAGTGTTTTCCTGTTAAAGAAGACCTCACTCAAAACTATCAATTAGCCAAGACGGTGTGTGAGAAAAAGCTATGTTTAATCAACAAAGAAGTGCAGAATGACATGTGACCTGCTGGCCGTGTACTTGTATGGGGGTTTCCTTTTGTATTGCACGGGGACTGCTTCCACAAACGTGCTGACATATTTTAACAAATTTGCGATTTAACTACCAAAGGAGTTTTGTGTGTGTGTTCCTTTGTTAAGGGCCCCAGCCAAAATGCGCTCTGGTAGTTGTCGCTTAATGTTCTTTTGATAACATTCTGGTTACAACTGTTATTAAAAACTTGTACATATTTATTAAACAGTGTTGTCTGGAAATGCACGATTCGAAACCGAAACTTTATTTACATCTTTTATTTTCTGTTGTTTTCTGTCTCTTTCTTTTTTATTTGCCGCTTGCTCATTTTTCTCTTTCTCCTTTTCCCCCCTTTCTTCCCAGGTCAATTCATCCTCATGGTCTTTCTGTTCATGTTTCTGTGAACCAACAACCTGCTTCCCCTCACGCAGAATGAGAGCTGCTATTCATTGTTTGGTATCAACTGTGCATAATGTACAGTAAAAGTGAGTGCAAATTATCCAGGCTTATATGTTTTGCATATTTGTTTTGTACATAGGAATATATATATATATATGTATATATATATATATATATATATATATATATATATATATATATATATATATATATATATATACACTTACACTTAAGTCAATTACATACATGCACACATATACATTCCGCCTTTGATATTCTCTGAGAATATTTCAGTTGAAACGTACGGTAGGTCAGATGTTTATATAACAAGATGTAGACTGGCAAGTCCTCGTTTGCATGTTGTTGTTCCTCACTAGTTATAAAAAAATATAAACATATACTTTAGTAATAGAATTATTAATTCCACCGCGAAATACTGACACACCGAGTTTGCGAAGCAAACGAGGACTGGATTATATCAGAGGCTTCAATCTGCAGCTGACAGATGGCACTACGTACCGGTTGAAAAATCATCTGGTCAGCCTCCTGTCAGTGGCAGCCAGTGAGGAGCCGAGGCCTCAGTTTGACCCCAAAATTAAATGAATTTAAAACAGCATCTTTCATTGATTTTAGCCCAATGTAATTAAAAAAAAAAAAAAACGAAACCAAATTCATGAGAGAAGCAGCTTTCGTTTGGGTCTCTCAAAAACATTCATGCAAATCAGAGCGGCCTGACTGCATAATATACACATGGATGGATTAATTGCGCCCCCGCTGTGTGCTTATCATAGTGTCCGAGTACTTAATTGTCAGCTGTGCTGTCTGCATGCAGCAACTCCTTTGCTTGAGAGACTTTAAGAAAATTTGCAAGCCTCGCGTGGTGCTCAAAATATTAATGAGCCATGAGGAGTCAGAACTTCAGCCGACGCTTCAAATGAACGCTACGCAATTTCTCCCGTTTTGGAGATTAATGCTGAACAGTTTGCTAGTCATTTTAATTTATATAAATATTAATTTGATTATTTACGACGAAATCTCCAGAGCTGTTCCACGTCAGCGAGTTGCGTGTCCAAATTGGTCACACTGCCCTTGCATATCGACCCGGAACGAGGACACAACATCGACAGGCAACATCCATGTTTGCCATTGGATGGCTTATGGAAGGATTACATTGTGCTTGTTCTAGGGCCGACAAAAACTCTTGTCTTCATCCATTTGGGTCAATAATTGTTTTTTTTGTTTTTGTTTTTTTTTTTTAAAAATCAACACTCGATGTATACGGAGTATTCGCATATGATTTGCTATACGGCAATGTCCCTATTCCGTCCAAAAAAAAAAAAAAAAATATTGCAGTATTTCAACAACTCAGTGTCGGATGCTGTACTGAATGGTGGGTGCTAGACGTTTTAACAGGCTATGCAGCTGGCAGCAAATGGCAAATATATGAAAGCCTTTAAAATTTGTGATATAATCTGACTTCAGTCTTGAACAAAACAATAATTATATATTTTATGAGGTCTTTGGCCAAGCTCGTTCAGGGGCTAATTAAAACAATACAAATATTTTTTGTGGGAGATGGAGTCCTTTTATTCAAGAAATGATTTATTGTCACTCAATAATAAAAATAGGCTTTACAGCTCAGCCACAAATTCAACTAATCAGTCACTGATTGTAACATTGAGTCATAACATAGCCCCAGAAGGTGGGGTATCGCGCCACCCTTCATATTGCACCTTATAAGTATCACGTCGAGATAGTAGGGTTGTTCAACAATTATCTGTGTCTTCATGTTGCATGTATCCACTCGACTAACTCATTAACCAACACTCCTGCACAAAAACCTATATATCTATACTTAGGAAAATTACAGGAATTTGGATTACTTTCAACATTACCCGTAAATCTAGCACAAAAAACCTGGACCTTTCATATACATGTACCATACAATGATGCTTTGCCTAGGAAAAATTGCTTAGTGAAGTTGACCATCTATTGCACTTCATGTTGTTTTAGAAAAAACCCCAAGCCATTATAAACCTCTTCCTCAACACCAAAAACCTAGATTTATATGCCAGTCCATGCTGTCTAGGAAAAAATGCCAGGTAATGTCATCAAAATTGTTTCATGTCATTTCCACTTTGAAGATTTAACTTTTACACTTTGAAAGCAACTGTGGCTTGAAAAACCAAGCCATGATTAAATTACCATTACCAAAAAACCTAGACTCATATGCTAGCCCATGCTTGCCTGGTAAAAATGTAAGGTAACATCATTAATAATGTTTCATATTCTTTTGCCTTCACTGTCAAGTCTTACAACTTGTAAGATACATTCGTGGCCTGGAAAAATTGCAAGAACTAACTCACATAAATCCTGCACAAAAAACCTAGACACATAATTGCATATGTAAAGCAGAAAGCTTGCCTAGGAAAAATACAGGAGAGATAAACTTTATATTTCATGCTGTACTGAAAAACCCAGTCCTGATTGGCCTAACCCTTACACAAAAACCATGACTTACATGTTCAGTCCATGCTAAGGAAAATTGCAAGGTGATATATAAATAGTCAAATGCTTGGGAATATCACATCCCATGTTGACTGGGAAAAAGTGCCTTACAAATTTATAATTAATTCATGTTGCACTAAAAAAACCCAGTCCTGCTCAACGTAAGCCCTTACACAAAAATAAGCTAAAGGATGATTCTAGAGCCTAAAATAGCTAGAGGCTTGTCCAACTAGTTTCGGTGTCTGACACAAAAACCTTGACTTACATGTACAGCCATGTCAAGGAAAACTGCAAGGTGCTATGAATAAGCAAATATTTTGTAATATCATATTCGGTGTTGACTGGGACAAGGGGCACTACAAAGTTACTTTCCGTCGTGGTGCAGCATTCCTAATACTAGAACCCAACCATTGGATCAGGTTTACATTTGACTAGAAAAAGAAACGTATCTTCCTACTTACAATGCCAAGCATAATTAATACATTGTCAAAAGACTAGGGAACAGGACTTCAGTCCAAGTTGGTTGACTACACTTTGCAATATATACAAGTTGATTGACTTATCAGATGCCACCATTCAGCTGCACTGACATGCAGCACTAAACTCACGTACTATTCATTTGAAGATAACTAATTAGAGATGTGGTTGGCCGAGGGAGGAGGCGGGAAATTTTTCTGAACACTTAACTGCTCTCTAGCTTTTTGATCCTGAAAAAACCGAAATATAACTGTAGAAAATTCTCAACTTAACCACACTATGTTGCATAAAATTGAAAGTTGACCTTCTTCCGCTGGCTCTGCTAGATGAATGAATGACTGAAGTGTGTTCCAGTCAGAGGTCAGGAGAATTTCAGGCTTCTAATTAGTTTAGCCAGTCACGTACTAAATTTCGCGGGAGATTTTTCACTGTTCCCCATTGCTTGTCTCTACATGCAAACATTGATGTAAGAAAAACACTACATTGTCCTGACAGCCCCATAAATTCAATTTAACAGGTTTAATGTGGTGTTTTATTAGGTCTACAACTGCAATTTGTGGATTTAAATGTTTTCAGCCATAACAACCAATCAGTCAGTATTATACCCTGTATGATCCACTTCAGAAATCTTTTCAAGACAGACCATGTAAATATTTGGGCCCAGCACAGAAAGTTATTTTCTCTGGTGTCAAGCCGACGCGTGGAATCCAATATATGCATATGTGTAGGCATATACAGTAGCCAACAGGTAGAGTTGGCCGCGACGCCCTTGTGTCGACACTGCATAGACACCGTGCAGCCGCCTCATTGACACTGCGTAGAGAGTGCGTGGACACTGCGTAGACTGTGTAGACAAATGAACCAGTGCGTTGGGCCAACCCAGCGGAGCAGAACCCCTGTTAACTTCTACGCGAGTGGAAATGGAATTCTTTTGTTGGATTTTTGGAGGAAAGACTGGGCATCATTTGTATATGAATGCATGGAAGAAATACTGCAAATCATTTGTATGTGGATGCTTGGAAAGACTGCACATCATTTTGTATGTGAATGCATGGAAGAAAGACTGTGCATCATTTGTATGTGAATGCTTGGAAGAATGACTGCATCATTTATGTGTGAATGTAGGAAGAACCACTTGTGCATCATTTGTATGTGAATGCATGGAAGAACCACTTGTGCATCATTTTGTACGTGAATACATGGAAGAAAGACTGCGCATCATTTGTACGTGAATACATTGAAGAAAGACTGCACATCATTTGTATGTGAATGCATGGAAGAAAGACTGTGCATCATTTGTATGTGAATGCATGGAAGAAGAAAGACTTGTACATCATTTGTATGCAGATGCAGGGAGGAAAGTGCACATAATTTGTCAATGTCTGGAAGAAAGACTGCATCATTTGTACTTGGGTGCATGGAAGAAAGACTTCACATCAGTTATCTGTGGATGTAAGGAAGAAAGATTGCACATCATTTGTATGTTAATGTAAGGACAAAAGAATACACATCATTTGTATGTGAATGATTGGAAGTGCACAACCTAGACCTGAGTGTAAGTAAAAGGTTGTTATTGTATGGCAGAATCTTTCCCTCTTGACATGTGGGGGCATGTTCCGAGACCAATTTCCTGTTATAAAACAAATCACAGTAAAAGTACATGTGTAAGTTTAACATTTGTACTTCATGTGATGCCTACAATAATTATTGAGGCATTAAAGATTGCATCAGAATATTTTCATGCGCAATATGAAATAAAACTTTAGAAATTCAAAACTGTGAATGCATACACATGCAAAATTTCAAAAGTGAACTGTTGATATGTGTCTAGCTTTGCTTGACTAATGGCAAAAGGTAGCATTTATTTAGGTTGAATTCAGCACTCATATTGGCTTGGTGGATTTTTGTAAGAGTCAGGAAGACCTGCTGAATGAAGTTTGTTGTCACATTTTACCATATGAAGGGCAGTTGTTTAAGATATATGGGTTATTTACCTAGCGTTTGTTTACAAGAAAAAAAACAAACAAACTTGACTGTTACTTACCAAGTTACGCTAATACACATGGAGTGTGGCTTTTGCCAACAGCAAATGAGTTCTGCCCATACCATGGCAACAAGCTCAGATGCTAGCACATACGTGTATGCACATGGATTCTATGAAATACCACTTGCTTGTGGTTATAAGAATGTCCCCAGACATATATATATAGTGCCAGTAATTAATCACCTATATTTTTTACTGGGGTCATTTAGATGGATGATTCCATCAATAAGCAGATATTACCTAAAACAGTAGAACCTGGTTTGAAAAAGAACCCTGCTGAAACTCCCATGGTTAGAGTCCCAAACACAATATTTTAATTTAAGTCTTTTTTTCAAGTGTTTACGGTACTGTAAACTCATTCAATATAGATGCCTAATAAAATACCCAATCACTGATTCTAGTCAGTAACATCGGCTGGTCTCACCAGCACTTTCTTTGATGCGATTAGCCTAATGAAGCTATATTTATGTCCCTGCCTACATGTTAAAGTGTTGATCTTGCCTGACGTCACACTGTTTGAATCTCACAAGTGTTTCCATGTACACCAAAACTCTTGGTCACACTGATGCTATCATCCAGCCCACTGTTCATGTCAGAAATAATTATTCCTGCTCTCTGCACATAGATTTGTGGCCGAAAGATGGAAAATAGGTCAAATGAATGCTGAATCTACCTTTAGTAGGTAAAGTAGCAGTTACCTGTATGCATACATGGATTGGGTTCTTGGTTTAAATGTATTTTATTAAGCAAAAGTACATCATATTTGTATCATTCACAAATGATATGACAATATTTGGTAGGATCTTGATGAGTAAGGCACACAAATACGTGACATTTAATGACATCACATCTCAAGATGACATGTCTATTGTTTCCTATGTCACCAGTAATCACAAATTGCAATCAGGACATAAAGTGTACAAATACTTTGTGTTGACATACCTCCCTAAATAAAGAGCAGTTTGTCTGTCTTTGTCATAGTAACCACAAATTTAAGCCAATAGTCTGCTCTCAGCTACTGTGTGGATGAGCAGGGTACAGTATCGGCACACAAGGCAGGCCATCCCTGCAATCAAGTGGTGGTGGTGGTGGTGGGGGGGGGGGGGATTCTGCAGGAGAGGAGGACAAGGCAATACATGTAGAAATGGCAATCTCTGAAGGTTATAGCCTTACGCAAGACATGACCCTTGGTCAGAAGAGCAATATTCAAGGTAGATCTATAGCTGCAGCATGTCTTTAGAACTGTCCATGGAGCATACAATTAGTGGCTGTAATGTCTCTTAATCATCAACCTGCCTTGATATTTACCATGTTTTACCACAGGCCTCTACCTGATCTGTAAGTACATCGCAGAGAAGACTGAGAACATTGTGATATTCTCCGGGGAGGGTTCAGATGAGCTGGCACAAGGTTACATCTACTTCCATAAAGCGGGCTCTGCGGAAGAAGCAGATACAGAGAGCAGACGCCTACTGAAAGATCTGTACCTCTTTGATGTCCTACGTGCTGACAGAATCACCTCTGCACATGGGTGAGAACATCACTTTTTAAATAAGAACATAAATATATACACACACACACATCCAACTATGCACCCAAACACATACATAGAAAATATTATGATAGCTTTTTTGCTTACACTATCACGTAGCAATGGCCATGGGCGTAGATGAACAATTTGGCAATGAACATTTGAGAATTACAGTGTTGCCAACCTGGGGAAGTTATGAAATGGCCAGTGGCGTAAGCTGCAAAGCCCTCCTAGAGGGGGTCTAGGGACATGCTTGCCAAGAAAATTTTTCAAAAAATGCACATCTGATATGCATTTTTATGGCGTTTGAAGGTATTTGGAAAGCTGTTGACTCAGTCTTATATCAGCGCTTGGAGTGGTGGCATGAGAGCTAAACACCCCGCGAGATACACAGGAGCTTAATTTGCCTGAAAAATAATACTGTGAAAAGCATATCTGTTCAAATTTACCATATTATTTTTGGAGAAAGACATATATGGTATTTTGCCGTAATTCAGGAGTCGGGAGGGCAGACAGCACATGCCTGAATTTTCTGGAGACTCTTGTATGACTGGGGAGAGTTGGCAACACTGGAGCTAGTTCCATGTACCTCTTGACCACCATTGCCGAGACCTCCATCACAGTCTGGCCACATTGCCTCACACGATCGAGTTGGGTATATTCACTCAGTTGTTTTGAAGACCTGGCAGTTCTTGTCAGGCACCTCCAGTTGGTTCTTCTGGATCCAGAGGAGTGACTTCCAGTGCACATGCTCCCCTATTCTTCCTTCCTTCTTGGGCACCATTTCCTGAGTGGTCTAAAGAGTTGGGAGCTCTGTGGCTTTTTGTCCACAGATGCTGCAAATTAATTGTCACCCAGGCTTTTTTACCAATGTAGTGAAAGCGTGAAAGTGCATCTTTGTGTTCATGGGAGGTATACAGGGTTGCTACAGTCAGACCCATTCTCAGGACCAGCTCTTGGGATCCAGTGACTGCCTGTCTGTTTAAAACCACCTTTTCAACACTTCAGTCTATTTTTGTTATAAATTTACCTGTACTTTTATACTCCCTATAACATGAAACCAGTATTGGTGGCAGTAGGGGTAGCCTTTGATGATGCTGTACCAAGTTACCATTGAAGAAAAAAAGTGTGTACAGTAGCTAAAGGAAACCAGCTGTGGCTATGAATTAAAGAAGCCAGAACATTTTTACTGTAGTTTTTGATATATGCCTCAAAGACCTAACTTGGGGGATTCTATTGGGAGACTGTACCATGGTAATTGCTAACAGAGAGTTGCATACATGTACACTGTGCATAATCTACATTTATCCATGTAAACACATATATTTTTCATGATAGACTGGAGTTGCGTGTCCCTTTCTTGGATCACAAATTCACATCAGCCTTCTTGGAGTTCCCATCTGACTTGAGGCGACCAAGGCATGGCATTGAGAAGTACTTGTTGCGTAAAGCCTTTGAGAACACAGGACTGCTGCCTGATGAGATCTTGTGGCGGCCAAAGGAGGCTTTCAATGATGGGGTGTCATCCAAGGAGAAGTCCTGGTTTGAGATTGTTCAGGAGCATGTGGATGCACAGGTGATGATACACATGATAATGACTTCATTGTACTTTCACCAAAAATACAATGGTATGGCACATATCATAAGACAAAAATATTTCTACTAACACACTAAAAATGCAATAAAAATTGAAGGAAAATAGAGAACTAAAATTAATGTAACGTAGCCCCCCCCCCCCCACTGTATGGGGTGGGTAGCCCTGCAATGGTAATACCTGAGTATTTTTGAGCATTTGTGTCAAAATCCCCTTAGGTCGGTACAAATTCTTTTTATCCATAAAAGCTGGCTATATGGGTCCGCCTGTTTGCAATGAAAAAAAATATATGAAGACTGGGACAGTTGATTTAACCCTTAAAGTGCTATTAATCACTGCTATAGTCGTTTTTTCACTACCGTTAAACTTATTACAGTTAAAAGATTCAAATTCCTCATGAATATACCCTTGATTCAAATACTAGCAAGTAAAAAGGTAGTCTTAGTCAACAGCTTTCCTCGCAACACTTTGTGCACATTGCACGCAAAGTGTCCCAAGGAAAGCTGTTGACTCAGTCTTATATCAGCGCTTTAAGGATTAATTAGAGCTGTATGTACACATGGTGGTGGTAGTAATCTTACTCACAATTGCATTGGAATTGAACAGATGAGTTCCAATATTTTCCAGTTATACAATATACACTGTACATCATGTACACAAGCTTAGGCACTGGGGAATACATGTACATAAGCTTTAGCGCGGGGGAACTGTGCTATCCTATATGTACATGAGTGTAGGCACTGGCAAATTGTGTTATTCTAAATGCACATAAGCTTAGGCACTGGAGAACTGTGCCATGCTATATATACATAAGCTTACACACTGGGGAATTGTGCTTTCCTACATATACATGTATATAGGCTTAGGCACTGGTGAACTGTGCTATACCACATGTAAATTATGGCATAGGCTGTGGGGAATTGTGTTATGCGACATGTACATAAACTTAGGCACTGGGGAACTGTGCTATCCTACATGTACATGTACATAATTAAGCTTTAGCACTGGGGAACTGTGCAATTCTATATGTACATGTACGTGAGCATAGGCACTGGGGAATTGTGCTATCCTACATGTATGTGAGCTTAGGCACTAAAGAATTGTGATGTCTTACATGTAATTAAGCTTAGGCAATGAAAAATTGTGGTATGCTATATATACATAAGCTTACTTAGAGGGGTATTGTGCTTTCCTACATCTACATAATTATAAGCTTAGGCACTGGGGAATTGTGCTATCCTACATGTGCATAAGCTTAGGCACTAGGGAATTGTGCTATCCTACATGTAGGTTGTACGTAAGCATAGACTCTGGGGAATTGTGCTATCCTACATGTAGATTTGATGTATAGGGTGGAGCAAGTTGGATACTGACCACTGGTTCAAATGGACACTTTGGATATCAGCAGTTCCAGTAATATTTGTAAAACTTTTGGGAAGTTTATATTCCAAGCTCAATTCAGGGTACTCTAGGTAAGCTTGCACAGTTAAATTTTGAAAAATAACATTGTATTTTGATAAGCAAATTGAAGAGCAATGGTGGTTACCAGTGGACTGCCCTTGTACCTTTGACTGTGATCCATGTAATATATGGCATTGGAACATTGTTAGTTTTGTCAATTAGAAAAGGCTAATATAATCACACTCCAGATATAAGAGCATTGTTAGTTTTCTGGAATGGAAAAGGTTAATTATATTTGTGTCGTTTTGTCCAGAACCACTTCCTAGCAGTCATTACCCTATTCCGCCGTCCCAGATCTTTACTCTATAAGCTAACCTGTCACTGTCTAACCTATATACAGATGGAAGTACTATTGTCCATATTGTGCATGTTCTTCTGTAGAATTTTGACATAGGCTGTATAAGCCCAAATGAATTGAAAGGGTCTTCATCGGGTAACTACTCAGAACATGTTTCGGAGCCTGTAGCCGTACATGTCTCTCTGAGTAGTGGCTCCTTGTCAAAGCTAAATATTCAGCAAAGACAACCCACATAATGAATTTTTTAATGTTAACAAAAGGTGAAAGTTATCTAATTGATTGACTGGGCATTTGGTATTGCAGGTAGCAGACAATCTTGTCAAGGATGGGCCGACGGAGTTCCCATTCAATCCTCCTGGTACAAAGGAAGCATACTACTATCGGCAGCTGTTTGAGAAATACTACCCAGGGATGGCAGAGTTGATCCCTTACTTCTGGATGCCTAAGTGGTGTGATGCTGTTGACCCATCTGCACGCACGTTGAACCACTACAAGAACGATGAAGAGGGCACGCTGAACCACCGCAAGAATGGTGAAGCAGAGACAAAGGCTGCTCCAGTGGAAGCGTAAACTGCCAATTGATGTTACGTAATTCAGCTGCTTCTGTGAAGCAGCCTGTATTAGACCCATATCATTTTTCCTAATGTAGTGGACCTGTATATTTTTAACATTTAATTCTGTAGCATTTGCATGTCATACCTTTGCAGGAAATACATGTAAGATGCTGTATTTATTATAATAAGTACACATGCTCCAATAAGTGTTCACCCCTACTTTCTGACAAATCTAGATTGTCAGGAAATGTTGATGTAGAGGTTCTATTAAGTATCTGATGACAGCTGTTGCTGCCTGTCTTGATTACACCCCAGTGCCTGTCATCAGTTGTAGTCCCTGCTGTAACTGTTAACATGACAACCTGAAATCATTGGCACCCAGAATTGATGTGTTCAGTTTACCAATTTCATTTTTGTATTGGGGCATATGTATTGTGAGAGAGGTGGCCAGCAATATAGTTTGTGGTCAAGCACATTATACATGGATCAATATAGTTTACAATATTCAGAATACATCAAAATGCCATAGACATTCAAAAACATCTACACTGTACATTACATGTATGTAAACAAATTATGCAACCTGAACAGATCTTGCCAGAAATTTAGCCCCGGATACAAAGTTGCCTTTTCTGCATGCGTCCATTAGATAGAAATATCAATGTTAGACTGGCATCTGCAGGGCCAGACTGCTACCTATGTGTAAACAGGTGGAGTAAACTGTTTGTACCAGTCGGCATGAAATGTTTCAGTATTAAGGTATACAGGCTCAGCATTTATGAGAGAAATTAAGGTTGTGTCAGCTTCATATATGCAGAAGAAAATGGTCACATGAACTTTGTTGGATAGACGCCTTCTGAATGCTGCAGCTTGAGCAGCTGACATGATCGTATTGATGATAAGAGAGAATTTCCACAAAGATTTCTCAAGATTCCTCATTATATGTTTTCGTTACAATAGATTTCAGGCTTTAACATATTGCACATATAATTGTCTATATTGACAATGGTTCTTAGGCATCTTGATTAAGCCACTTATTAGGTGTTAAAATTGTGACTTATGAAATGATGCCTGCCAGAGTGGAATATGATCTTATTGCATACTAAATTTCCATGAATAGAATGGATATTGTATGGCTTAACTTCAAGAATAACACAAACCCAACTGATTGATACCCAGACTCAAACAAAAAAAAAAGAAAGAAAGAAAAACGAGAGAGAACACCCAAAGTCCTTTTAGCCCCTCTGCCAACTAGTTTTGGCTTGGTAGCCTTCCTCATGGGACCTTCGGGGCATTACTTTAGTGTTGAAAATATACCTTAAGTACTTTTTTGGAAGATACTTTTTCATTTCTGCTTATATGAAAATGACTTCATCATATATACATGTACTTGTGAAATGGTGATAAGTTCTGGCTGTTTTATTACAGGACATGAGGTGTCACCTATTACTCATTATCTTATACATGTATGTATAACAGCCAGACTTCCAGTCAGTTTATTGCCGGGAATGTTTGGGGTGAAATGTCAAAGTACATGTTGTAGTTTTTTTTCAATGTACTCTCTTTCTATTGAAAGTTTACCTTGGTCTTGGTTTAGCTGCATATCATGTCCTCATCTTACTGATCATAAACAGTGCACCCCCCCCCCCTTTGTTCACCAGATGCCAACCCTCTTAAAAAAAACACCATATCTGACACACTAAATGTGACATTTCCATTAAATTGTCCCCCTATAATCATGCCATCCCTTTATAAAAGCACTTTTGAGCTGTGTTTAGGGTGCCTCTATGAGAAGGGGGGACCACTGTATGTAGTAAATCTGTGTTGTTGAACCTCTTCAGTTTGTTTTGGTTAACTTGTCAGCTCATCCTGATCCGCTCCATTGGCTGGCCATCTATACATAATGTACTGTCATGTAACATATTACCTGCCTGTGTGTTTGGTTGGGCAACTTTACCATCAGGCTGACTGCTTGACTCATCAAGGTGTGCATGAATACTGGCCAGCATTGGCAAAGCAATAGCAAAATGGAAAGTTGAATACTTGACAAAATATTTTACATTGTGTAATGTGATTAAAAGGTCCAACCAATGCCTAAGATTCACCTTTAAGTACCTTGGTGCAAGTCAGCTTGCCTGCTGATCAATGACCCACCTCATCATGCAGAGGTCAAATGATTGCATCAAGTTGTCCGTGTAAACAGGTCCCACTGTAGAGGGCAAATGGATAGTTCTGCTGGTGTATACAGAAGAAAGATACACAAATCGTGAAGTAAAATTAGGATCTTGCACCATAACAAGACAGGTGGGGCTATTTGTTGTATGTTAACCCTTTCCCCATTGGAGTAACACTGAGTCAACAGCTTTCCTGGCTGTGTTTTCGGTGCTCACTGCCCCTCCCAAACCAAGGAAAGTTGTTGACCTGGGGCATGTTATTTTAATAGGTGTCATGAATGATTCTTATTTTTCATTGCCTTTGAAATTAGTGTGAAACAACAGTTTTGACCAGTTTAAAGGGGGGGGGGGAGGGTTAATTGGAAGTCTAATTTTGTGACTGGATTTTGCAGTGATATATTTTAACCATTACTATCCCATCCATACATGAAATAGACCTTATTGTGTGTGGATTTTTATTGGATGACACTATATCAGCTTTGCGTGAGAGCAATTGATGGTTTGTCTAAGAATTTTAGAGTAGTTTATATACAGGACTTTTAGCATTTATACACATTATTCCAACTGATCAGGTCTGAAGGCAGCAGAGGGGTCTGCAAAATGCCTTGCATGAGAACAGCTCCCTGGAGACAACCTGATTTACACTAAAATCATATGCATCCAAATAGCCAGCTGTTTTGCAATTAACTCATCTGTGTAGGAAGACATCAATTACTATTATTGACAGCCTGACTGTCTGAATTTTTCACTTGCAGAATAAGTTAATACAGTACTTAGCATATTTTGCTCTCTGTGAGAGCACTCTTTTCCATGCACTAGAAAAGGGTGCCATGTGAAAATATTCATGTGACATGTAAGAGTTTGTACAATTTTACTCTCCATGAGAGTGCATGGATGGCAGGCATCCTGTTCACTTGCATATGTGAGAGGAAACATTTGCGGCTGTTAGGGCCAACATGTAATTGTACGTGTATGTAAGGTGGTGGTTTTGTTTTTTTTCAATCCTATTTGCTTGTGCATTTATATATTCATCTATTACAACCCCTGTGAAATAAATTTATATTTTTATGCAGAATGTAACATTGTTTTCGTCATTCTTGTGATCTGAACAGGATCTGCTTATGGTGTGTTTATATTTTGTAGATCACCTTTGTTGAAATGCTTACAAACTTCTCAGATTTGATGGGCAAGGTTTTTTTACATGTGCAGCTGACTTGTCATTAAGCTGAGCTTTTCTTATGTTCTCCATTCTTCATGAATTTCATACTTTTGACTTCTCAAAAAGCATTGGCCAGGTCCCCTTATACTGATTTGGGATGTACCTTTGGTGGTCTCTACTATATGTGTGTCAAATGTTCACCTTCCAGTGATTGTTTATTTTTCTTAAAATTTTGTAATTAATTTGCTTTTGGGACATTCTTTGAAAATCAAACTATCTTCTCTGAAACTGCCATACCAATTGTCCAGGAAGGTTTTGGCACATTTCGAGTGGTAGCAAGCGGATCTTGGCGGTGGCAAATATAACCCACTGAGTGGTTCTACTTGAAGGGCTTATAATGACGTGTAATTAAGTACTAATGGGAAAAGATTAAATTTATCTGAAGCAGGCCTGAGAATTCTTATTTTGGATGAAATATCACACAATTTGGCATAGCTGTTATGAAGAGCAAGTTGAAAATAACAGCAAATAAAAATACATGACAAAAGAGTAAAAATCGAAGCGCTACCTGGTTGCCAGAATAAGAATTACATAACCCAATGTGACCAGCTATTTAATATCAAAGCAAGAAATAAAAATAAGAAACATTAAAAAATTAGAAAAAATAGAAGTATTGTATCATTATCTTTCTTGCACGCTGGTTAGAACCTCACCTGGGGGCACATCTGTGTGAAAAATCAAAACATTTCATGCAACGGGTTTTCAGAAGTTCAGACTAAAGGACAAGATTAAATGTTAGATCTATGGCACATGCCCTGTTATATTTTTCCAATTGCTAGGTCTGCTGACTTGTGAGTCAAGAGAGCTTATAAAATTCGTTTGCGTCCTTCATTTGCCTGTCCAGCGTTCATCTGTCCGTTAGACCATGTTGCATCAACAGGTCAGTCATTAGCCGCCCCACATAGTGACCTTGACTTCCAACTAGGTATTGCAGTTAACGTGAAGGTAGTAGACCTATTAATACGTAAAAAAAATCAAGACCAAAAACTTGCAAAGCATACTGTTTTTTGGGAAGGGCATGATCCACATGTCAACGGACTTGAATGGTAAAACCGGGGTACAGTTGTTGTTAATAAGCAGTAGTTTCTTGGATTGAAAATAAGAAGTTACATGTTTGAAGAATAGCCAAATTTGAAATGAAGTGCAGCTAAAATTAGCAACTGGGTCCCATAGACTTTCTACACAATTGTTTGTTGGTATGAAAGCTTGAAATAAATTTCCTTACTGACAGTGTATAACAAAGGGAAAGAAAATCTCTCTCTCTCTCTCTCTCTCTCTCTCTCTCTCTCTCTCTCTCTCTCTCTCTCACACACACACACACACACACATACACACACACACATATATTCATTATTCCTTGATTAGCATATAGTTGATGGAACACACACACATACGTACATATATTCATTATTCCTTGATTAGCAATAAGTTGGTGTAACCACTATGGATATATTCCACTTTTATGTACGTTACATATGAATTCCAGATCAAAGATTTTTTTTTCAACAATTAATGCCCAGCGTTTACGTTTTTGATTTTATAATCTGGGACCCAGCCCTTTGCAGGAAGTCGTGACATCAAAAGTCGGCGGCATTGGCGGAATACATCAATGGTTTGACAAATCAATAATTAGCGAGACCAATCTAGTGCGTGCACACACACACACACACACTTGGGGCTTCAGCGAAGTTGTCTGAATACTTGCGGTCTTTCAACTCAATTTTCAGTCCTCTTTAGGTTGACAAGGCCACCTTCTACGTGCTAATGTCCATTTTGTCACGAAATCTCCTATACGTACGGTAAGCCTCAAGAAACTTATTGAAGAGGTTCCACACAAGGAAGTAATGGAGGGATCTTTCAAGCATTTTGAAAGGAAGGGAGGCTCTCCGGATTCGTACTCATTCATTTTAGTTAAGCCGACCATAGAAAGTGTTCAATCACATACTAGATGAAAATCCTGTGGCAAAATCTGTGAGACACCAACTGTCTCTGTGGGAGTGATGTGTGGAGACTGGTTTCACTGAGCAAGAGCAGGGCACCCACAACATGGCTTTTGTGGAGAACTCAAATATTTCTTTGGCATATCAGAATTTTTTATTACGCGTTTTAGCAGTGGTGGGTCGGAATTCCTGTGGCTTTGATTTTGCCTGCCATACGCCCGTGCATGAAGTCCGAACACACCAAAGTCAATAGCAGTCTGACCTGATTGTGTTTTATCAAGGCTACCTACACATGAATAGTGCCAACGAACATGTTTATAAAGCCCATAGGGTTGACGTGGGGTAGACAATGTGCAGGAAGACCGGCGATAATGTGCACATGGGGGAAAAGGCCATCCACCTTTTTCTGAGCCATCAGCAGCCAGGGTTACCACCTGTACACAGTTTTAGGCCCATTAACCCTATACCTACCCCTTATCAGCTTTGTAGGCTGATTAAAGAGTCCAGATTGTATCAATAGAATTTGTCTACATGAATAGAATGAATTCAAGCCGTAAAAACCCAACCCCTCCTCAATTCATGTAAACGTAATGTTGTGAACCTAAATTTTTAAAACATCCTTAAGTTTAGCTATTTCTTCATGCATATAAAGAAAACTGATAGTTTGATCTGAGGCCTAATGGTCCCCCAAATAGGAAAAAGGGATTTAATCGACATTTTACCATAATTTAAACTCCAGTTCTTTTAATAGCCACGATGGAGCCAGATACACCCATCTTCTGGACCCTTCAATTAGAAGAACTATCGTTACTCATGAAAATACTTTATCGCCCATGCACGTTAGAAGGGAATCCTGTCAGAAAAACTATGCCAGTTATGAGAGTCCATTTACGTTCGTGCATGTGAGAAGCTATCCTATCAGAAGAACTATGACTACTCATATGAATCCTCTTAAGTTTGTGCACGTAAGAAGGAATTCAGTAAAAACTGTGGCGACTCATGAGAATCCTCTTACGTCCGTGAACGTAAAAAGTAATCCTGTCAGAAGAACTATGACTGCTCACGAGATTCCATTTACGTTCGTGCATGTGAGAAGAAATCCTGTCCGAATCCAACCTTGTAGCAAGAGGTGCCCAGTCAGCTTGAAGGAGAAGTCACCTGCTGGTTAAGCAAGAAAAGATAGCTTCTTTAGTTTGGCCATGAAGGTCAACTATCAAGCAAATTCACAAGAAAAACAAAGCTGGGTGATTTGGCTTGGGTCTATAAACGCCAACAAGAAATCGTTGTAAAGCCACCAGTCGAATTATATTCCTGTTTGCAAACTGTGCTTGCAGCTCGCAATACACCGATTTTAAGCACCGACAAACGCGAGCTTTGTTCACTCCCTATAATGCTAATAAATAACAAGTACAACAAAACCACGACTGGCGTATTGTTAACACTTAAACCATTTTCCTAAATTTCCTTGTGATTTTACATGAAAATTGGTGAAGCCAGCAAGATCTAAGGGCGAGGAGGCATACTTTAATTGGCTTGAACGCTGCTGATTTTCAAAATGCATTTTCAACCATGTTTTGGCAAATGTGCTAGCGATATTTCGTTACGCCAAATAATATCCAAATACAAATATTGTTTTATGATGAGCATTTTTAGCACTGCGGCTTTGAAAATAACAAGTCCACAGAAATAAACCATCATTACTTGCATTCAAACGTGTCCCAGCCATGCTGTTGGCTGTATGCCTGGCATGCGACATGCACTGAAACGTTGCGTGCACTTTTAAAAATCAATATGTGCATACTTTATTTTCATATCCGAGAAAAACTACACATTTGTGCAAGACAGAAAAAAAAGCTATATAGGTGCGGATACAATCACAAACCTAATGTTTAGGACGTACGTGTCTTTTGACAGGACTGTGCATTGATTACACCATTAATTTTCATCTTTTTCAAAAAATATAATTTTATGAAATTTCTAAGGAGTTTTGGACTTTGTTGTCTATTATTATTATTATTATTATTATTATTATTATTATTATTATTGTTATTATTATTGTTATTATCATTATTATTATTGTTGTTATTATTATTATTATTATTATTATTATTATTATTATTATTATTATTATTATTATTATTATTATTATTATTATTATTATTATTATTATTATTATTAAAATACATTACCCCCTTTTTGCCTACCCGGAATAAAGCCTGTGTCTTCTTCATACTTCAATACATAATTGGGTGCTTTGGTTTTACTGCCACAACAACCGGAGCATGGATTGTCAAAGTATAAGTCGTGTTTTATTAGCATCTCTTTTTAAGTTTTCAGTCAGCAGGGGCCGTTATTGCGAGCCTATGGTGTACTTTCCACGAAGGCATTTTCATACCAATTATCATTGATCAGAGTTCAAGAGGGTGTGACCAGTTTTCACTGGTCGCATGTTGGCCTGAAGTGAGCAGATGGTAGTTCCCTAAATCCCTTTTACTATGGACGTGCATTGCCTGCTGAGCTGTTTCAAACTCCGTATTTTCTGCTATACTTGAGTGGAGCGGAGAAAATGCAGAGATCGGACTGTAGCTGGCAAGGTAGTGCAGGGCTTTCTGTATCAAAATCAACAGCTTGACATATATGCTCAATTGTGTCAAAAATGTCTGAAACCCAACATGACGTTGAAATTAAAATTTCTTTGCATCTTATCTCTATGTGTATCTCTCAAGTTATCAATAGATTGTGCAATTTTTATACGTCATTTCTTTTTATGTCTGCATAATTGTTTATACCAAGTTCATTTTTGAAAACATTAATTTAATATATAAATATTTGCAGATGATCCCCTAAATTGTTACCTGCCTTAGCAATGTAAATATTACCTGTCGCCGACCCGTGTCATGTTACATTTATCCATATTTATTTCGGTCTGCCGTACTTTATATGCCTCCTGTCATCATCACACTACGGTGAAGCTCAATGAACTTGCCTTAGAAGCGCACTTTAGTTTTTTTTTTCCAAGTAAAAAGGTCACTGAAGACAAGAGAGGACCCTGAAAATGTCAATCCTTGTACATTTTGTAACTTGGAAAATTCGACTGTGTACTGATAATTTCAGTTTTTCTGTACCTGCATGGGCATTTACCACTTCCGACACAGTCTTGGGAATAATCTGTGGACTCTATCACAAATATCAAGCAACAAAATGGGATACTAATCTGGCGGATATGTTGTGTACACCTGTATATATTGCCCATCTTGGTGTATAATATCGATACCTGTGCACCTATTTCATGCTATGTTTAGTAAATTCCTTTTTGTCCTGGTGTCTTTGATGCGTTGTAAACATACAATGTAAGTTGGTGTATGTCAGATATCTTTTTCAGTTCTGTTCTAAAAAGGTCTGTATACAATACTAATTATATAATTCCAATTATATTAAATAAACTGACCTACCTATTTTTTGCTCCTGTACTTTTCAGAGAATTAAACCCATGTTTCCCCTGGTTGTTGCTTGCGACTAAGCTCAGTGGGAATTGGCAGGGCATAAAAGTACTAAAACAGCTACTATTAAGGAGAGATCCGTTCGAGTTCTTCATTGAGAATGAAACAAGTAAGTTTGATAACACTGGACCCCTTTTACGAAGAGCAAAGCCCTGTGTTTGTTTCGCCATATACCTTCCACAAAGGTGCTTGTGTGTGTGTTCCTAAGATGCTGTGGAGTATAATCCCTCCACTGTCAGGGGGATTGCGACGACTTTGTAGAAATAGCGTACTTCATGATAACACAATCGCTGAAACATTGTGATATGCTGATTGTTTGACTCTAGCTGTAGGTCACAAGTCCATATTGCTCTAATCAATCTTCGCTCAAAACTTGCAGCTGGTCAGACGTGTCAGTATACAATGAGTCGTATTTTGAAGCTGGCCTTCATTGGAGCTGGACAGGTAAATTTTGGTCAACCCTGGGTGCCTTGGGACCATGCTTCACGCCTGGAAAAACTAGACAATGTTAAGGTGGTAGGAATCGTTGAGCCATTGACAGAGCGTGCACAAGAGCAGCTGACAAGAAGACGAGCCTCCAGATTTGCCCATATGTACGCTGATTGTGTGATTTACTCCACCCTGCAAGAGCTGCTGGACTCGCAAGTGCCTGACGTGGCCATTGTCGGTGTTCCGCCCGGAGTCCGTGGTTCTTTAGAAGAAAGCAAAGATATTGAGTTGCGTTGTGTCAAGGCTGGAGTCCATGTATTCGTGGAAAAGCCGTTGTCAGTTGTACCACCAGAAGATTTCAACAAATATTTGAACGCAGTGGAGGAGGAAGTAAGGCGACAAAACCTTGTGTTATCGGTAGGATACATGTTCAGGTAAGTATAAGATAAGATACGATCACGAAGAGTAGGCGAGGTCAGGATGCTTCTGCTTGCTTAAATTAACACGCTAATTGATGAGCCTCAAACCCAACAATCGAATTTGTTAAAGGTGAAAGTTTGACGTACATAGAGAATATTTTTTTAGCATACATAGTGTCAAAAATTATAGAATTGGAAATTATGGTGAATTTAGAATAATATAAATATTCACATCTTAGACGTAGACAAAGGCATATTGAACATGCAGCTGACGCAGCCAATGTTAGGTGGTGCCATCATGATATCAGGAAACTGAAATGCAGTCGCAGGTAAGCAATACACATCTATCATTTATACTTTCTTATGAACCTCAACAAAGAGCATTTCCTATTGAATGGATTCCTCTGGTTTCGCTGTGTTTTAACAGCGACACGTGGATTCAGTTAATTTTCTATTGACTCAGTATAACAAATTCATTGTTATAGTTAGCGACATTTGTCTGCCTGAAACAGACGCTGTTATAGAAAAACAGAATTACCAGCGGTTCCCTGAAAAGCAACCATAATAATGCATACTGTAGTATTTGCTACAAAACTCTCTAAATGACCTAGTTTATGTCAATGATACACAGTGAACTGAACTGAATTTTTAATCTCTTGTCCAACTTTACAGTGTTGTGGTTATAAAGGCCCCCCTTATCAGACATATGTTTAGAAACAAGCAGGAGAGGATCTAAGCTGAGACTGGTCTCAGTTGAGTTTTGAAATTCTCGGTGTAAGAGCGTGAGCTAAGTCGCACTGTGGTAGATGGTAAGCAACCTACATGTTAGCCCAGATGATCACAAGTTTGTCCATGTATCTATACTGGTAATTAAGAGGAATACCTGTGGCACCAATTTTGGAAGCTAGCACTGTAACGCGACGTGCTGAGTGAGCAATGTTTAGGAAGAAACCATAAAAGGACGAGTCATAATTAAAACACCAAAATGCTGCATGGCATGACAAAGAATGAAGAGCTGTTGCAGGAGCGGACAAAATGACTTCAGACTACGACCCGAATGGGCAGACTATTTCAAACGAAATGATAATGGCATAAAAAAAAAAAAAACTATACACAGACATTATAGGTTCCCAATTTAACTTACTTTTACACGAGAGTGCACTGGCCAAAATGTGACACAGCTGTTTCTCAGCTGAGTGAAAAGTCAGCCGAGGTAACAACCACACCCACAAAGCCAAATGAAATAAGTCAAGTTGACGTCCTCAGTCACTCTTTCATCATGTAGACTTCTAAACCCTCAAGCAACAGCAAAAACCATTAAATAAAATGTGTAAATAGATAGATAGATAGATAGATAGATAGATAGATAGATAGATAGATAGATAGATAGATAGATAGATAAACAAGAGCAGTACTACATCAGTGTACTCATCTCCTTATCATCCATGTCACCAAAATATCAATGTCAACCCTTCATCACACAAAGTAGTTATTGCAGTCATCGACCTGAGGCAGCAGTTTGGAGGATGGTATTCAAGCCAGGTGCGAGTTCGCACTGTGGAAGAAGTCAGAAGAAGGACGCGTCGTATTTGTTTATAGGGAAGAGTGTGACACCATATAGACTGTCCTTCTGGAGTACAGCATCAGTTGTAACTGATACGGCGAAAGATTTATGACAAAACACCCGAGTGACCTAAAAAAAAGTAAAATAAAGATGGAAAAGGAAAAGTAAAGAGAGCAAGAGGTAAGCCCTATGGAGTCAGCACTTGCTGAGTCAGAGTGTATGGTAAAGTACATTTTATGTCATACGCCAAATTGAACAAAAAGAGAAAACAGAGGTAAAAAAAAACTCAATGCCTAACATTCAGTCAACTCTGTCATAAATGGCTGGTACATCATGTACTTACAAATTGAGCATGCAAGAAAGTAATAAAATAAACAAAAATTCCCAACGTATCGTACACTATCCTTCAACACTAGACAAAAATTATGATGGCAATAGTTGTGTCTCCATCACCGAAATACATCTTAATATTTTTTTTATTGATGTTAGCATATCAATCAACGACACATCCCTAACCCGCCGTTGTTGCCACAGGTACCTGACATGCATTTGAACATTGTTTGCCAACGTTGCCGATTCGAGCCACGGGCAATGCAAGCCAACCTTCAGCAACTTCCCTCTGGCCTGCAATGGCAATGTTTATTTAACAGCAAGTGTGTGCATTTTATCGTAAACAAACATCAATGCTAGCGGATGGATATTTCGATTTTGCGGTAAAAATTATATTCTTATTCAATGGAATCAAATCACACACCTGCCCGGTTTTCGCGACATTTGGAATAATACAATTGCAATATTTACCCCCAAACTTAGTAAATTTGCACCTTTGCAGTCATGATGTTCTGCATCATGTTTTATACAGCTGGAATCTTCAGATTTTTCGTCTGTCTATGTAAAATGCACTCTTACTGGCTAAGAAAAAATATTCCTAAGCCCAGGTATAGCCCTCCAAAAATAGCCCAGAATGGGAATGGGGACGTCATTTTACCTCATTGTAATTGTGCTTTCATCACGTGCTGCTCACTGTCCGATCAAACTCATTGTTGGCCATGCCATGTGGAGGTCTCATGTCCACAATGTTGGAAACAATTAAGTCCTATTCACCCAAAGATTATTGTACCAAGATGCTTAATAATCCCATATTTTCACCAAAAAAGACTTCGGTCGAATAAATCTAGACACAAATAAAGGTTGGAGTGAAAATTCCTACGGAAGGCAAGGGAAATACCCAGATTAGTCACTGCACGGTGACGCGACAGACAAGCGGAGAGCTACAAGAAATTTGCGTAAACACGATGTGTTGTTGAACGCGGTCTCCAATGCGTCACGTGGTTGATGCTTTTAACAAAAGTTTGTTGTTTTAATTTTATTAAAATGTTTGAATGGAACAAATTTGTATGAATGAACAAAATAGGAATGAAATTCATGATCGAAGGCCGGTGGGTATATGGGCACCGTTGAAAAGACCCCTGTTTTTCTACTATGTAGAATTTTGACCCCTACATTATTACCAGCAAGTACGAATTTTGACCCCCTATCTGGCAGAAACAGCAGGAGAAATAAGTGTGTAGCTTTGACACCCCCCCCCCCCCTTGGAGAAAATGTATAGTATTCACCCCCTACTTTATTATACAATAGGGTTGTTTTTACTGTGCAGGGAGCCTATATACCCATTAGCACAGGCAGTGGAGGGGCGGGGGGGGGAGAGAGATCATGCCCAAGAACAAGCCTGAGGCTGTGCACACTCGCTGATCACCAATACTCTGGCAGCCACATAAATTCATAAGCAAGTGTAAGGAAGTCGGCTTTCCATGTCAATGAGGACCATTTAAGGGAAGTCATGTGATGTGAGATTTGCCTCATTTTGGACCTTGTTGTGTTGATATGCACCCTCCCTTCCCCCCCCCCCCCCAAAAAAAAAGCCTGCCCTCCGCCCCCACACACACACCATCAGTTACCTTTGCGCAAGTGCGTGACGTGTAGCAGAGTCTATTGCATTAGTGGCAACATTTACTTCTGCTACACACGGCATTAGAAGGAGATACGCAGTCTATACACGTCATTAGAAGCATGTACGCGGCTGCTACTATGAGTCCTAAAATTATTGGGTAACAAACAGATACTTTAACTATGCAACACAGTCTGTCATTGGCGAACATCTTATTACAGTCTCATTAGTGTATGCCAATCATGTATATAATATTCTTTTCCGTTGTACGGTGTCCCTTTGGCCACTCCCAATTTTTCAGGAGGTGGACACCAAGCAGAGACATATGGAGGTTAAGAACTTTTCAACAGCTCAAATAATTCAGAACATACTATAGTTTCGGTTACACAATTTGTTCATTCAACACAGAAGAAACACGAATAAGGTGAATGTTTTCCCATATTTTGCAAGATCGGAAAACATTAAACATTAGAAAGTAGAATACAACCTCAAGATACACATAAACAATGGTTGTGTAAATTGGCAATGTAAGCTGTATAATGGCATGTAGAGGTGTCCTTATTCATGTGCGTGGAAAACGTTAAAATCTCTGCATCTTTATTCACTCAAATGATTGTGGACTACAAAGTTGCATGTCACTACACTTATGGAATATTACTGTCAGCTTTTTGTACTTATCACACAGAAAAATCAGACCATGATATGTGAATATCCTCCCTTTGCAAAAATGAGAGTCCTATATAATTTAAGATTGGCCTATTTGGGTATGAGGACAGGTAGCGCCGATTACAAAAATCACGGAACACACACCAAAATAATGATGTCTCTCCCATGTGAAATATCTGCATAGCAGGGTACAATGCCCCAAAATGGCCCAACTCTGTTGATTTAATTTGACCACTGCAATACATATACAGACTGATCAGAAATCAATTAAAATCGTCTGACATGCTTCCAAGAGCCATCACAAGAATATTATTTACTTCAGCATATACTAAGAATGTACATAAACATTAATAGCTGTTTCTGATAACTTTCACACCTTGACACATTTGCTGACATGCCTTGTCAACAATAAAATGTGGAAACAATAATTTAGAATCAAAACATAGAAACAAACTGAGTCACAAACTATATACATTATCAATATATGTTACAGGACACGAGAAGTTGACCTTCTATGTAGTACTTTTCATTCATTGTAACAATAACGCTTTAAAGTTTACTTTAGAACAGTTCTTGACCATTTTGTGGCGGGTTTTTTTCGTGTTTTGTTTTTAAATTTAAGAACTTTCAATGTGACTTGTCTTTGTAGATACCACGCAGCAGTGCTAAAGATGCGACAGCTAATAAAAGAAAATGGAGGCAAAGTTATGGCCTTTAATGGACGTTATCACATGGCGTACATTCAATCTCGTACCAAGCCCCATTGGTGGGACAAAAGCCAAATGGGAGGTCCCATTGTCGAAAATGCCACGCACTTCTGTGATTTAGCAAGGTTTCTAGCTGGAGATATTATCGAAGATTCCATTCAAACCATTTGTTTAAAAGAGACGGACACCGGAGGTGCGGGTATATTAACTAGAGCTCCACCCATAGAAAAATCTATCGCCCCTGAAGAAAGAGTACCGCGTGTAACCATGAGCCATTGGCGATTTGTAGAGGGTGGTGTAGGTAGTCTTACCCACACAGTGACCATGTATGGCGCTCGTTATGAAGCTGCCATTGATGTTCATCTGGATGGACTCAAGCTGACCCTAAAAGACCCTTACAGCGAACAGTGCACATTGACTGTCCGCGACGGAAAGAGTGACAACCCTGACGACGAGATAATGTACCAGTTCGCGGACGATGATGCTTACAAGAGCGAGCTTGAGAGCTTCCTTCATGCGGTTCAAACTGGAGATTCCAGCAGAGTACAAAGCACATATTCTGATGCAGCTAAAACATACAGCTTCACATGGGCTATACGTAGAACTGGAGAATCAACGAACACGGCGACTCAGTGGTAGTGTCAAATGATAATATTCCAGGTCCACCGATAAGCATGTGCCCAAAGTGAAGTTTTACTCTTGTTCAGTTGACCCAAGGGGTCTCTGTATATGTAGACTCCTGGGTTGGTAAGTTGTGAGAGGTTTGAGTCAAGTTGCTTCAGATTGGCTAAAGCGTTGCAAGAAGACGAATCAGCCAAACTAAAGGCATACACACTAACAATAAATACGGTTTTAATGCCTTGAAGTTACATGATTGTGCAGTTAGGAAAAAAAATCCTCTCTTTGAGTCAGCTTAACGACCTCATGTGCCAGGCAACCTGTGAAAAATCTTATTGAAATTATGTGCCAAGAGCTACAACTTTTTAATTGAAAGAAAACGCTGCAACACCCAAGTGGTAAGAGCCATCTGCTCGTTCTGCCTTCTCTTAATTCTTTGATATATTGATGTCGTGTGCTGTTCTTCTCTTCGCTCCTCGTGATGGTTATAGTAGGCTTAAGATTGTACGTCTTGATGTATTTCAAAGACAAAGTAGAGGGTAAATAACCATTTGGTCACATTCGCTTGTGTTTGCTAATGCTAATTAATTTGATAACGGAAGTCATTTTATCTGTTGGGGGCCTGTTGGTCACTCTGTCGTATCTGGAGTACAATAAAATGCAGCATTCAGTATAGTTTTGGTTATTGTACTGTCGTTAGTTTTAGTTTATTAGTGCTACATCTAGGATGTTCCCACAAGGGTTAAAATGATGCACATACACAGTTCTTTTTTTTGCTAGTTTTCGGAGGAATGTCGCCACCATGCTCGTCCGTTCTATTCCTATTTTAGTTCGAAGAAACGTTTTTCCTATTTGTATTTTAAGCACATTTTATCCTCACATTTTCTTTCAACGACATAAGCATTGAGAGTGCTGTCAGTTGAAAGGGTTTGAAGGCAATTTTCCTTCGTTAAATAAATAAATAGATAAATAAGTAAATATATATATATATATATATATATATATATATATACATATATATACATATATATATACATATATATATACATTTATTTATTTATTCATTTATTTATTTATTTATTTATTTATTTATTTATTTATTTATTTATTTATTTATTTATTTATTTATTTATATAAAATGATGATGAAAACTTACATTTCACAAGGATACAAAGATAAATCCACAGACTTGATTTGTACGGTTACGCCCTCTCGGGGCCAAATATACAATCAACCCGAAAGATTGTAAATGTGACCAAGATACATAAATAAACATTTGCACGTGTTGTAAAGCTGTTGTCCATCACACCTAAAAGGAAATAAAACAAAATCTGTAGGTGTCATGCGGTGGATAAATGAGGTTTCCTTTCTAAGCTTATGTGGCACAATTTAGGAACCTCATTACAAGGTCTCCTTCACATGACATTATGTACACAAATTTGTTCATACCTGACAGTAACAACTAACTTTCAACTTGTAAGATCACATATTCGTCCGCCCTTTATCCATCTGGGGGCATTTCACGTAAAGAAAGCGAGTCTGCTTGTCGAAAAACTCAAGTACAACTACATGATCATGTGTATATAAGGGTTACAATAAGGAAAGCATATTTGTAAGTGATATCTAGAAATTTATTGGGTTATATGAGACCAGCTGCTATAAAGTGTTTTCAACAGACTTTCTGTGACACACGAGTTCCAAATGATGTGTGTGCTGACTTTAATTTTGATTTAATTTGAATCTTCGGTCTATAGCATGCCCTTTTGTTATCTAATTTGAGAAGCCGCTGTCAAATTCACATGCATATTTGGTATCGTGTGCAAATATGTATGTATGTATGTATGTATGTATACACACACATATATGTATATACATATATACATACATATATATTTATATATGCATGATATAAATGGGTTTACATATTTATAGATAGCTTGTGGCCTCTGCATCCAATGGCCTGTGATATACTGAAAGTGAGTGAGCGTCACCACACTAATCTCTGCCTGGCAGTTAGGCAGTGGCGATCATTCACGGCGTGACAAGCGGAGAGTGGAATTGTGTTTTTTTTTTCTTCAAGGCTTCATGTATGCTCGAAGAAAAAGGTGAATGTCAACTATATTTGCGATTGATGTCATTCATATACAGTATTATATATATACTGAACCCCAATGAAAAGTATCCACATAAAAAAATTAACAAATTAATTTTGTAAGTTACTAAGTACTGTGTGTGCATATATGCATGGTTTGGAGCCTACATCAGGGTCATTCAGGACAACTTTTTAACTTTTGCTGGGTTGTTACATAATGCATGTGACTTTTGTGCACCGAATATGGCTTCTGACCACCACTCCTATTGGATGGCTAAAATGACCTGATGTTTTCAGTGGCTTTAAAAAGGGATGTTCAGCCAAGAAAAAAGCCAGTGGTCTCAGGTGTGTTGAGGCGATCATGCCGCGTCTGAGCCAAGGTCAAAGACACCATGCTTTGGGGCTTGCAGAGGGTGGAGTCCCAATCACTCAAATCGCACAAAGAATGGGGTGTACTCGGCGCACCATCCAACGACTAATTGAACGGCAACAAGAAACTGGATCCGTAGATGATCGGCCTAGGCCTGGCCGAGAAAGAGTGACAACACCTGGCCAAGACCGTCACATCCGGCTGATGCACCTGCGAGACCGTTTCCGTACAGCAGCCCAAACAGCCCGTGAGACTCAAGGGGTGAATCACCGTCCTGTCAGTAGTTCTACTGTGGAGAGGCGACTGAGGAGCAGTGGCCTAATAGCCAGAAGACCTTACAGGGGTAACCTGCTGACCCAACCCAGAAGAGAAAGACGACTGCAGTGGTCTAGAGCACACTCCAGGTGGACTCGCCAGCAGTGGAATACCGTCCTTTTTACTGACGAGTCCCGTTTTTGTGTCAGCAGAGCAGATGGCAGAGAACGTGTGTGGCGCCGGACTGGGGAGAGATATGCAGATGCCTGTGTCCGTCAGGCAGATCGATGGGGTGGACCCTCTGTCATGGTGTGGGCAGGCATCAGCAACCGCTACCGGACACCCCTAGTGGTCATTCAAGGGATCCTCAATGCTAGGCGGTACATTGATGAGGTGCTGGAGCCGCACATGGTCCCATTTATGGAGCAGCATCAAGATCTGGCGATCTTTCAGCAGGACAATGCACGTGCACACTCTGCAAGATTAACAATGAACTTTCTCAATGAGAACAACATCAATGTCATGGAATGGCCAGCGTTCTCACCCGATCTGAGCCCTATTGAACATTTGTGGGATCAGTTAGGCCAAGGTATTCAACGGAGGACACCTAGGCCTACTACCCGAAACCAGCTGATCCAAGCTCTGCAGGAAGAATGGAATAATGTTCCCCAACACAGAATTCAAACCCTGGTCAGCAGTATGCGCCGCAGATGTATAGCATGTGTTGATGCTCGAGGTGGCCACATCCCATATTGAACAGAAAAATTTGTGTGACTTTCAATTAGGGCAGTTAATGACATTTTTTGCCTGTAAGTGACGTTAATGTCGGTAGAGCGTGACATTATTTTTACGCCAGAAAAGTGAATGCTTTGTTAAGTTCTAAGCACGTCTAGGTATGAAATGTTTCAAGTATAAACAATAAAATACTTCAAAATTGGCATGTGGATACTTTTCATTGGGGTTCAGTATATATATATACATATATATATATATGTATATATATATATATATATATATATATATATATATATATATATATATATATATATATATATATGTGTGTGTGTGTGGGGGTGTGGGTGTGGGTGTGTGGGTGTGACAAGTTTCTCCAAAGAGGGACTGGAATACTAGTATCTGATTTTCATCATACATTTGAATGTTTGACTCAAAAATACAAATTCAATTAATTGACCTGCAAATTCATAAAAAATGCATCTAAAAACATACAATAATGTTAATCTAAAATGTCTGAGGAAAAGTAGACAGATGTTCAGAAATGGGCAATTATAAGTCATGCCGGGATATAATCCATAATTGAAACCTGTCACTAAAGTTTGAAAATCAAAAATAAAAGGAGGAAACCGATTAAGAGATATCTACACGCTATTTTTATGTGTATCAATAGCGTGTAATTGCTCGCCAGGTACTAACCGTGGTTCGGTGTTTTGTCTGTTGTACAACTGTTTGTAGAAACACCAAATACAAAATACCGACTAAGCAGTGAAGAGCAATTTAATATCCTAAGGTAAAATGTGATGTGAAAATAAGAGCACTTTTGATCAGCTTTTGTTGTATTGAAATGTATTTCAAGTTCCACGATTTGGTGTAAAATCACATGTTTTTCTGGGTATTATATATCACAGGCCAGCAATCTTCACTGTGCAATTACAATATGATGCACTCAATGGCTAAAAGATAGGTAAGTGGATGGTAGACAATTGAGCCTCTTAACATCTATAAAAGTTCTTGGTGTACATACTCTAGTCGACCAGAAAATCTCGGTTAGATAACTAAGGACCTAGATATTTCTGATCGCAATTGATTGTGGAGAGAAAGGCACCTCACACCTTCTCCCGTATATTTAACAAACTTCCACCCATTTTAGTATAAAAATGGCATCATGAGCAATGATTTGGTGGAATGATAAATACTAGGCTCAGCAATCCATCTGAGATGATAAGGACCTAATCGCATCATCGTGGCCTACTTCAGCTGCATTAATAGTATCACTACTGTAGATTGTGCTAGGATCTGTTGAATAGGAAACGGGCTGAGGTCCAAAGGAATATAGTCCACGAATTAGAATCTTAAATTGGGAAAACCCGTACTGTATTCTAGAAACTATTTCAAAACGTAACAGATTTAGATAAACAACCGAAAAGTAATCCTGCATCTGCTGAGGAATGTGTCTTTTCAAAACGACAATGAACGAATCTGTCAGTAGTAGCCACAGCTCTTGGGTACCAGAGGATAAGTCAGGGGATTATAAGGTCAGGGGGGATTAAAAGGTCAAGGGGTATTATAAGGTCAAGTGGGTACAGGTGTTCATTACATAACAGGGATTAGATTAGGAGTAGAATTATAAATTTTAGCATGACAATATAAGTAGAATTATAAATTTTAGCATGACATTATAAGTAGAATTATAAATTTTAGCATGACGTTATCATTATTAGTGGAATAATAATGTATAAGTGTTGGCAACACTTGTAACACAACGTTTTTAACCGGTAGACATGTCGATATATATCTATATCATCTTTTTTAAATATTCCATTTTTCATTTTTCATTTCTTTTAAAATTTTGATCTTGTTGTGTCATATGATTTCTCTCTTGTAGGATTTTTAAGAAATCATCATCAGCACCATCCCTCAGGTTACCCAGCTGTAAAATACAAATATTGGAAGACACGCTATTGAACGGTACATATTTTCTGATTTAAAGTAGCTTTCAACCAATTTCAATGAGAGGTTATTAATCTTTGTGGAATAAATTTAATTCAAGATTTTATTTGAGTTTTGCAAAAAGTGCTTTGGTCAATAAAGTTATTCGTGTTCGGTAAGCCATGATATGTCATTGCGCAGACTAAAACAAGTACGTACACTAACACATTACAACTTGTCAAGTTGCCATATGACACTTATCCACGGCAAAGACGAATGTGGTTAACAGGGAATGCGTTCCCGGACAGAAGCTATCCCCTGAATTCATTTTGTCAAAATCACAACACGCTTATACTGTAAGAAGGAAAAGCAAAATTTTTTTCGCAAGTAGGTCACAACTGGTAGAAGCAGGTCAAGCTTATTTGTGAAATACTGGGAGCTCAACGATATTTAAGGCCCCTTTTATGATGAGCCGTCTGTACAGCTGTAACAATTCTTTGAAATGTGATATATGATAAACACATCAAATTTGTGATAATGTGCCTCTGGGTAAATCATGTTTTTTAGGCAGTGGAATAATACTGCTTAACATAAAAGTTTTTCCACTTTAGTTGTGTTTCGTTTTCTGCATTCAATGAAGATGTGATTGTACATTTTATCATGTGGTGTTACACATGTGTTCACAACATGTATCCTGTGTCGGCGTCAATGACAGGCATTGTTGGTGGGACTCACCTGTTTTTAAACGCATAAAAAGCCTTCACGGCAATTGAAATTAACATTAAAACTAGAAAAGAAGATTTACTTCAGGCAAATCTGTCTCTGTGCCAACAAAGGAAAGTTGTTGCCTTTTTCATTCAAGACATGACAGAAAACAATCGAAGTGGCACATCTAGACATGATAAATTTGAAGACAGATATTCGACATTTAAAAAGTGCCCGATTAGGTGTATGTGTTACAACTTTGGTTCGTGGTTCACGGGGTGTGCCTAGAGCACACACCTATGAATTGAAGTTGCAATGGCACCACAACATATGATGGATTTGAAGATATTCAAAGTAAATTTTCAAATGGCCCAAATTTGCCACAGCTGTCACCCAATTTCATAAAACAGCCATGTACGGAAGTACATTATGCCTAGTTTGGAGTTTCCCCATATAAATAGTCTTTCAATGGTGTACTGATGATACGCAATAATTAGCCAAATACAACCAGTCAAGATTACTGGAAACACTCTGTCATTCAGCAGACAAACCCACTGGCCCCAGATTAGCCAAAAATAGTTTACCACAAAATATTATACAATACTTGGAAAACAAACTGTAGTGAACAGTCTCAGTAATTGTGAAGAAAAATCTAGTGAAGGCCGCTGAAATAGCTTGCATCCATGTGCTTGCCTCCATTATGACTCCAAAAATACAACTCTTCATTAAAAGTGTCCACAAATTACAAAACCTTTATGCGTGCTAATTAATCAATGAGGGAACATTCTGGAACACAGATTTATGATTGACGGTGAGCATAGCACAGGCACTGAAAAACTTGTCATCAAATGTAGTTTCACCCCACCCAACCCAAACAAGTCCACTCAAATAATACATCCCATTAAGCTGTAAAACCTTCACATAAAGTAAAAGCAACAATTGTGTTCATGTTATCTCCCTTGTGTGCGTGACTGGTATGACCCCTTACAGGAGAGAGAGAGAGAGAGAGAGAGAGAGAGAGAGAGAGAGAGAGAGAGAGAGAGAAGGAGAGAGAGAGATCAGTAGCTCACCACGAAACCGTGCAGTCACACGCAAAGCTGCTGCCCACGCTTCAAGATGCCCTGGACTTTGGAACCATCCTATGTCCTGCTCTCGGTTTGGGCTACATATCTACATGCCACTTGAGCAGTAGAGGATTGCACTGGTTGTTTGCTGTTAACATGGTGAAGACGCAGCGGGCATTTCAAAACCCATCTTGTTCCAGCTTAGTACAAAGTGTGAAGTACTGTGCATGTGACTTTTTCAGGTCTTAGCTTGCTTTCCTCTTACAGAAAACGTGTTGCCTGACAACCTTTCCATGCCAAGAATTGCACTTTTCAGCCACTAGATGTCACCAGCTGCGAGACTAGACTAGTGTGTTGCTCAGCGAGCTGGCCACACCCTTAACTGGACTTTTTTTACCACCGGATTTACCTACCTACCAGACCCACTTTCGTGGGTTTTGATGATTCAAATGGCCTTAATTTGTATAATTTTCAAAAGTTCACCCCTCTTTGTAAAAACGCTTGACTTAATGTATGGATCCATGATTGTATTAAGTTTGGCGTATCTAAGTCTGATGGTGTCCAACAAAGTTGTCTGACAAAAAACTGGTAAAAAAAAAAAAAAAAAAAAAAAAAAAGAAAGAAAGAAAGGAAGGACGTCCCACCCCCACCCAAA
Organism: Hermodice carunculata; assembly: GCA_964020975.1. Lineage (NCBI taxonomy): Eukaryota > Metazoa > Annelida > Polychaeta > Eunicida > Amphinomidae > Hermodice > Hermodice carunculata. The sequence continues at coordinate 140,865,941 of OZ026612.1, forward strand.
ACCAGAAAGTCTGTGTTGGCACACATACATAATTACAGGACGGATTATTTAATGCATAATCATTACATTGACCTATGAGGGGTGCTTTGTTGGTTGCTAGTTTTGTTTCGTTTTCTCTCTTTTATTTTCTCTTTTTCCGGTCATCATGCCAGGCAAACCTATCCACGTGACATATCCCAGTGAGTTCGGGAAAGGCCGGGGGGGGGGGGGGTGTGTGCAAAGCTTTTTCGTGAAAAGTGATTGCGACTATTTCAATTTTTGTGAACTGTGAAACGAAAAGGGTGATTTTCATGAACCGTGAAAGGCATGTTACTCGTGAAACGCGATTCAGCATTTTAATGAATTATTATCTGTAAATTAACATTTCAAATAACTCGTGAACTGTGAAACTAAGAATTTGTCCCATTATTTCAAGAAAATGACCTCCTCCTGCCTATTATAGCTATGCACAAATCTCTAATTAGCATGCTTGAGTCTTGACGACCATGCTAGGCAACTTTCAGTCCTTTAGTAAAAACCAGAATCCATACATATCATGTGTCACATTTTGATTTGGTGAATAAAATTGGCCTCAAATTCACAGGTAATTTTTACAGATACACTGAAAATAAGTTTGACCATTTTCATGGCAGGTTTATCTTCGGCAACATTTTCAGGACCCAGTAACTCGAAAACAAAAGCCTAGTGGTGGTTAAAGCAGTCGTTCCAATATACATGACCTGCTTATTAAAGTGTTTACTATGTGTTTGTCTATTTAATAGGCAAGGATAAGGTCTTGTAGATATTGGAGAGATTCACCATTCATAATTTTTGGAAAAAATTTTGCTTTTTTCCAGACCCTTTGACAACATTTCCAGACCAGCAGTGGCACCAGTTAATTCTGGCTGCAGCTGGTTGGGCAATTTTTTAAAAGTGGACTTCTGTGATGTGCAGTTGTCCCAGACTACTGCTCCATATTACAGGATTGATATGAAAAATAAAAAAAGTATTTCAACAAGATTTTCTATTTGGCCGAAATTGTAGATATTTTACAATATAAACCATTTTCATCCATTTAGTATCCATTTCCATAATGTGACTAGAAAGTGTTAGATCAGAACCGATTGTCAGACCAAAATGTTGGTGAATGGTTTCTTTGGACAGTTTATTTTCCATAAAAGCTAGATCAAGGTACTGTGGAGGAAATCATATTCTCAGTTTTTTTGTCAGGTTAAAGGTTACAAGCCATTGCCTTGACACTTCCTGTAGGTAGGTTTATACTGGTCTCAGATTTGGCTTTATCCATCCTAATAAATGAGTTGTATAATCAGCATTAAGTCATGAAGATTACTGAATAATGTTTACAATATCATTGATATACATTAAAAATAAAAGTGGTCTTAGGACAGATCCCAGAGGGACTCCTGGTCGGACTCGCCCCCCACTGTGACGACCACTCCCACCCCCACCCCGACCTGGACAAGAACTTTTTGCTTGCGTTTCTGTAAGTAGTTTCCGAACCACTGCAACAAGGGACCGTTTATTCCAGATTTGTGAAAGACTTTGTGAAAGAAACTCAGTTGATAGACGTGGTCCAGGACCTTGGTTATATTGCAATAAATTACTCTGACATCTTTCTGCAAGTCCACTGGTTAACAAAACTGGTGGTACAGAAACAAGTTGGTTGACTGTGTTATCACCCGGCATAAATCTGACTGTAAGTCAGAAAGTACCATATTATCACAAAGAAATTAAACACGTGTTTTGAGGATTGCCTTCTCGAATCCCTTACTTACAGAACTGAAGAGCGATGTGGGTTTGTAGTTGTTGCAGTCGGTTGGACATCATTTTTTGGAAAACTGAAACCACATTCACCTTTTTCCATTCCAAAGGAAATTTACATATAGCCAAAGAAATGTGCAATAAGTTTGCTGGAGATTCAGCATGTTCCATCACACATGATCATTGCATGACCAAGTCTCCACAAAAAGACTGTGTATTTTTGTAGACATTAAAATCTGTTACCAAATATGAAATCTGAAAGCAAAGTTCGCTCAGGAAGCTCATTTACCGCGTGATAGCCTGCAACTCGAAAAGCAGTCAAGAGATTAGTCACAGTTCTCGTACGGTGGGGTCATAACAATCACAATACCCTAGTTATAGATATTGCAAATATATTGAGCAATAAGTCTGAATGTTTAAGCACACACATTTTGGTTAGGGGTTTTGGTGCTATCAAGGGACATTTTAAACTCTGGAATTAGACATTACCGATTTTATTAAAAAATACTCAATTGTAACAAAGAATAAAAGCATGTGACAGAGTCTCCAAAGTATACCAATGGCTTCAATCAGCTTAGTTTTGTGAGTATCTCTATTGTATCACGGCAGTTGATCTTTTTGTATAGGAAAGTACAGCTTTGATTTGCACTTCCGCCTTGATTACAATAACTGTACACTACATTTCCCCGGCTGCATGTGCTTGTTCACCTACATGCATACTTGCATCGTCTGTGACAATATTCTCTACATTGACTGGCTCACTGCCAGCAGCTGGATTCTGCTCTATTGGTTCCCCAGGCTGGTCACTCAGTCCACCCCTACTCGCACCATCAAGAACAGGACTCTGTGCTGGCAAGGTATCTTGTTGATCTGTGTCTTGAGATGGTACATCAGCAGCCTGTGCCTTGCGTACTGGTGCTGGCGGCTGTGGTTCGTGAAAAGCTGGTGCCCTAATCTCTTGTGCAGGAGATGGAGGCTGCGGGTACTTCGGGTCCGCAAGCTCATCTGAGGAAGGAGCCAGATTTGGACTCCTTTCAGGCCCAGGATGTGGTTCCGGCACATGTGGTGTCTGCAGAGGGCCTTGAGATTCAATGTGTTCGTGCTCAAGTTCAGTCTTCTGATCCTCACCATGAACAGCTTGGCCATGCTCCTTTGGCAGTGGCTCTTGTTCCCTGGTGCCAGGAACTTCATTCATATGTTGTTTCATCTCCACATGTCCACCATCATCTTCTACCACACCAACATTAACCTCACCCTGGTCAACTACAGCATTAATGTCCACTTGTTTTAAGTTGTCACCTGCACGATGTACAGATTCCCTCTCAAATGTCGTTGGAAAATTGGGCTGTTTGCCGTCCTCTCCCGCAGTATTCTTTATTTCCTCTGCCACCTTTCTGTTGTACACATCCTTCGTGTTATCGCCAAAGTAGCCCAGAGCATCATCTGTTCAAATATAGCAAAAGGAACATTGAAAAAAAACCCAGCGAGGGCCTTCACAAATTTGATTTTTTTTGCGAAGTGGGCCATATGTATTTATGCCTCAATTGCTAACCACTCAGTCTGGAGAGAGATATGGCTATGAGTCAGGTGTTTATCGTCAGATAATGAAAATACTGAACGGATGACTCGTATACAATCAGCACGCTGTGGGATATTAGCCCCAGCAGCAGCTCTTATCTGAATTGACTTTTTCAAATGATACCCAGCAATTTACTCCACATTGAAATGAAGCTGATTAATCAGCTTTCCTTTAGTCTTATCAATGCCCATGGTAGATGTCGACAGAGCATGCTGTTCTGGTAGGTCCCAGCTATTAGTTTCATAAAAATGTCTTTTTCTAATGAAGAAATAAGGATACGGTAGAATGAAAACACTTTTGTTTTCACCAGCGTAACTTGCTTCCGTATATATACCATTTTATAACACGACACTGAAATTATAATGATGCTCAACCTTTACATACATGCTACACTAAACAGAAAAATATGCACTTCATAAACTGGTAGCGGAACTACATTTTTAGGTCCCACAAATAAAACTTTTATTTTATCTTGCAGTTTCAATTAATGCTAATTATCCATCAAACGTTATTTATTTAGCATCCAATCAGCTTGAGGTAAAGAACTCTCAGGAAGATGAGTTTGGTATGCTCCATTCAAAACGTCAAAAACCCTCAAACCATGTCTATTTGGTAGTTTAGGGGTGTGTTGGCCATGTCCCTTACCATCAGAAATACTGCCTATATATGTAATGACAGCTACGGTCATTATAACGCTTAAGGGCACCAGACACACACAGAGGCCGCTACACCATCGCAATCCTCTTTTCTTTACATCAACATCAGATTCCAGGGGTAAGTTGAAGTTGTCATCCTTCTTGCTCTTGGGGGTGTCCTCCTGGAATGTGAACAGCAGTTCAAGTATTAGCAATTAACTAATGCGTAAAGTACATTATGTTACATAAGAGTATCAAGGATGTGAAAGATATCAATTTAACATGTAAAAATCAGACTGATAACCTTCATATTCTTTGTATCTTTGAGATAATATCCAATCCATCACAGCCATAGAAAACTACGCGAGTCTCGTATGTAGTGGCAAACCTGTGGTGATTTGTCTGTGTCATCACACAGACATTGACAACAGGCTCGCAAGTAAGTAAAGCTTTATTTTACATTACACACAGTTAGCTTGAATATTCACCTCGGAATGCATAGTTTCTACAAGTGTTCAGTGATTTAAATTAGTGTCTCAAAATGTTCCGCCTGTCAGGGTACTGAACTTTTGCACCATACAGCCGCCGATACACTCAGTGACCCCAAAATATATTAATTTAGAACTGTGGCTTTATCCTCCCATATGATCTTCATTAAAACCATGGACTGCGATGTGAGAAGCGAATAGTCGTTATGTTTATTTCACAATGGGATCAAAGCTAAAGACGCTTCTCCCTGGGGAATGACATAATGTTTTCAAGTAAGTTTCTACGACAGCTTGGTCAATGTTTATTATCACTATATCTCAAAAATACACTCGAAGCTAATGCTTAGATTAATGGATTTTCTTGGGCATCTCTATATTTATTCATAACTGTGACCTATTTATTGATGAGCATGCGTCAAGTTTTTGAAGTTTTGCTTGGCCCTGGGATGTGTAGGCATCATGATCATCAAACTGTGCTGGGGTTACATGGGAAGCTTGTATTTCGTTAGTGTCCCTGACCTATATTTTTCTCGCATCATGACCTACTAACCTGAAAACTGCTGTTTCTTTACAAGTTGCATTCTTTTCATCAGATTTTAACCAAATCGATTTCTATTGACACCTTAGGAGAGACATATAATAATCATATCCTGAATGTTGAAGGTCAGGGTCAAGATTTTCTCGGGCTATGACCTGCCTTGGTATCTGAAAAATTGTCTTTCCTCGAAAACTCGAAAAGTTTTTGTCCGATTATAACCAAATTAAATTGGAAAAAATTGCAAGCACATTGGTGCAATCTAATGCATTTTTGAGACAAAAAAACTTTATGAGAAATAGCAATTTCACAAGATGACACATTTCCATTATGTTCCTGGACCTTTGATGCTCATACTTCGAAATCAAGTGTCAGTAAAGAATCAAGTCAAATCAGTCATTTCAACATTCAGAAACAATAAAAATGACAAACACTTTATCCTGCAGATAGGATTCCTGAATCAGGAGTAGTTTCTTAGTTTCGCCAGATGGCATTTAGTGCTCGTACCACCAAATGTGGACAGCCGATAGACAATATCTATGTTTACCACAATGCCCCCCCCCTCCAAAAAAAAAAAAAAAAAAAAAAAATCAATATTGACAGAACTATCCAAAACTGGTTGGACATTCCTTCATTGGTTCGCATTGTGTCCGTAGTATTGGGCAGTGTGACCCTAACACGAACACAGAGCGACTGACTGTTCTGTGCTCATGTTGGAGTCATCTTGCGGACTGGTTGTGCCAGTGATCCGCTATATTTGGAAGCATAACCCTTGCTACCAGGTGTGGCTTAGTTGACCTGAGCTGGAATGAGCAAGTACTGGTCAGTACTGGCATAGAGGATACTTCAGTATGCATGTCACATATTAGGCCGGGGGGGGGGGGGCTCCCATTAGTGACGAGACTGGGTATGTGCCCGGGGGGGGTACTTCCTATACCTTGCTATACGGGTCGGCGCCGCGGAAAAGACCCCCTATTTTCGGTACTTGTCGCTCTCTAAGACCCCCCTTTTTCCTGCTTGTAGCTCTAAAAGACCCCCCTTTTTCGCTTGTCTCACCCAAAGACCCCTGTGTTTTTCAATTCCTGTCACCAAATTGCCCCAAAATACACCAAATTTTATGTAAAATTTCATTTTTTTTTCGAAATACAAGCTCCAAAAGACCCCCCATTTTCACATTGGTTCCGCTCCCGTTGGGTCCGGGTTTTGTACCCTCGGTGGAGCTTACCCACCAAAAATTCCGGGGAGTACCCCCCCCCCCCCGGGGTATGTGCCGCTCTCAAGGCTCCTCTTATCACGAAATTTCTCTAACAAAGGTCCAATATCTGGCCAAAGATAACCTAAAAGGGTAATATTTCTCTTTTTTGGCCCAAAATTCGACGAAATTTCCCTAAGTAAACAGTTTCTTCCTAGATCACATTTTACGCCAATTTGGACCACATTTTTAACTATTTCGGTTAGAAAATATTCTAACAAAGGTATCATTTTTGTGAAAAAGTGGCCTAACAAAGAATAGGTTTTTGAAAGGTGGAGCCGCAGACCCCCAAGAAAACATTGGGGAAGCCCCCCTCCCCCCAAACCACGCAGCCCCCTTCTGGTCTCCTAGTGTACCTTTTGACAGTTGCAGCTCCTAATGGCCATTGAAACCTCAGAGATATCTTTACATTATGAGTGCCCTACGCTTTACCATTTATAAACTAGTTATATGAAAACACATATTCTCTCACAATTATAAAGAACGTTCCGATTTTGACAAAATTCAGTGATGCCGTGATTAAGATACTATAACCGCGCAATTCGACCCGGCCGTAAAATTTTATGAAAAAAAGTTGTACGAATGGGCACAATGATTATGTTGTTGGTAACATATTTGGGGGTAAATCAATATGTGTCGCAATCTATAGCTGTCATTAGTGAAAAAATACATTCGACAGAAATAATTAGGTTGTTGTAGTGTAATTTAATGTCCTGTATACTTCAATTTATTTCGGAAAGGATAACATAAAACGCTTTTTTCAGGTTTATCTGTCCGGTATTTTCTGAGCTGTTTGTCCTTTTTAATCAGCAAATAGGAACATAACCGCAGTATTCGTACTTATCTAAAGAAAGTAAAGTGTTCTGTGACACTTGCATATCATCAATGCCCGTAAATTAAAGATCTCGTCAAGTTCTATACTCTCCATGTCCTCTGATACAGCAAGTATTAAAGACATGTAAAACATTTGGTTTAATTTGGAGGGGTGTATTTCATGTGACAATACACAGAAATTAATCATAACCATAATATTACCGTTATTTATTTATTCAATTGCTCACGCATTTGTCCCTTTATTCATTCATTCATTCATGTGGGCGGCTCATTCAGGAAAAAAATTCTTCCGTGGGGCCAAGTTATCGTTGCCTAATATGCTTATATGCAACATCGTCTCGGTCTCCGTGTGACTGTTCTTATTTCGACTCATCCGGCCCTTTTTATCACTATAACTATCATAAAACTGCTAACTAAAGACTTTTGTCTCATATATTACGAACCAGAATCGCTAGATCTGTTATCCTGCAGATTCTTTTAACGGTCTTTTATCAATGGCGAATAGTAATTATCCATGGCGAATAGTAATTAAAATGCTAGTGCGGTCACCGCAGGTAGTTTTGACAGGTTTTGCCGGGTGTAATTTTAACACGTGACAACACGCTAAAAGCCCGGAGGCCAAGGCTACGAGTCAAACATGTTGACTCTATGCTTGCCTGTTGGCATAACTTGAGACACATGTGTACATTAAGGTAGCAGCTCAGATGTAAGTAGTGGATATATCATTTATATCAAGCACCAGCTGTATACTAAACTTACAGGGTTATTATGAAGATATTGCACTAACATAGAAAACACACATCGCACGAAGAAAATAGCAACTCCTCGGCCTCGCAGGGTAGAAGACTCCAGTTGTTAACTTTTGCATGCGTCCACAGGAGTGCACACACGCGTACCTGTCGCTGAGCCTTACCTTGGTAAGCAAAGCGCTGGAGCGATAAACGAGGCATATACATGACAATGAAATGGAGACCAAAGGGTCACAATCTGTGATGTATATTTAGATCTGGCTGGGTAGTTTTAGCCACGTCAAGCCTCTCTGTCGACATGCTTCCACTTATATATATATATATATATATATATATATATATATATATATATATATATATATATATATATATATATATATATATATATATATATATATATATATATATATATATATATTTATTGTGGTAATCACTACTCACCATAACCGGCCTTTTTCGTATGCTTGCCATGATTTTGGCCTCCTTCGGTTACTCTTCTTGCAGTCAGAATGTATAAAACAAACGGTCACCTATTCATCCCTAGGTTATATTTATCGACAAGTCCACTAGTAAAAATCACTCGTGTTATCGCACCAAACCCACACTGCATTTATAGACAGCCAGAAACATCCACAGTCCTGGTTGTTTGGCACTTTTCCCTCTTAACAGCAAAAAGTGTCAGTGATCGTGTGAAGAATGAACCATCTTGCACGGCGTTAAAATGTGGGTGCTGGTGTCTTGACATACATCAGCAGTTATGTCGGTCACGATTCTCAACGCTTAGGGGACAAACCGGTTGAACATGTGGCATACCTACCTCCACGCGTATGTTCCAATGTAAGTTTTCTTTTAAGGTCGTATGACACCATGCGACTAAATTTCACATACTGCTCAACAAATTTGATAGTCCTAGCTGTTAAAAAAATGATTTGAAGTGGACGTTCTGGAAGGTAACAAAAATGGAATCTTACAGTTTACAATGACTACTATATGACTGTTTACACACGAACGAAACGTGGACGTGGTTAATTAAAAAAGTCTTCAATGTTTTCATTTATCATTCAATTTAAAATTTATTTTTCAGGAAAATAGAGTAAATATGCATATCTAACACAATGGCCCCATTTTTTTTATACTTTTGATTACTCTGGAATTTAGAGCGTACTAAATAAGGCCATCATTCACTGGGATGTGTTAACCTTCTCCCCAAGAAAAGGCGCGCAAAACTATGTAATATTTACGGTAAAAATCACATTGACAAATACATCCCTCTACTGACATTTTTTTTCAGTACTACTTGAAAGTATATTAACCTGAAGGATAAGGTTTCGGTAAGAATTATTGACATTGACCAAACTGTATGCAGTGGAGTAAAGCTACGTGTGTAGCCTCCCACTGCATCTTCAGGGCAGGCAGACGGGCAGAAAGCATCTATTTACAAGAACTTTTGGGGTGTGGGTGTGAGTGTGGGTGTGGGGTGTTCGTCCCAGAAAATCGGAAACATATGGATTATACGATGGATCTGGCACATTATGAACATAAATTTGCCAAAGTTTTGGCCTTTACACTTTGGATAACGAAATTAGACAAGTACTGTGGAAACTAAATCGTACACTATGTACGCTGTTCCTTTTCCCGAGGGGTGCGTGGACGCTTGGTTTTCTAGGGAAGAAGCGTGACAAATGCTATCAGTGTGCAGGATGAATGCTATTGATCACGCTCTGCGTACACTAATAAAATATGATAAACTTAGAGTACATCTGGTTTTTGTCACCTAGTATGATAGTGGTGTTTTCAGGGAAGGGTTACTAACTTATCTTTAAAATTACAAAATCACAAAAAGGGTAAACATTTTAACACTCCGCTCCAATCATCAGATTATTTACCCACCAAAATAGGCAGAGATAGGCATACCTCAGCTTGGACAATCGATTATCCAAATAACCTGTCGCTAAAATACTGTGATTTGGCTGAGATGGTTTCATAATCTTAAGCCAAATTGGCTATGCAGATTAAAAAAAAAAAACATTTCAAAAGTTACTTTTGATGACTCATGTGTTAACTTCAGGTTGATTATAAATTTTGGGATAGGAAAAGCTAGGCTACAAACCTTTGTCGCAGTTTGGCTACGAAAACTGGAATATAGCTAGGATAACTGGATATGGCTAAGACAACTGGAATATGGTCAGGACAACTTGAATTTGGCCAGGGACAATAATCACATTCTAACTGAACTGGCTTTTGTGATAATATTCCTAGCACAAGTCTAGCTTACCACTCACTCCTTGACACCAAGACAAGTTTATGTGAATCAAAATCACCCAATCGAATGCACTTTCGGAAACGTTTCATGCAAAATTTCCGATAAAGGAAATAACTGCAAAAAACATAATTTCTACAATGCATTTCTCAAGCAAGTTAGATTCATTGAACACACAGTTCTGATAATTATTTCAGTTATTTTTTGTGCCAAATTCCTTTTCAAATGAAACTTGTTTCAAATGGAATGATGGAAAATTGCCCCATAAGCAGACGGAGCGTGTTGTTTCTTTTTACACCCAGTTATTGTGCCCAGTTGCTCCCAACACTTCATTTAGAGTATGGGTAATGAGACTGCATGGACGCCCTTTCCCTTGCATGATGACTCAATCGCCAAGTACATCTTAATTGTCTTGACCATTGGTCGTCATTATCCCCTAGTTTCTTGCTGATAGTTACGATGGCAACTAAAGATGACGAATCAGTGGCGGAGTTCCTTTTGTTTTTGTAGCCCAGCTGGCTTGTCAGCCAGTAGAGCTTATGTAGCAAATATTGATTTGCTGTGTATTGAAAGAGATGCTGCCGAGTGATTTTTATTGCAGCAGCCTGTAGTGGCCATACATGAAGGGATTGAGACAGGGTGGATAACACTGTGACGTCCCCTAATTTGGAATCACAAAGGCGTGCGGTTCAATAAAGGTGCGACCGGATTGACAAGTGGCACTCTCCTTGTTGGGCGGTGGAACAGAACAGTGGAACTTTGGAGTATGGTCTAGCGGTCACAGCGGGCTTCGGATCTTTTAGCCAGCGTGTTGAAAAGGGTAAGTGTATCTTCTGACTTTCTATGGAAAAGTTACTCATGTTGAAATGAGTTAGGATATACTTACCTGATTCAACCATGGTTGGAGGTCTGGAAAGTCCAAATTTTCACTGTACGTGTTCACGTAGCATGTTTAGCTAGGCGTTAATAAATATTGGGTGATCCTGGTCATGGTCCCGAGCCAAAGGCCAATTTGATTAAATATGTAGGGTAAATATTAGGGAAGAGTTCAAGTAAAAATAAACAGAACTAAAATACGTCCGTGGTTTCTAGGTGTAATTTAGCAGCGGTTACAAATTTCATGTTATAAATACCTCGTGGCGGGCCGGTAAGTTGGCTTCCGTAGTACACGTGGTTTGGTCATTTTTCTGTAATAATGGGTCGTCAAAGATGAATAATTGTTAAGGGCATATGGACGTCCTATTATGGAGCAAGGATAAGTGATTTTCGTGACAGTCGAAATAAATATAACAAGGTCTGTTATGAAGACTGAATAACGGAGATTGTCTTTAGCTAGATAGGATTATGGTCAAGTTTTGCGCTGGTTAGTGAGCCTTTTCAGACGTTTCGTAAGTATTAACGGCCAGAATAAAGAGGTGTGAACCACGAGGGTAAACGTGTCTTGTTCTGGAGGTTCTTGTTGGAGTCTTGTAGACTAGGGATTTGAAACGTAATTGATTAGTGCAAAACATTGATTTAACATGAATTCACATTTTAAAACAAAGACGAGAGAAAATAATTGGGAGAAGATATTTCTTGGAATCGGTATATGCTGATTAAAAATGGATATCAGAACCATTTTCCATGAAAGAAAATTCTATTTTTTCTGCTCGGGAACACTGTAAGCAGTTCTGTAATTTGATCTCGTTAAGTCTTAAAAATGGTGTTGTAAGAACGAGTTTCTGGTCATGGAGCTGAAATATATATATTTATAGGACAGTAAACTAAATACTGGTGAGCAAATTGGGAATATATTCCAAATTTCCATTCTGTAGTCATGGTTGGAAAAAAAATTACAATACTAATCTTGGAGAAATATTTGTGTGGTGTGCCCTCTAGTGGCAAAACCAAGAAATACAGTTTATTCTGAATATGTATATGTTTATGATTGAAAGGTTAAAATGCATTGTTTAAAATCGAGAAAGACATTAAAAGTAGTGAAACCAATAGGTTTCTTCCATTTTTGATGTGGAGTTATAGTCATACTGGTAATAGAAGTCTTAGGGTTAAATAGAGAAATTTGAAACTATAGATCAAGGGTTAAACCTGGTAGAACCGGTTTTCCCGTTCATTATATATGCAAATTCTTTATGCTCTACCTGAAGATTTAACCCCATTCCTATTTTTACTATAGTAAGAATTAGGCAGAGAAAACTGAACACATAAATTATGTTAATGAGGTAAAAATTTGCCTGAAAAGACTTCAGTTGAAGTTTCATTAATTTTATAGAATTATTTTACAAAGTATACTTGTGTCATGGAAATCATAATAAGTTATGATATTTCAAAAGCATTCTATAGAGATTATGTACTTTTATTTTATATTGACCTTAAATATCACAATATTGAAATTCATTTTTAGAGTTGTTTTGAACGTTGACTCTTTTCACTTCCAGAATATATTTAAAATGGATGGTCCTATTGGAAAAACAGATAGCTGGATTTCTGATAGTAGATTTTCCATTTTTATACCATGAATGGTCCTATTAGGAAGACAGGAGACTGAATTTCTGATAGTTGATTTTTCAGGAAATGGTATACATAAATTATTATAATTTACCGGAAGTTGACCTTCAAGGTCAAGGGTCATGGGAAGTGACATCACATTTAAAGGTCAACTCTCATTCTTTTACTATGTGGTTAAATGTTGTAGCATTGGTCTTCATGAATTGATGATGTTGAAGCATTGGTCTTCATGAATTGATGATGTTGAAACATTGGTCTTCATGAATTGATGATGTTGATACATTGGTCTTCATGAATTGGTGATGTTGTAGCATTGGTCTTCATGAGTTGATTTTGTGTTACATTGGTCTTCATGAGTTGATTTTGTGTTACATTGGTCTTCATGAATTGATAATGTTGAAACATTTTTATCTTCTTTTACATTTGAGTTCTGATTGAAGTTTTCTTTAAAGGAACACACTTCCACAATGATTATAGTATGAAAATGTTCAGGCAACTTTTACTCAGTATATACATATCAAACTTTCTCCAGGATTATCTTTGGGATAAGTTTAGGGTTTTTCTAAATTTGGGAAGATTTATTAAGTGGGTTGAACTTAAGAAATTAAATTGTGATTTAAGTTAAATACTTAACAGTTAACTCACCAGTTGAAGTTTTCGTATCACATAGTATTTAGTATCTTGCAAAATAAAACATTTTGCAATCCTGTAATATTTGACAAGGACAATATGGTATAGCTTTCACTGCGGCATAAATTATCCAGTTACTTTACGGATTATCTAATTATAATAATATTGAATATTTATGAAATGACAAATGAATAAATTGTCTATTTATACATGGATAGAAACAATGAAATTTATATTTGAAAGATTATAAGAAGTCTGAGTGAAGAACTATTAAATCTTAGACGGAAAATATATATATTGATGTTATTAAAATTGTTTTGATGAACTCATAAATATTATAAACTGGGACCATCTTGTTAAGGCTTAGGGTACTTTAAGAGGTATTTTTGTTTAAATATGGCCAATTTTATTCCAAATTTGTTAACCCTTGTGGGTTTTTCCTCTTAACGTTTACCTAACCCTTTCAAGATAAATATTCTTTGACAATTGATCTATGAAATTAGATCAGCATTTATTTTTGATTTATTCCGACTTGGAATACACTTAGAGAAATTATTTATTAAATTATTATACAAGAAATAAATATTTTTTTTTTATTATAATAGGGAAAGTCTCTGACTCTGGTTTTTGTTGAGTTGCAGTGCAAATACTTGAGCCACGGGGGTTAAGTCGGAAAGTCAAGGCCGATACTTCCTTTCCTGAGTGGCCGACCTTTCCTGAAAATTGAATGTTTATATGCGGTGGTGAGAACTTGAACAAATCCAGGTTGTGCCAACTTTACACATCAGTATGAACATTATCTTTGGAATTTAATGGAGGTTTACACTTATAGATTTTTTTTTCTCTTCCCCTTTTGACATTTAAGTAGCTCAGGCTCATTTACAAAAGAAATTTTACATTTGAACATTTTTGGATTGGTGAGATTGGAAATTATTCTCAATACTTTGGATTCAGATTTTCATACAGAATTCAACATATCACTTCAGAACTGGGAAGCTTTAGTGAATAATAAATAGGTTAGAACTAATTTTATTCCAAATTAAATAATTAAATTTGGTTTTGATCTATAAAAATACTTTGGCCGATTAAATTTTTAGTAAATTAGGATTGGATCGTCGTTGGACCTTGGTACTCTGTAATGGCTTCACTCTTTAACATTCTTCATAGTGAGGGCAATGCTCATTCGTCATTGTCACCTTCAAGACAACATTGTAATTGGAAATTTAATTGTTTTAGTTTGTAAACTAATAGGTCTCCAGGAATAAATTTTATTTTGTATACAACTTAAATCTTCTTGATTGTTCTTCCACTACGGGTCACTGATATCTAAGTTTAAAAATCCTAGAGCCGGCATAGGGATGTCCGCTTTAGGTTAATAGCCTCTTCAGTGAAATTTGATAAGTTAACCTCATTTTTTTTTCAGAGACACATGTTATTACACTTATACCATCACTCTTCGTCCATTGTCAGTTCACAATTCACATTTCGAACTCTCCGAAACCTTCAGCCAGATTCACTGCAATGTATCTTGGGTGGGTCTCTACCAAGTTATTTCCAATGGTCACGCTCCGGTGATTTTTCGATTTTTTAATTAATTTTTTTCGATTCTTTTTTTTGGGGGGGGGGAGCAAATCCGAAACCGCTCACCCATTTGCTGTGATATGACAAAGGAACACTCGTAGGGACTCCTAGCTCCTAATTTGTTTACCAGGTGACGCTGCATTATTTTTCGGATTTTTAAAATTATTTATTGTATGTTTTCGCTATTTTGGACTTCTTCTCCAGAAACGTCTCTCCGATTACGCTGAAACTTGGTGGATATGTTCCTTGTGAAAGGGTCAAACAAAGTCTTTCACCAGGTGGCACCTCTTTGGATCCCTGATTTTTAACGATTTAAAAAAATTCCAGTAGTTATCAGTAAATAGACCTTTCCTATTGATTACTATGAAATTCAATGGGCATTCTAATACAAATTCACATTTTTGACTTCTCTGATACCGTGAGCTAGATTCACTTCAAACTTGGTGGCAATGTACCTAGGATGGGTCTCTACCAAGTTTGTACAAATGGTTACGCTCCAGTGATTTCTGCATTTTTACGAGGCTTTTGTTCTTTTTTGGGCAAATTTTTCAAAAAACCTCTTGTCTGAATCGCTCGTTTAACTGCTTTGATATCACACAAGAACACTTCTAGAGCCTTCTAGTTCTTATTTGTTGACCAGGTACCGCTGCATTTTTTCAAAATTTATTAATGACTTTTTGTGAGTTTTCTCTATTTTCGACTTTTTCTCCAGAACCGTCACTTCGCTGGAACTGAAACTTGGTGGTTATGTTCCTTGTGAAAGGGTCAAACAAAGATGTTCAATAGATGGCACTTCTGTGGATTCCTGATTTTTAACGATTTTTTAAAATTCGGATACTTACAGGTAAATGCAACATTTCTATTGATTACCGTGCAAATCAGTGATTTGATTTAAACATATTTTATTTCAATGGAAAAGCGACTGGAGAACAAGCTTAAACTTATGTCAACTACTCTCCGTGTTAACAACATGACAGTTTCGACAAAGCAGGTCATTACATAACAATAAATGCACGATGAAACAAAATAAGCATAACAACTTTTACAAACAAGAGTGAGATAACTCAAGCTCAAGTTAATTTACATTACAACATGAACACAATATGAATACGATATGTGCAGCAATAAGGGTAAGTGTACTGGTTAGATGATGCTATTGACAGGAACAGATTTTGCAAGTAGACAGGCCAGAAAAGTGATATCAAAATTAAAATCATTTGGTCGAAAGTATGCCATTTTGAACAGCGTTAAACAGAATTTCGTTTTCTTCCATGGTAGCCGAAGGACACCCAAATCACATGTTGTTTACTGTTGATTGTATTGAGGGTAGAATTTGTTGAAATAGCTGTGATCTTGCTTTCATGTATAGGGAGCAGTCGAGCAGCAAATGTTCAACAGTTTCACGTCCCATTAATGATAATAATTTATTGAACCCCCGCATGCGAGGAAATAAAACATAAATCGAAATGAACTCGTACTACAAGAAAATGTGTAAAATCATGTTATGCAACAAAGTAAGACATATAATCAACGCAAGACCACCGTAATTAAATATACCGTTCACTGAAATAAAATCATATTGTACATCAAAAAGGGTCAATAAGTGAAAAAAGGCAACCAAATTTACACCATACACTGAAATAAATTATATCGTACTGAACTAAAGAAGACTTAGAGCATTGTTAAAAGACATTGGTTAGCAGTGTTGTCAGAGTATGCTCATGCGACCACGGTTTTTGAAAATTTTCATGAAACATGAGATACTGCAGAGAGTCGACCACCCCATCAGCACCGGGATGCTCATGGGGTGGGCCACTTCCTGCAGCAAAGTCGGAAGTGCCCTGTTGGCCAAGAAAAACTGCTAAGGGAGATATCGCATAATTAAAGACCCTTGATATAATCGTGCCTGGGATAAGACCCCTCGCCCCATATATCCAAAACCTTGCCAGCAGGTGACACATTAGCTGCCTATAGGGCGAGTTAACCATTGCTACCCTGCGCAGCAGAAACACTGTACTGTGCTTAATATTTTCCGCCATACAGGGTATGCCTGGGGCGGTAAGCATTGACGTATGGTGTGACCTTTTACTGAAACCTAAAACCTGTTTTAATATTGCACCTTGGAATGAATCCCGACGCTTCAAGTCACCCTGGGTAAGAGAAATACTATTGAATCCATATGAAAGAGAGGGCACACCAATTGTTTTCCACAGGTATGTCTTAACGCCGGTACTGAGACCGGGGTAAGACATACCTGAGGAACCAAGGCTGTACATGACCCTTCTCGATGCATTTATCCTATTTATCAATATGTGTGCCGAATTTATCACTTTTGCTATAATTAACACCTAGAATATCTATATTTTCTTCAGTCTGGATTATATGTGATCCCAGCCAAAGGGATACGTCCCGGAGGTCACATTTCCCAACAACCACCAACTTGGATTTTTTAATTCCAAATTTAAAACGCCATTTTTCTGGGTATTCGATACATATGTCGGTCTTTTATTTGCAGATACGGCAGTAAGGTAGAGCATATTGAAATATCGTCTGCATACGTGCAGGCATTTATCAACTGAGATCCAATACGAATTCCACATCCACTTGTCTGCAACTCAAGTAATAAATCATTGATAAAGATATTAAAAAGCGCGGGTGACAATACACTTCCTTGTCTCGTACCCATAGTGACTGCGAAAGGGGCACTATGCACCCCGTTCCACCTGACAACTCCCTTCAGCTGACGGTACCAAGTATATAATAACATCCAGTGGCTCACGGGTATTAACTCAATTAATTATAAAACAGGCCGTCATGCCACACAGTGTCGAAACACTTTTTCGGGTCAAGTGACGCAACAAACACTGGTGATTTTTTGCTCGAACAATATTTTAACGGGTAAAAGGCTCCGAAACATGTTGAGTAGTTACCCGCTGAAGACCCTTTAATTTATTTGGGCTGATACAGCCTACATCAAAATTTTACAGAGGAACGTGTGCAATATAGACAATAGTAATTCCATATATATACAGGTTAGACAGGGACAGGTTAGCTTATGGAGAGTAAAGAGTTCGAACTGCGGAATAGGATATTGACTACTAGGAAGTGGTTCTGGGCAAAAAGACACAAATACAAAAGATCATGCAAGAGTCCGCAGCACATGTCTGTCCCCCTAGCTTTCACGGAATCCAAATTGACAATCTGACACTTTATTATCTGGGGTCAAAATTGATTCAAGGAGCTTCCCTATAGTTGAACTCAGTGTAATTGGTCTATAATTGCCTACCTCATTTGGATTCGCTGCAGGCTTCTTTAGTATGGGTACCAGAACCCCTGACTGAAATATCTTGGGTATTACACTCCACTTCAACATTACAGAGTAAAGTCATGCTAACTGGGTACACAGAGATGTCGAGTTGCTATGAATCAGATGCTCAACGTATGTACCATCAGGGCCAGCTGAAATATTTCTGCGGAGCGAGTTAATAAGTTTACTAACTTTGTCAGGAGTAATATAAGCATCATGACATTTCAAATTATCGTGTAAATACTCTTGCACATTCTCTTGTACTTTTAACTGCTCTCCATTCAGAACCCCATTATCCTGCATAATGTTTTTTATAATATTCACGAAATTCGTCAGGCTGTTTAGATGAGGCTACCTTTCTCCTCTTAACACGCTTCATCTCATTCCAAAAACAAGTCATTTTGCGTTGCTTAAAAATGTATTGAGTTTCTGAGTCCCTGCATTATGAATATTATTACTGTACTTCCTAGATAAACGACGAAACTCTTTCTTGGTATATTTATGAGCCATATACACCGCACCAGTTTTTGGTTTACCATTATCAACCCACAGCTTGAACCAAAACCTTTTTCTATCACGTATCAGGCTTAGATGCGGACACCAGTAAGGCTTAGGCTCACAGTATGTTTTGGGGATACATCCAGCCTCTTTACATGAATCATGAATCATCTTACCGATCGCATCAACTTGATTATCTATCCTGTCAGCTACTTCATCCCGATTACAATCGGCAATTACAATCGGGGTTATCAACAAGATTATGCTTTAGCAGATGATGATTGAAAGAACTGGACTCTGTGCGTAGCCGCACATGGTGTACTTGACCGGGGCGCGTGCCACAGCAACAGTAACTGGGTGGCTTTTCCAAGATTTTGTTTATATTTCTTTTAAAGGTTGCAATTAAGGAGAGGCTTTTGTCTCTGATTCAAGAGAGTTCCAAAGAATAATGGTTGAGGGAAAAAAGGAGTCGTGCCTAAAAGTAGTTCTGAATCTCATTACTGGGATATTTAGTGGCTTTCTCGTTTCATAAGTAGGTTCGGTTGATTGAGGCAGGTTTTCTTCCAAACACGCGTGCGCATTACCGTTGAGAATTTTGTAAAAATAGACTAATTTTTGCTTTTCACGTCGCTCGTGCAACGTATCCCATTTTGTTTCATTATAATGTAATCTGATTGGAGCGTGTCTAGATGTACCCGTCATAACTCGTGCAGCCGCGAGTTGAACTCGTTCAAGTTTGTCCGCCTGGTCTTTTGTACAGTTATGCCAGAGCACACAAGCGTATTCCAAGATGGGTCTGATGTAAACAATGTGCAGTTTTTCGAGAGTAGATCTACTTAATTTGTTAGTTAATTTTCTTAAACAGCCAGCTCTTCTCACTGAGCTTTTATATATATATATATATTCAATATGTTCTGTCCAAGTGCCTTTAGAATTAAAAGTAATTCCTAAGTGCCTGTGCTGATATAATTCCTGGATGGGCTTACCGTTTAAATAGATAGGTGGTCTTGTTTGTTTTGTTTGACTTATGTTTAAGAGTCCAGTTTTCTTTTCATTGAGGCAAATAAACCATTGTTTGGCCCAAACGGATACTGCACCAAGGTCGACATTTAATGTCATCGTTGCCAAATAGTCTAGTTCTTTTTCGGTAATTACGAAAAGAGATGTGTCATCTGCAAAGATTCTAATATTTGTTGGTCATTCTAATATATATGCAAGTCAATGGGCATTGTAATGCTCGATATCACGCATTTTCTCCACCAAGTAGCAATGTTCTTCTTAAAGTTCTCTTTATTCTTTAATGTTTTGTGCTTTTTAATGAATTTTTCTTAAGACAAATTTCAAAAATACTTCTAAATGTGGTATGCACTTAGCTAAAGCTTAACACAGGCCTATTCTGATTTTAGAACAAGCTTAGGTCAGCTGAGCAAGGGCTGTTCACACAGTCCTCTATTTCAAGCTAACGTCTGTCCATGCAGCGAATGATAAATGGAACACAAGTCAGCCGGCGAGGCAGACATACATGTATGGTAATTGCACGCTTTTCATGTCAAACTTATGTAAATTTACTCTGAAATGTCACAATAAACACAGTACAAATTCCACTGACATTTTGTGTACAATGTCATGATGGCCCATCTTTTAAGGACGGAAGTAGTGTCTCAGCAGAGGGACTATTGTATCCTTCCATTGGTAGCTTACACTATTGTATCCTTCCATTGGTAGCTTACGTTGCACAGAACAGAATGATGCCAAAGTAACACAAGTCGCACTTGTGAATGTTTCAATAAAAGTGAACCATTGTGCTATAAAATTAGTACTTTGGCATGTGAGTACTTCTACTGCCAGCAAAAAGAAGTCTCATCCTGCAGGTGATCTTAAATATTGGAAGCATAAAAATAATAATATAAAGTGTAAACAATGAGCTGTCCTAAAAAACCTTAAGTCTCTAATGACAGGGGGTCTTGTAACATGTGCCACTGTTTAAGAAGATTGTTTTACTGAAACAGCAGCTAGGTGTGTAAAGCGAACTCCTGGTTTTCACGTCTTTGCCGGGTCAGGCCCTGTTGGCTTCTTGATCGTTGTTATAGTAGTTCAGTATGTGTACTGGCGGTTCGGCAGCATCCAGAAGTAAGGGATCAACTCTGCCATCCCTGGGTAGTATTTCTCAAACAGCTGCCGATAGTAGTATGCTTCCTTTGTACCAGGAGGATTGAATGGGAACTCAGTTGACGCACTGTTCAATTTTTCGTCTGGCACCTGCAACGTCAAATGCCTATGGTCAGTATGGTCGATTATCTGATAAAGAGATTCTGGGTTCAACCAACCCCAGTGTGCTCTCTTTTGTCCAATGCTATATACTTTCATTCACAATAAATTATAGTTTATGTACCCATGATCCTATAGTCGATAGGGTGACCCAAAACACTGTTATAACCACTTGGTAATCAGTCTTTATGTGTGATGAGTTGCCGCTCTCTGAACTGTGGCATTTTGTGCAACGATGCTCCGGTCCCCGGCGTCTCAGTGAACGCGGAAATTGCCGGTGAACGCATATCTGGGTTCATTTCGGCAAGCAAAAAGCACACTTTTCAGATAACGCACATATTTTACATTTTAAAAGAGCAGAGACCCTGGCTTTATCGAACTTTCATAAACTGATTTCATGTTTACTTTAATATACAAAAAATGTTTGCCCTGCTGACCCGTTCCGAACTTTATCTGTGTGGAGTTTTTAATTGCTATATCGAGAATAGGGACATTGTTTTCCCAATCTCGTCACCAGAATTGAAGTGACGTGTCTTGCACAGACCACTTGCGTTCGTCAAGAAAAGACAACTTTGTTTAGGTTTTACCATGGAAGTACAGCGTAGAACTTGAAGTCTCTGATTCATAACAATAATTTCCATATCTATGGTCAGTGACGTATTGTGCTGCAGTTTCACAAACCGCACGGCTTATCCTTGCGAGAACTGGTACATCATGTATGTAAACTAGATTAATATTTGTCATAGACCTTTCAAATGAAACTGAGATAAATACAAACGTGATCCAGATCTCTTGATAAATCTATGCATACAGATTTTTATTCACAATTTGAACACAATGTATGTATTTATGTATGTTCTGTTAATGATTCTGCAATCATTAACAGAACATACAATGAATAGAGCTGTTTTCTGGACTATATTTGAGGTGAATTATTATTATTATTATTATTATTATCATTATCATTATCATTATCATTATCATCATCATCATCATCATCATCATCATCATCATCATCATCATCATCATCATCATCATCATCATCATCATCATCATCATCATCATCATCATCATCATCATCATCATCATTATCATTATCATTATTATTATTATTATTATACCACTCTCATGAGAACAGCCGCCGTGTAATTTGCTAAAATGCAACATTTTACATCTGAACACGTAAGCGACACTAAGTAATACGTTAGTTTTGACTATAATTATACACATTTCATAGCTTATGACTTATACTTAATTGATGCCATAATACAAGATGATTTTGACTCGAAAATTTTTCTTGGCTCACATGATAAATTATCATCAATATCCTGAAAGCAAAAATTTACAAATACAAGCACATGTATCACATGCAAGTCAACATAGCATAAGCGGAGTCCAAAAGCATAAGTGCATCAACAAGTACATTAGGCATTACATAAAAATATAATCAGGCCTTTTAAACTATTATGTCGATTTAACTAACACTGAAAATGAATGAAATCATACCAAAATGCCTAAACATAGGCTGGAACCAGTTCGTTCTCAATAGAATCAGAAGGCCTATGGTTGATTGATGAGATGAGTTGGCACTAAAAAGTTCTCCACGTCCAAAGGTCAAGCAGGTGCTGGCCATTGTGCTGCAGCATGTTATGATTTGGAAGAAACCCCCCAATAGACAATAAAGTACGATGGCCATATTGAATAAATTAGCGCCATTTTGGGAAATTGCATTGTGGGCTTATTTGTAGTTCACTACAAAACCCATGTAACATTGCGTTATGAACTCATTTGTGATAAAATACATTCAAGTTATGAATTAGGGTATTACAGGAAAATTAATAACGACATTAAAGTAACTTGTATGTATGTATTTATGTATGACACACACTGATCAAATCCCGTGTGTGATTTGTGATCTTTTGTAATGAAAAAAACACCCAATGATTGGTGAGTGCACAATAAGCACTCTTAGTGCGACTGAAGTAAAGTAATAGTAAAAGGCGTGTGTATTCTATTTTGTTTCTGATAATGCATGCTGAACATCAGATTGAATTCAGTTCTTCAGATTGTCGTTGCTCAACTACTGTTGCAGCAATAAACATTGTAATGTAAGTGCAGAGGGAACAGACAAGTGGGTGTGTTTTTAAGAACATAATAGAGACCTTTAATGTGTTATCCATGGTTGTCGTGCCTAGTGTCAACTTTTGTTAACGGCTTCAAACGACTGTCAGCGAACATATCTACAGGAGGATCATAATTTCGGGTCACCATATGTTTTGCGCATTCATATATACATTATTTTCACGTAAATCGTGTTAGGCTTGTCACTCAGTTTCACAAAGTGAGCATTTTTTAACTCATGTGACAAAAAACCTATGTACGCGCATAACTTGCAAAAGTGTATAGTATGGCATACACCCAAGCCCTCATGCATAATGGAAATAGCCTGAAAATGAACACATTAGATTTTTCTTTTAAATTTAACATTATCATGATGATGTTTCCGAATCAATATCCGAAACCTATTCATGAATGTATCGGCATAATACCAGAGTTTAGCATTAGTTTTCATTATTATATCTGTGTGCTAACACAGACTCTTCTTTCATTCTTTTTCTTTCTTTCTTTCTGTCTGTCTTTTTTCTTTTCTTTCTTTTCTTTCTTCTGATTTTTTCCACCACAATTTTGTCCAACAATTTTCTGAGACACTATTACACTTCAAAACCCTAAACGTGATACAATTATATATCCACACATGAAGTCAAGCCTCGTTACAACGAGGAGGGAGCATTGTGAAGATGAGGCAAATAAGTGCCATTTGAATCTTCCTTACTCAAACCCACAGATATGGGTCTGCCAGCTGGGGAAATCTTCTGGCAAAACGATTCGCAAGCTTTCCAAGCAACACACTGGTCTGGTCCCGTAGCTAGTAACATGTGGTGGCTCAGAAGTACAGTTTAGGATATGGGAAGGTTGCGAGGCAACAGGTTCTCTGTGAATGGATAGCAAGCTAAGACATTGAAAAGTCAATACTTCTCTATGAAATGTTGACTTGAGCATGAAACTTCGTATGTATGAAAAAGAAATTATGCAACCAAAAGAGCAAATGCATTTTAATGTCTCAATACCCCACAGCCTGTATAGTGGCTGGCAATAGAGATGAAAGATGTATACTGTAGTAGTGTGTGCTGCTGTGTGGATGAAAAGTCACACTAAAATGTCCCTAGGGCATATATTAAGTCCTTACTCTTGAACATTGAAATAGCCAAATTTTGTTTTCACATATTGACAACAATCGAAGACGTTTTAAATACATGCCACAACTACACAGTACTTCACACTCTGGGGTAAGCTGGAACAAGATGGGTTATCAAATGCCTGCTGTATCTTCACCTTGTCCACATGAGATGAGCTTAATTGTATATGAACTGATACAAGTCAGAATGTTACAAGCGAATACATATAAAGGGAATATACACATATAATACATACAATTTACATGTCCATAACCCTACACACACACACACACACACACACACACACACACACACACACACACACACACACACACACACACACACACACACCAAATTACCAGAGACTGTTCTGTACATAAAACACACAGATAGCCACATATGGTAGTATCAACTGGGATGATACAATTTGTTTTGGGTAATGTATATCAAAGGTTTTAAAACCATACTGGAGGACATGTTTGAGTACACAATGATCGCCATTGGCACCAGTCACCAGGAAGAGGAATTTTTCCTGTTCTGATAGGTCATAGAAAATAGTAATATGTTGGAGATGGGAGTTCAGATCATCTCTTACCTGATTGTACTTATCACAGATTAGCATGAATTGTAGCGCGTCTTCCATCAGACTGTTATTGCACTGTAGACAGCCCCATCTGAATTTTCAAGTTATGTGAGCAAATTCCAGATTTTGTAAAGTTTTTACATGTATCCAGTTGTAACTTAAAATCTAGAAAAAAAATGTCGCTACAGAAGCAGGTCTTCATTTTCTAAAAGGTTCGTAGGTAGTTGGCACTTTTCCTTTCCCCTTGGATATATTTTAGTCAGTATAATTCATATTTAAAATGGTTCTTTTGTAATAAAATTTGTACACAACAAACAACCAGATATTGGGGCCAAACAGAGAGCTGCAAGATGGTTCCCAGGTTCCACGGCATCCAGACTGACTGGCTCCAGTTTGACCACTGACTGCATGGTGGAATGGTTTGGATCAGGCCATGAATAAATGCATGCAAACACATACACACACATATTGTCTACCTCCATGATGTTATACAACCATTTTGCATACATAATTAACTAGCTTGCATGGTCAGAACCTGTTTCCTGGGCAATATACTATACATGGCACAACTGGCTGCCTGCTTTTAAAGCTTAGGTCTTGTAGCAAATGTCAGAAAAAACAAACAAACAAACAAACAAACCAACCAACAAACTGCATCCATTGTGTAACAACTTAGGTTCTCAACGAAATACATAGTATCATATGCTGTTCAAGTTTAGCAGATCACTAAGGCCCAAAAAACTGAGTAGCCCCAAAGCTGCAGTGCTATATTTATACATGTGGCAGGAAGGCATTGTGCAGGGCTATCGGAGTCAGCCCTTGGCTCCAAGAGACCACTCGATGACTAGGCAGATGTCTGTAATGTGATATCCCCCATCACATAATAGAAGTGCGGGATCAGTTGGCTTCACCACGCAAAGCATGAAAGTCTAATAGTCCACAATGACTGTTTTGACAACTTTATTGGGTTCATCACTTACAAAATGGCAAGTGATTCAAACAAGATGGAGGACAGGTCTTCACAAGGTGTCAAGATTTCTGAGGATATCGTGGCTATACTTAATGAAATACAAATTTAAAGTGTAAGGGACTCTAGCAGAGAAATTTGATCAGCCAAAACTAGAATCTAATAGGAAAAATTTTCAATCTGGGTTGTCGAAAGCTTGGTACCGCTAAGGAGAGGGTTGATACTAGGTGTAGCACAGAGGAGTTATAATGGTTTGAGACTGAGGGACATGAGGGGTGAAAACGCCCAGAAGGAAACGTGAAGATGGGGTTAGCCTGCATTTGTATGTCCACGGATTAAGTGTGGACTTTCCAAAGGAACATTTTGTCGAATGGAAAAGAAGTCAGTGGGGCATCTTGTAGCACAGATGCAAATTTGTTGAAAAACAGTGAGACATGAACCCCAGTCCCTTCTACAGGGACCTGAGGAATAAGTTTGCCCTAATAAAGGCGTTTAAATTTATGCAAGAGGCACTCAGATTTGCTTTGAAGCAAAAATCCTCTTTTCTAGCTCACACATTTCATTTCATAAGATTATAAGAATTATATCTTATGTACGACCCCCTTCTTTGGTTCATGAATGATGTTTTATTTTCATTAAAGTGAAAATGTATTTTGTCAACATATATTTTAAAGCCAGATGAAACTAAACCAAAGTGATGTACGGCGCATTTGTAAATAAAGAATTAAATAAGCTGACACACAACATTGTCCATCAAACACTCTAACCAGAAGAGAAAGAATAAAACTCAAGAAATCAAATTTAGAGGAAAGAGAGCAAATAGGAGGGAGGACATACAAGAGTCATAAAATGATCACTGGGATGAGGTTAACTGTATTTGTCTCTTTTTGTCCACAGCCACTACCTAGTAGTCATTACCCTATTGCACAGTCCAAACTGTTTACTCTCTATTAGCTAACCTGCCACTGTCTAACCTATATACAGATGGAAGTACTATTGTCCATATTTTGCACGTACTTCTGTAGAATTTTGAAATAGGCTATATTATCCCAAATGAATTAAAGGCTCTTCAGCGGGTAACTACTTAGAACATGTTTCAGAGCCTATACCCGTACATGTCTCTCTGAATAGTGGCTCCTTGTCTGAGCTAAATATTTAGCAAAGACAACCCATATAATAATGAATAAATATGAAAGTGGCAAAAGATGAATTAGCTGAATACGTGAAGTTTTGCTTACAAATGTAGAGTTTCATTATGAAAGAAGAATACCTGTCAACCAAATCACAATGACTACATTCGTATGGTACAAGTGCACATAAGAACAACTTGACTTACCCCTGAACCAGTATGTACATTTCTACCTGGATAACTAATCTTCGTTAAACTACCTGCCAGTGTATAACTGAGGTAGAAACAAACTGGGATATTATATTCAGTCCCAATGATTGTAAAATATAAACTTGCAGCAAGACCACACGTACAAACCGAGGGAAACCCTAACAAGCACTGCAACAATGGACATCCTGCACCAGAAATGTAAAACAAACCCATGATGACACCTACTCCTCACTTTGAAAGTCTCCAAACAATATAGCTCTATTTCACTGTCAACCCTGAATCAATGTTTCAACGTAATGGGTCAGGTTTGTGACATTTCAGTATTTTTTATATTGAGTAAATGTGTACTTAGGCGTGTCAGAAAAGAATGAAATTCATTAGCATTTAAATGAAAAACATGTAATCAAAACAGAATGTATCGTAACCCGAATGTAAGTACAATTGGGCAAACTTGTAACTGTCGTTGGCCGCTGCATGCTATACATAGCCCCTTGGGGTTGAACCTGACAAAAAAAAAAAAAAAAAAAAAAAAAAACATGTAGGCCTAAAATGCCTGAAAGTGGATATTAAAACAGAATGATGCAATAAGATAAAATTAAGTAGCGAATCAAGACAAGTCTAAAATCTGTAAATTTATTGTAGCCAAACTTTCTATTAATCTTTGGACTTTAAGAGCACAATTTGTAGGGCAAGTCAGAAAAGAATGAAAGTCATTTGTATTTAAGTCAAGAGAATTTTTTTTTTCTCAAATTGATATCAGGTACAATTAGGTAAGCTTGTAACTGTCGTACGTCGCTGAGTGCTACCGATAGCCCCTGGGGGTTAAGCTAACAGAAAACAAGCCCAAAATATATGAAAGGTGAATATTAAACAGAATGATGCTAACAGATCAAGTTAAGTAGCAAAACAGGCAAATTTATAATCTCTAAAATCATTGAATCCACTCTTTCTAGCCATCTCTGAATATTTACAACAAAATAAGTAGAAATATTTTATCAAAAGCAAATCTTTAAATCCTCTTGACTCAAGTTTATTAAAAATTTGGCTCTAGATGCAAAGTCCTGAAATTTAGAACAATAACGACTAAATCTCAAAATTTGTTACAAAAATGTATTATATCCAATGGCTTCCGAAATGGGTATCCAGAACAAAAGTGGACTACAGAAGACCTCTTCAGAAATTTTGATATTAAAATTCCTTTTCATCTCATCTTTATGTGTATGTGTCACATTATCAATGGATTGTTTCTGTAATTTATATACGTCCTTTCCTCTTATGTCTGAAATATTGTTTTTCCAAGTTCATTTATCAAAATATCCAGATAATATTTGTTGCAGATGATCCCAAAATTGTTATGCGGCTTATCATTGTTGGTCATTACAAATCTTGCTTGTAGTCCTTTGACTGCTTTTGAAACTTGAGGCTGTTTTAGATTAACCAAATTGAAATTCTTAATGTAGGATTTGAATCGATAAATTCTATTTCTAAAAACTCTTTTAAAGTTTGATAACCATCCTTCAAATTTCTGAAATTCAATTTGTTTTCTTTCTTCAGCCATTTCATACAGTAGGAATCAAATGCATTACATGTATCCTGACAAATACTGTCAATGTTCAACTTAGGGCATATCCGAAATTTTGGGCAAAAGTGAAGTTTGTATTATATCCAAATTAACTGTAAATACATGTTTGTGGTATGTATCAACAAAATTAGAATATTTACTGTTAAACATACATTCACAGTTTTGATTTGCTGTGATATCCTCAAGAGTAACTGAAGCCAGAAATTGTTTGTAATTCATGATTCTTTGTCCAATATTATTGCCGTATTCATAGAATATAACGGGGGGGATCTTTTATTTTGCATTCCTTAGTAAACATGTTATGAACAAATTTCAATTTGAAAAGGGACTGAATGTTCATTGAATCAATAATTGGGTGTTTGAAAGGAATGCTGCAAAACATTTGATCTATTTTTTTCTTATTAGAATCTCTTTCCCGAATAGCTGTTGTGTAAGCATACACAATGTCACAAAAAAAATGTGAAAAAATGTGTTCAGAATAAGTAAGATCCAGATATTCATTGATTCTGGTTGCATTTCGAAATGATGGTGCTTTAAGAACTATATATAATTGATCAATGCCATTAGAGAAAGCCTGTAGTAAATTTTGAACAAGGTCTTTTGTGTGCGCATTCCTAAATTCACTGTTTTCCTGCGATTTTCTTTTTCCATGATTACTTCTTCTTTTTTGAATGCCAGCCTGATTTTTATGAGGAGGTGTGTGACTGCTATCAAGAGTTGGAAAGTTCAAATTACTAACATCACCAAAGCCTAAAAATTCTGTACTTGAGTCCACAGGGAAAAGTTGCATTAAGTATTTTGATCCAAAAATCTTCCATTTGTAATAATTTTCTTGTTAATGACTTAATTGGGGACAGAGAACAGTAACAGAATGGCAATCAGAGGACAGACAGGACCGATGGGATCCTGAGTTGTGCAGTACAATCAGTAACATTGGGGTCAAAATATCAATGATTCGAGGGCAATTTTCTGGAAATAATCCAAGCCCTACATGAGCACGAAGAGTGCACTCTGTCACTGGGAAATGTAGTGGCAATAAATGTTCACGTAAAGATAGGTCTCAAACAAGGGTGCGTGCTTTCCCCGATTCTATTCGCTCTTTATATTCAGTATTTAGGTGAACTGCGAGTGGACAGTGATAAGGGAGTAACAATAGCGCACCAAAAATGTCTGAGTCATTTTTCAGATGATGTTTTGCTCATGCCGAGTCTAAAAAAGAATTACAGGATATGTTAAATGTTGTAGGGAAAAATGAGAATAAATTGAAATTAGGGTTTAGCCAAGACATAAGCCAAGTTATGACACTATGAAAGATGCCAGATTGCAATAAAAACGGAGAGTTGGGAAATTCCAAATTCCAGAGGGTAAAGAGCATCTGCTAGATATTAGAGGAGCAGAAAAATGTAGCTATCTTGGAATCGAGTTAAAGCAATAGGTAAAGGTATGCTCAGGTACCATATTGAAAAGATACAGTAGATGATGAACTGTACAAAGAACAAAAAAAGCTACAGCAGTGAAGAAGCAGTTTTGATAGTAAATGCACTGCTCGAGTGCTGTGGGACAGAGTAGCAATACCAGGAACATTATATGGTTTACACGTTGTCCAAGTAAATGAGTGTATGCCCAATGTATGGGAAAAGC
Organism: Hermodice carunculata; assembly: GCA_964020975.1. Classification (NCBI taxonomy): domain Eukaryota; kingdom Metazoa; phylum Annelida; class Polychaeta; order Eunicida; family Amphinomidae; genus Hermodice; species Hermodice carunculata. The sequence goes on from OZ026612.1 coordinate 140,896,171, forward strand.
ACAGAATGAAATGGGAAAATGGATTCTGGGTGCACCTCCTTGTACAGCAAAAGAAGCAGTTTAGGGAAGTTGGGATGAGATAGCATATTAGACAGAATTGCCGAAGCCAAGTTGAACTGCTAGAGATATTTACAATCAATAAGAGAGGACAGGTGGTGCAGGAAAATATATATAATGATATTGTTATGGAACAGACAACATGGATCAAAGAAATAAAGAAGTTGTCAGAAAGGTATGAACTGAAAGGTCATGATGAGGTTGAGGATTTTGAAAACATGTTTTGGGAGGGTAGTAAGTGAAAGATGGAATGAAGACTGAAAAAAAGGAGTGAGAGAAAAAGTACACTAAAGGCACAAAAGGTTTTAGAGAAGCCGAAGAAAAGTACATGCTGGGATGGAGGGAAGGGATCCAAACTTTTCTTTCAAAGGAGGGCAGCAATTATTCATATAGAAAAGAGAAGACAGAAATGGACTGCAGGTAGCAATGGTCAATGTAGAGTTTTTACCATGCCATGCGGCAGATGATGGTAGACCATGGGGTGGTATGGTATGATGCATATAGACACATGAGGAAAAATCTGTTTAGGAAATGGCGCGGGGAATTAGGATCATAACTGTCAGGGCTTAGAGAGAGTGCGGCACTTACGAAAAGAAGAGCCTGGGGGCATGGATTTTAGGCATGACAGAGGGTTTTCAAGGAGGAAAGAACGGGATCGGAACTGTACTAGACTTTCCGGTAGGGTGCCGGGAGAAAAAGGGTGGAATGTTACAATTTAAAGAGAACAGAGTTAATTACAGTAACAGTTTTGGGGGAAGGAAACGGAAAGGTGTTACCCCTTATCTGAACTCCCGTGACTGTGCAAAGGATATGGGAAATGCCAGAGCCTCAGTAGCGGGGACACAGTTAGAGGGAACGGTTTTTTTCCGCCACCTGTATCAGATATGATGATGATGATGATGATGATGATGATGATTATTATTATTGTTATTATTATTATTATTAATTTTATTATTATTATTATTATTATTATTATCCACTGTCCAAACACTTTTGCCATTTCTACAAGTAAATAATAATTAAATAGGTGTTATGCAGTTTGAGACATTACGTTTTCTGGAGATCAGCCATGTCATGATATCAAAAGATATGGTTACTTCACCGAAATCTTCCAAGTATAAGCTTAGGGGAGCCACCTTTCTTGCTGTAGACCTCGTTCCGAATTTTTTAGCCCTGTGGTCGACGATTTGCTTGCATTTCTCATACTCAGTTGCGACTAGGTTTCTTGAAGCTACATTCCAATCTTTACAAAGTTACCATAATCCAGCGACCAACCTGTACCTGCTCACATCCAAATGGTGATTTTAAGCATCTTTGCTCAACTATCCCACACACGCCCAAGAAAGTAGAAGCATATCCATGCCATTGTCCCATTGTTCATCCCTGGTGCTCATCCAAATTTCATCATACATGAAGCAAGTGATAGACCACCTAACATTCTGATTTTCGGGGGGGGGGGGGGTAATGAACTGTCAAATGATCGTAATACAGAAATCTGCACAGCAGTACAAAACTTTATCGTGGAAACGAGACAATTCATCTTGTAAATGGAACATGTATATTCCATATTAATATGTTTCAAATGAAACTGCGCATCTCTGACCTCAGTGCACTTATCAATTCACTGTGACTCCCTTGCATGGTTTCCACGGAGTTTCACTCACACACAATATGTATTACAGTATGTTCTATCTGTATGTGTTCAGTAAGCATTTGCAAATGGTAGATGCGTGTGTACATAATGCTACAACCTGACTTCGAAATATAGTGCTCATGGTCAGATTGTATAATGGTGAACTTTAACTTATAGTCAATTTTTGTATTGTCCTGTGCGTCATGTTTATTATATCGTGTGTCTCCGTATCTGGGGAACCCCCAGATTAGTCAACTTTATTGTACCATTGGGCAAGTGAAAATAAATACGGTTTTTCTCAAAGGGTCAACTATGAAATCTCTTCATCAAAGACGTGCTCTCATATCGAGCCTGCATGGTTTATGTGTGTTCAACCAGAACTTGTTGTAACATCACGTTATGGCAGAAAACACGCGCTGTACTAATCCCATTGTTCTTTTGATTGTACGCTAAGGCTTTTATTTGTGTAATAACGGGCATTAATGGAGCTTAGTATAAACATATTTATTTTCTCTGGATTGCCTAATAGTACACAAAGACTAATCTGGAGGCTCTCCAGTACATAAAAGGACGCACAGGAATATATACAATACACACTGGACGAGAACAGAAGACTAAATTCACGGTTTGTACACGAATAATACAATTGATGCCAGATAGTGGAGACTTATAATTAGATCATATACTAAATTAGTAGATGAAACGTCTAGATTCTGATAAGAATGTCTGAACAGCCTCAAAGATGAATACATTATCAGTGTCTGGCAAGTCCTCACTACCTTTCAAGAGAATATTTAGTAAAATGTCACTAGAGCACTGAACTATTAAAGTCGGATTTACACCTGGAGCGAGTAAGTGACACACAGTGTTCAGTAGACGGACCCTTTGCACAGTGAACTTGGGGCAGAACAAAAGGTAATGTTTCGTATCTTCAGTGGTATGAGAGCATGCACACGTTGAGGCTGGAAGGATATTGACATGATGTAGATGGGCGTTTAAAACAGAGAAGTTAAGACGTAGCTGCGTGTGGCATATGTTCGGAAAACGACTTCCATGTTTAAAGTATGTGGGCTTTTTGTCAACACTTAAGAGTAATAGATTTAATTTAGATATAAACTGCGGCAGGGAATTGGTGAGACGAGTATCAACCGGGAGGTTATTCCATAATTTGATAGCAGACGGGAGAAATGAATCGCCGAAGCGATTGGTGGTGAACCTAATTTGGCGTAATTCAGTACGATTTCTCAAAAGGCGCCCAGTAGTGAATGCAACGTCACGAGGAACGAGATCATGTAGGTATTGTGGAGTTAACCTATTGTACATTTCAAAGAAAAGAATAAGTTTAAAGTATTTCCTCCGATTTGCCAGAGTTTGCCATTCAAGCTCTTCGAGAAGTAAGACACGTGGAGTGTATCTAGTTGCGCCAAGGCAGATCCTGGCTGCCTCATACTGAACAGCTTCTATAGATTGTTACAGGTTTTCAGTGCAATTGTCAAACAGGACACACCCATATTCGAGGATAGGACGAATCATTGTACTGTACAGCCGTATGAGTGTTTGGCGGGAGAGTTTATATTTGAGTCTGCGTAAAAGAGCAAGCCGTTGGCTGGCTTTATTAACAATGCGTGTTATATGCTGGTGCCATGACAAGTTGCTTGAGAGTGTAACTCCAAGGTGAGTATGTAGAGTGGCCTCAGGTATCGGTGTGTTTCCAAGAAGTAGGGGAGGATGATCTGGCTTATGTCGTTTAGCTGAGAAGGTCATTGAGATGGATTTTATGGCATTAAATGTCATACGCCAGAGCTTGCCCCAACGATGAATTTGTGTAAGATTATAATTAAGGTTTTCAGCTGTGGCCATTGGTTCGTGGACAATTTCAAGAATACTGGTATCATCTGCGAATAAACGGATGTCACAGGTGATGTTGACAGTGATGTCGTTAATGTAAACGAGGAAAAGTAGGGGACCAAGGATCGAACCTTGGGGCACTCCAGCCTCTATAGGGAGCCAAGGTGAGGTCTGTCCTCCAATAGTAACACGTTGAAGTCGGTTTGAGAGATAGCTTTCTATAAATAGTAACACAGGATCTTCAAAGCCCAATTGTTTCAGTTTAAAAAGTAGACCAGAGTGCCAGACTCTGTCAAAGGCCTTGGATATGTCCAGGAAAACCATACGCGCCTCATGGCCCAACTCAAGGCCACTGTAAATAGTATGAAGTATGCTAACAAGTTGATTTATGGTGGAATCGTTTTTCTTAAAGCCAGAGTTTTTAGCAGAAAGTAAATTGTTAGAGGTTAGATACTCATAGAAAACGTTATAAACTAGATGCTCAAGTACTTTAGAGACATTACAGCTTATATACTCTGGAACACCTCGATGGTCGATATTGCACAGTTATATTGCCCTACCTGTGCGCATGCACTAGAAATACAAGCGTGTCTCCACTTTAGCTCCCGGAAGTTCATTTACTTCTGCAGACTCTGGGGTCTAACTTTTTTACAATTTTGGGAAATTCGCAAGTTGGAGTGATCAGGACGTGGCCGTTCTGAATGCCTCCCGGGTGTTCTAAAATTACGTGCAGTAGCTAAGTATCTACAAATCGGTTTGTACCGGCCAGATATCTAAGAATCTTGAAGAATTAAATGAATATGTTACTGCAGAGTGTAATAGATGATCCATTTTGTTCAGTGCTCTATGATATCCCCAACAGCCATTCAAAAATGTTGATTGTATTAGTTGTGAATGTGGCCTTTAGATGGCACTGCACACTCCTAAGTCTTGCATAAGTGAACGCACATTCAATAATACAATCTGCACCAGCAAAGCTCAACTGCCTCGATGTTTCAGTCAGTAACGTATTGGGCTAAAACAGTGGCTGATGCAGGGGGTCACGGGATCACTATAGGCTGAACGAGAGGGTTAAGGAACTCGAAGGTCAGGTCAAGCTGTTGAGTGAATCTTCAACGCCTTCAAGCCCACATGTACAACGGGAAATGTGTGCAGTGACCTTGCCACTCTCAGGTCCCAATCTAGTGATAGTGAAGGAGACACTAACGACCAAGATAATGAAATTGTGATTAAAAAACTTTATTATCCCGCCAAGTCAAAGGGAAAAGCTGGAAAAATTGAAAACAAGAGCAGAATAAAACACCCCCCCCAAAAAAAAAATAACAAACAAACAAAACAAACAAACAAAAATAGAGTCTTCATCCAAATGAGTCTCAAGACAATAGCATCAATCTTACATCCCAAGACATTGTGCACAGCGATACAGGTCCAAGGACAACAATCGTACAGAATGTTGCGCAGGCCAGTTCCGTGACACAGCTGGCTGCACCTGCTCCCGTGTCCCAGGCAGAAACATCGGATTCCGTGACCCAGACACAGCCGGTTATTCAAGCAGAGCATTCTGCGTCCTAGGATCCAGTCACCCTTGGGATTTCCCTGGATAGATGGTTATGTATTGTATCTTGGTATCGAGGTATGAAAGCATTTGTTAAATGGAAAGGTGAAGTGAAGTAGATTTTTCCTGTTCAGATCGGGACCGTCAAGGCAGCATCCTTTCGTCAAAAGTATTTAATGTTTTTCTTGCTGACTTGCTTCTGCAACTAAGAGGCTCGAACGTGGTTCACAGATCGGCACTAGCCTGCGCAACTGTTTTGCCTGTGCGGACGACATCACGCTTTTTGCGTCAACGGTTCCACAGCTTCAACATTTAATTGATCTGTGCTATAACTATTCGATAGATGGCGCTTTTCATTCAATATAAAGCTCGAATAAGTATGTATGATTATATGTAAGTCTACTTTTTAAGGAACCTCTGTGGTTTATCAATGACGAAGTGTTGCAAAATGTAAAACAACTTGAACTACCTAGTGTATGTTTTCAAGGCGACATGCAGCCTGATTCCCACATATCTAATAGAATTTCAAAAGCTCTAGGATCAATATTCCGATACTGTGGCCCTGGTTCATGTTACGCTGGTCTGGCTTCGGATGTAAAAGCCCATATATGGAAGACGGTAGGAGTGCCGTCCCTCACCTATGGCTTAGATTGAATTGACTGTACATGCTGTCTTAATCGTCCTCCTGAGTCTGCACAAAGTACGGTTATAACGCCTTTAGTGGGTCTCAGTAAGCTTTCTGATTCTACAGATCTTTTAGCAGCTTTAATTATACCAAGTGTAAGTGAAATCATTGAACGTGATCCACGATCTTTGTTCTTAGAATTTTTAAAGTAAAATCGCCAGTTTGCGACTTGAATATCTTACTTGTAGCGGAGAAAATTGTTGCAGGTTCTACGATGAAAGAAACATTAGTTGACCGCATCGGGAAAATCGGACTGTCTCCTAATTCATCTGTGTGGTGCTACTGGAAATTCCGCTTGTGATCCTCGTGCGATGGGACGTGCGGCCGAGAGTCGACGGGCCCAGTGCGGGCTTGTTGATTCTCTGCGGCACGTTCTCCTGCACGAGGATTATAACAAACCCTATGGTACTATGCACCGTATTGCCAAACTTTTAATCAAGGTACATTGATTTTAACTTATAGTAGTTCATTTTACTTCAGGTTTGATATACTTTATTTGATGTGTAAACCTGTTTTCCTAAGTTACTTGTGTTTTATGACCTTATTTCGCATTATCCTGTATGCTTGATATTAAAATCTTGGTTGTTTTTTTAAAGTTTGTAACCCTGGAGTTTGATTTACGTGTATGTATCAACCAATTGTAATCTCCATTATTTCATTGTATGATTGTCACTCTCTGTAACTTAATATTTTCATTAACTCATATTTTGTTTCATTACGTGATTATTCATGATTTCCGTGATTATGTATCTACTGTTTGTGTTTTATTTTCCCATTTCTGTGGGCTTAATAAATTATTATTATTATTATTATTATTATTATTATTATTATTATTATTATTATTATTATTATTATTATTATTATTATTATTATTATTATCATCATCATCATAAATAGTGGTAGTATTTTTATTATTATTATCATTATTATTATCATCATCATCTTCATCATCATCATCTAGTCGACTCAACGAGTCCAATAATTGTGCTAGCGTCACCTGCTTGCTTATGGCAACGCCATTTGATTTGAATATAAACTTATTTTTGTTTGTTTGCCATTATTTTATTCATGTCGACATGTTCCAACATGGTCCATAGCATTCACATGTTAATGCTACTTATTATATCTATACATAAACGAGAAAAATATTCGTGCTGCAACCGTTCACAGTGTCTATCTAAACATATCAATAAAGATGTAAACATTCTTCCTGTAATGTTGAAATACAAGATACTGACCAGTATACTTTTCTTCGGCTCCAAAATAAGTTGAAATAACATGTCTAACTTAAGTATACTGTGCTTCCGACAATTGACTGATTTTTTATGAAATGTTACACATGCACAATTCAAAATCGCGCAGCATTGTTTGCATAGTGTTTGAAATAGGTCAAATAAAAACCTAGATAACATGGCCTTGGAGCTATAGATATGCACCGAACTTCATGGGGTCATCTATGTTAATGACGATGATATCTTGCTTTTTTCTGTCCACCAAAGACTTTGTTTCATCTCAGTTATTTTCATTTTACATGCATTTTGTCTCAAAGAAATGACTTGCGCACATGGATTTTATCTTGAAGACTTTCAGTTTATCTGATATATATATATTTATTTTGCGTAATAATGTAATCATCAGTGAAATTACCAAATATGTAAATTAAAGTTTTTATATCTTTGTAAAATTAGCTTTAAGCAGCTGAATGTTAAAATTGCCGGCACGCTACTCACATTTATTTATTGTTTTTATGTCTTTAAAACGTGCATGCGTGTAAGCATAGCTTCCCCGCTTGCATCCGGGATGTAGACTAGACATCCCTGCTTACACCAGGCTGCTTACGCACGACGGGTTTTCCTTAGGAAAGTGTTGAAAATGAGTGGCATTAAATACAATATTTGTAACATGCACAGTGTCTTATACAGTCTTTCTTTTCAATATTATTCCCGGTGGTACAATGCTGTTTCACTGCATCACAACAGAATATATATATTCTATTGTGATGCAGTGGAGAAACATCGCTGAAACAGCATTGTACCACCGGGAATAATATTGAAAAGTGAGACTTTATAAGACACTGTATATATATATATATATATATATATATATATATATATATATATATATATATATATATATATATATATATATATATATATATATATCTTTATTCGTACTCAGCAGGTAGACATACAAGAATTATCGTACATTGAAGCAATCAAAAAACAAACAAAACAAAACAAAAAACAAACAAACAAACAGACAAACAAACAAAACAAAAAACAAAAACAAATACAACGGGCTGCGTATTTAAATGCTAATGTTTCTGTACAGGGCGGAAATGCTAAAAGTCTGTGAATCCTTGAAATACTTTGAGATTTAAGTAGATCTTGGACAAAAGGGACTATTCAGTGAGCGAAGTAGACAGAATGATGAGCCGTATTAATAATTACGAATACACCGGCTAGGAGGAACCCTTCAGATAATTCTAAACTGGAGACATTTTACGTTTTTCTGGCAAAATTGCAATGCATATATTCATTTAAACCATGCGCCATCAAATAAACATCATCTCATGGAGCCAGTCTACACTAGTTATATTTCTACATGGCTTCAAATACACAGTACTCAATCCCAGTACGTGAGGAATGAACATTACCACCACATAAATGATGAATGAATAAATATCTCGACACCACAACCTGCAGTTCTACGTAAGTGTACTTTTCCCATTTGCACAAAGGAAACTGAAAACCCCTAACTTTCCAATATATCAATTCAACCGATAGGTTGTCAAACTGATAGGGATGAATCAAATTTAATAAATCTCACCTGTGTATTGACGTGCTCTTCCACAAACGTATACCATGGCTTCTCCTTGGAGGACAATCCAAGACTGAGGGGCACCTTGGACCGCCAGAGGATATCATTCGGCAGCAGTCCCGTGTTCTCAAAGGCTTTGCGCAACAGGAACTTCTCAATGCCCTGCCTCGGTCGTCTCAAATCTGGCGGGAACTCCAGAAAGGTAGATGTAAATTTGTGATCCAAAAACGGGACTCGCAACTCGAGTCTGCGGTAGAAAATGGAAAAAACATATTTTATTTTGCACATATTATATGTACAGTGTGAGTTCTTTAGTAGCAGTCCGTATAATATATTCTGTCAGCAGTTACCGTGGTTAGTTCATTCAATTGACAACTAAAATTGTACGTGCTTGGTAGATATTGGAAAAAAAGCTGTTCAGCATTCGAGATTTATTTTCCAATTCCTCAGCTAAATATGTTTGAAAATCCTGGTTTCTTCAAGCCGGATGAAATTTTAATTTTTGAACATATGCACATTAAGGAGGAACGATCCGCGCCAACACATATGGAGATTATATGCGTCTGGTCGCTTGTTGAAATAAAACGAGGGTTACATTTTCCCAGCAAGCATGACAAGTATGGGAAATAATGACGATTAATTTCCATTAAACAACACAATATCCCTCCATAGAGAATAACATGGAGCTGAAACCAGTTAATACCTTCCATCAAACGCACAGCCGCCTCCCTTGTCATACTGCCTTGCTGCAAATTCCGTTTCTACATTCCTATTCTTCTCCGCCCTGTATCTTAGAGGTCCACACTATTCTGTCCCCTCCCCCAACTTCACTTGCATAAGGGATACTGACAGCTGTGCCAATACAGATTTAATACGTACAAAAGTTAATGAAACACATAAACACAGCAGGTTGGGCTGGAAATGTGCAAAGTTAAGACCATATATGGTAAATTTTGTTGAACAGCAGATTAAGAAAAAAATCCTTCGGAAGAAAAGATACACTGCAGTTTCAAAAACTGTAGCTGGGAATCGACAGAGGCAGAGAAAATTCGGTCGCAAAACCTCAAACGAAAGAAATTTGCTCGGAAACTACAGCAGTTCGCTTGGTAGAAACTCTCTCACAGTCAAAAGATTCCTTCTGGTGCCTGATAATGAATTTGACAAAGGTTTTATTGTTTTGTTTGGGTCACATGGCACTGGTATAGAGCCGTCACGATAGCATGGGTCAGGTCTGCGTACTAAATCAGCTCTGTTGAAAAACACCCACCATGAACCTCTGTATGGTGCAAGCTGGCATATGTCTTTTCGAAAGAAGATGCAACTTGGAACTTACACCCCCACCCCCACACACACATATATATATATATATATATATATATATATATATATATATATATATATGTGTGTGTGTGTGTGTGTGTGTGTGTGTGTGTGTGTGTGTGTGTGATGTACTCTACTCAAAATAAGCCGCAGGAATATCATAAATGTTACATACCTGTAGCATATGTACGTGCAAATATCAAATGTTCATGTTTTCGTCTTTGTTTCTATTGTACTCACCCACATGCGGCGGTGATTCTATCAGCTCGCAGCACATCGAACAGGTAGATATCACTGACAAGGAGTCTGCTCTCGGCATCTGCCTCCTCTGCCGACCCAAAGCGGTGGAAGTGACAGTAACCTTGTGTAACCTCATCTGAACCCTCGCCCGAGAATACCACAACGTTCTCTGTCTTCTCCGAAATGTACTTGGAGATAACATAAAGACCTATGGCAGAACAGAGTCCCTATTGTAGTGTTATCAGTTTAAAGATAGAGCCCTCCCCCGAGGGGAAGGGGGTACTTCCATGGAGGATTGTACTGGGTATGTGCCCAGGGAAAGGCCCTGTTTTCATTAATCCCAGGATTATAAAAGCCCTCCCCCCTCCAAAAAAAATGTGCACAGCTGGATAAGGATAGGGGTAACAATTTGGATGCACGACTGCAGTACTCCTTTAAATACAAAACAGGGCATATACAATTTACATCAAAATTGTTGTATTTGATACAGTGTGTATTCTTATTCCAGTTAGTATCAGTTTATACCATATATTCTTCTAGCATTTCATATAGAGACCCCTATGACATAAAACTAGATATACAGATATCAGAAAAGTAAGATGTTTGCAAGTCATATGTTAATAAAACTTCAAACAGCGAACTTAAATTTATCCCACTTTCTTTGATGGTTGGATACTTTTCCTTTACTTAAAGCAATATTTTCTTCAATTTGTTGAATATTTTTAACATATAAGTCAAAGCTCTGAACGTCAGGAACAACTTCTTTGTATTTACAAGAATACACAATTTTTTTCCTAATACAGAAATCAAGTTAAAAACCGGTGGTAAACTGTTGTTACAAAAAAATCACTTCTTTCACAGTAAAAGATCTGATATTCACCATGTCATTACTACATCGTCTAAAAATTTGGTTCCAAATTTTTTTTACTAAATTCACACTCCCAGAAAAAATGTTTGAAGGTTTCTGTATGTGTTTTACAAAATACACATTTATCAGAGTCAGCTAATTTCCACTCAAACAATTTATTATTCATATAAATACACCTGTGTAAAAACTTAAACTGAAATTTTCTTATTTGACTTGATATGGATGCTTTATACAAGATATTAAAAAATTCAAACCATTCTTCTTCTTCAATATCAATGTTTAATTCATTTTGCCATGTTATAATTACTGGTGTTTGGCTTTCAATCTGTTTCTTCAATAATATGGGATATACATATTTTGGAGCTTTAACCCGTTTAGCAACTTTCTTTAAATTACTTTCTAAAATTTCATCTGTCACTTCATCAGTTATAACAGTGTTCAGCACTTGTTTCCATCTATCTGGAATGGCTGATAGAATACCATAGTACATATCAAAATTAACATTCAATCCATATTTTCTATTAAAATCTCCAACTGATAAAAAAAACTACCATCTTGTCCTAACAAATCATGAATATATTTAACTCCTTTTTGATACCAGTTCTTATAATAAACTACTTTATCTTCTATCTTAATATGAGAATTCATCCAAATTGTTTGTTTTAGAATCTTCTTTCTTTTATTTGGAAGATGATAATTATATTGGCACCAGCTTTCAATAACGTCTTTCCAAAAAACATTTTTAAGTTTCTTAAAAACATAAGGCAGGTCGTTTATATTTAAATTACAGGGCCACATATATCTATCTTGACACGGTAAATATGAAAGTACCAGTTGTTTCCATAAAGCTGGTGAGCCCGAAATTAATCTTTTTCTCCATGCACATTTTAGAGCAGTAAACTGAGTTTTTATATGTGGAAACCACAATCCTCCATCTATTGTTTGTGCTATGACATATTTACGTTTAATTTTCTCAGGTTTATTATTCCAAAGATATTTAAAAAGTATATTTTCCAATTCTCTTTGTATTTTGTCACTTGGATTAGGTATGACAGAAACCAAATAGAGTAACTGTGACATTGCTAAAGATTTTACAACTAATGTTTTTCCTATTAAAGACAACTTTCTCTTATCCCAAGAATTTAACACTTTAATTATTTTTTCAATTTTTGGTCTGTAGCTCACATATTCCATTTCATCTTTATCTGTAGTGATTTGAACCCCTAGAACTGTTACATAATCAGATTTCCATCTAAATTTTAAGTATCCTGCAACCTTAAATTCTGTTTTCTTTAAACTTCCTAATCTTAATATCTCAGTTTTATTCATATTGATTTTTAACCCAAAAATATTAAATACATTAATGGCTGAAGTAAGATTGTTTTCTGATGCAAGAAGAATAAGTGATGTATCATCGGCATACTGGGAAATTTTGAATTCATGTGTATCAATTTTTATGCCTTCTATATTTGAATCATTTCTTATTAAAAAGATAATATCTCAATGCTTAAAACAAAGAGGTACGGGGAAAGAGGACATCCTTGACGAACTCCTCTAGAAGGACTAAAAGCTTCTGAGGTCCAACCGTTATTAATAACGCAACTTTGGATATCAGTGTATAGAGTATCTATCCATTTCATCAAAGAAGGACCGAAATTAAAATACTGTAAAGCTTTCCGAATAAAATTCCATTCTAAAGAGTCAAACGCCTTTTCAAAATCAATTAATATAAGTAAAGCAGGAATATCTTGTTCATCAGTATAATCTATTAATTTCATAATTCTGTTGATATTCTCCTCAATGTACCTATCCTTAATATATCCGGTTTGATCTTCATGAATAATATCTGGGAGAATCTTTTTAATCCTATAGGCAATACATTTGGAAGCTAATTTATAATCTTGATTGATTAATGATATGCGTCTCCAATTACTTAATTCTAAAATAATTTTATCTTTCTTTGGCACCAAAGATATTACCCCATGTCTTTGACTTTTTGATAATATGCCAGATTGGTATGCCATATTTATAGCTTTCAATAGAAAGGTTTTAATATCATTCCAGAATACTTTATAAAACTCAGCCGGAAAACCGTCAGAACCGGGAGATTTATTATTTTTACAAGTTTTTAATGCATTCAACATTTCTGTTTCAGTTATCTCCCCTTCACAGCTTTCCTTCTGTTCTTCTGTAAATTTCCGCACATTTTCATTTTCAGTTAAGAACACCTCACAATTTACTTCAAAATCAGAATCAGTTTTACTTGTATATAAATTATAATAGAACTTTTTTTATATCTTCTAAAATCTCGGCAGAATTTGTAATAATTTTATTTTGCACCTGTAATTTATTAATCACTTTATTATTATAGTTTCTCCTTTCTAAATTAAAAATCGATACCAGTACAGGAATGCAAATTCGTCAATACAGGATCCGGCCAGCATTTTTGTGAGTGTATATAGAAAGAGAAAATTGTGACCAAATGACAGAAATTTGATTATGGGCGTACACTATATAGCATACCAAAGCAAAGGATGATGGAATGCGTATGCATGACGTGTATATACAAATACGGACTGAATGTCTCAAGCACACAATGAAGACTGATATTGTACACGGGAGGATGGGCCTCAGCGAAACTTGCCGATATATAACGCAGTGCAATTATTAAAACATGAATGGCATCGCTTGCTATCACCTTTCAAAGGTACGTAACACGAAACCAATCCATATATCAATTACAACACAGTTAGTTAGGACCAAAGGCGTTCGTGAAAGGTCACTTGACTAACAGGGGTCAGGAATTCCCCGGAATCGCAGCCCCATGTAACTTCCACGTCCGCAAAAACTTCGTATGGGACTGAACCTGACAGACAGAGTATTAGAAGCCCCGTTAATGAGGAAGGAGTGCAGCTCTGGAGGGCCTTGCATGCCTGAAGGAAAATCTACAAATTATAGCGTTTAGCTTTCACATGCCACCAATGCGTCGGCTTATTAACTGCTGTAATATTGCTGCTGCTTTGTCCTGTCACTTACACGTCTGGCTGCTTAATCATTGCTATGGCTTACCCAGCGTGTTACCATTCAGTCCATATACCTAGGCATAGCAATAGTCAAGATGTGTAAAGTCCATAAAGTCACAATGTTTCAGAGTAAAAAAATCACCAAAATTCACGAAAATTTAACTGTGAAATTTTCTTCAATGCACTGAGCATTGTTTGCCGCACCACACTATGTATCTTTTTTATTTTTTAAACATGTAATTACCATTTTGTAGTAGAAAAGCTTTTTGCATGGGGAGTCAGCTATTGAAAAAGTTAATAGAAACTACGCATGTGTGTGTTTTATTGATGGAACAGTCACAACAGAAGCACATGTATACGAGGACTCCATTGATATGCTATGATATTGGTGGTTTGAAGTAATTTGTGATTGAGGTGTGGCTGTTCTACGTGAAAATTTCTGCAAAACTGAAACCACAAACACAATTACAAACAGGTTTTATTGTAAACTCTCATTCATAGTATGAATGAGTAACCCAAGTAAATGTATTGAGTAGATTATGTCATCCACTAAGGCCCACAGAAGCATGTTTTTGTCATTGGTTCATTATTGTCACAATGGCAAGTCGGCGTGGCATGGCAGCAAGGGTGAAGTATCATTTTGATGAAACAAGAGACAAGATATAATACTAGTATACAAGTATTTTCAAAGAGAAAATCAAAAGCAGCGTGTGGGAAGGCGCCTTACTGAAGGAAATCTTTTTGAGAAAACAGCCCAGGCACTTAAGGTTTCACGAACAGCTGTAAAAAGGATTGTTGTAAACTCAACAGTTGAAAACACAGGGACCGTTTCAAGAACCAGAAAGAAAAAATAGATAGTTTTGATAAAGAAGTAATCAGACAAAATGTTTTTAAGTTTTACAAAGAGAGAGACTTAACAACGCTTACAAAATTAAAAAAAGCTTTGGAACGGGATATTTGTATTTCAACTGTGCATCTGCGGTTTGTCTTGAAGGAACTTGGGTTTTGCTGGCGCAAAACAACCGACAACAGACAAATAGTTACAGAAAGGGCAGATGTCACTGCTGCACGCGCAAGATTTTTAAGAGACATTAGAAAATACAGGGATAAAGGTTTCTCAGTAGTGTACACAGATGAAACCTGGGTAAATCAAAATCATTGTCGGGGTTACACATGGCTGCCAGTTCTTCATAAATGTGGTATGTTTTCTGACAAAGAAGATGGTATTCTCAATGATGTCACAAAATTACCAAATATACCTTCTGGTAAAGGACAGCGACTGATAATACTGCATGCAGGAAATAAGGATGAAGGTTTCCTTCCTAATTGTGACCTTGTATTTGTGGGGAAACATGATGCTGCAGATTACCACAGTGAAATGAATACCAAAACGTTTATGGAATGGTTTGAAACTAAACTTATTCCTGCTTTGAAAGTACCCAGTGTTATCGTGCTAGACAATGCAGTCTACCATAATAAGAGAACAGAGGACAGTATATCTACCAATATGAGCCATAGGAAGGCTGTCATGCAAGAGTGGCTCCAGTCAAGGAGTATTGCATACGAGCCCAAATTTAGAAAACCAGAACTATATCAATTAATAAAAAGAAACAAACCTACTCCAGTATATGTCACAGATGTTCTTGCCAAGCAACATGGACATGTTGTACTCCGTACCCCTGTGCCTCAGTGTAAATTAAATGCCATTGAACTCATATGGGCCAAGGTGAAGCATTTTATTGCTGATAGAAATACCACTTTTAAAATCAAAGACGTTAAAGAGCTTGTACCGCTTGCCTTTTCAAATGTGTCTACAGACGATTGGGCAAAAGCTGTGGAGCATACAGAAAAAATAGAAAATTACTACTGGAAAACTGAAGGACTGAGAGAAGAAATTGATCAGGTCATAATACACCTAGATAGCGACACTTACAGTTGCAGTGATTTCAGTTCAAGTGGAGAAAATAGTGATAGCAGCAGTGAAGATTCAAGCGCATAGTGAAACATTTTCAATTGGTAAGTTTAGAGATGTTCCCTTGTTAGAATAACAGGTTACTGCATTCTAAGGTCATGGCCTGGGTAATAGAACTGCTCCATTAATTGCTGCTATCTGCTGCACACACACATGAATTTCTTCTAATATCACTCAATTTAAATGATAACAGGATGAAAACCTGTGGTTCTGACATATTATTACCTATCATCTGTAGGTGTGGCATTTACATATACACTACAAAATGTATTTTCCATCCACATATTTCATCCATGTGATTTTCAATGATACTTTTACTCCGAAACATTGTGACTTTATGGACTTTAGTCCCTGCAAGACACTGAAATCGTGGATACGCTATGTGTCAGCGGGACAGTCTTGTACTCATCTGACACTGGATACACAGACTGAAGTGGTCCTGCCATCTTAAAAATAATATTAAGGCTTCCTTTCTTTAAGACTATCATTATTGTGTGTAATATCAGTCTTCACTGTTACAAATATGTGAGCCGACATGTCATTTTTTATATTTATATTCATATTAACATTAATATTACAATTAAATTTGTCATGAATATTTGTGTGTAAAAGTTTTGATAGCCACTGCGAAGGACCTTTTGTTTATCAGTGGGAGGAGCTATGGGTGTGGCCAGCCGCTGGTTACGTAGGGGCAAGTAGGCACTGGCACGTGCCGTGTTGTACATGATGTTACCATCGACTGATGAAAACAAAATTTGTCCCTATTCTTTCAATGCTAAAAAAACTCCAAATGTAAATATTGGCCTTTTAAGATCAATCAAGGTCAAAATTAACACACACACCCCTCCACACAAGGTACTTTCCTATTAGCGTTTGATAGTAACCACGCCCCTAAAAACCACCAAAACCAAGAATTAAGCCAATATGTTGACCTTTCAATCAGGTAAATCTGTAAAATGAAGGCATTTACCTTGGAGGAAAAAACTAAGAATAGGCCTTAAAGAATCGAACAGGGTTCCCCTAGCTATAATTGCTTTGTGATTTATGCCCCTTAACCTTGCCCAAACAACGCCAATTGTCAAGGTCTTCTTGCAAAGCCAGGTACATTAATTTAGGTCAAATTTAATAATTTAACATTAAATGTTTCCGGCATTCTCAGGAAGATTGGTCAGCGTCTCAATCCCCAGAAAATCAATGTTATTAAATGAAGCAAATCAGACATTAACTGCGCCACAGTCAGGGATACTGTGTCTGAGCTCCTGGCATAAAATCTTGACAAGTAAAAATAGAAAAGATCGTCACTTACTTGTGTAATTGGGCGACTTTATACTAGAGATGCACGTTTATGCTCATCACAACATCCAGTAATAGCAAGCTTCAGCAAGCTTTTATGGTTAGGCATGGGAACGTAGAAAAGAAGATAAGAATCTTGTTTTACAGATTTACCTTTCCTGTGGTTTGCCAATGAAAAGTCACTGTTTGGTGGGTGGCGCCATCTTGAAATGAGCGCTTCCTTCAACAGCATGGCCTTCCCGGTAATGGTGAAATAAATTCGCATTGAAAAAAGTTTCGAACATTTTTTTCACACTGGCGGTAACTCAGTTTCAAATTTTATTGCTTTAAAATGTATATTTCGTTGAAATCGCAGTAATACTGGACATTGTAGCCAAAATCAACCAATGGTCGGTTGCCCAAACAGCGCGACACCTGTTGTGAAAAAATGGTTTCAATGGATGGATTGATTCAAGTTCCACATGGTGAGCGGAGGTTGGGACGGGGAACCAGGCTCATAGTAGGCCTGCACTTTGATCTGGTAATATACAAGCTCTCATTTGTAATGATGACGCTCCCATCTTAGGCTATGCCTACTACATATTAGAGAACGCAAGCGAGCTCTTATGGTAACGTACGTAGGTACATGAACTATGTTCCTAACATGGAGAGTACATAGTGATGATTACACCTCTAAAGTCATGGAGCACATAATAATCAGTAGTATGATGAATTACCTAGAAGTGAACAATATCCTAGCCGACCTGCAACATGCCTTCCGGAAATATCGATCTTGAGAATCCCAGGTCATCCTGACTCTTCGAGGTTTCAAAAGTCTCAAGGACTCTGAACAGATCGACGCCATTGTCCTTGACTTCTCCAAAGCATTTGACACTGTCCATCATGAACGTCTCCCACTAAAACTTGATTTCTATGGCATAAGGAACAACACCTTACACTGAATCCGTGACTTCCTCTCGTCCCGTACTACAAATGTTTTACTCGAAGGACAGTGTTCCTCTTTTTCTCTGGTGTCCCCCAGGGAACTGTTTTTGGCCCCCTACTCTTTCTACTCTATATGAATGACCTTCCTGACTCTGTGTCCTCTACTGCACGTCTTTTTGACGACAACTGTATCCTATACTGTAATATCAAGTCCCCAGAGGACTGGGTTGCACTGGAGCAGCACCTAAACAGCCTTCAAAAATGGGAACAGGAATATCTTCTCTCTTTCAGTTTCGGAAAATATGAAATTCTACACATTTCAAATCAAAGGAAACTAATTATCAACACCTACTTCATCCACAACACCCCTTTTCTGTATCCGAAACATCAAAATATCTCCGCATTTACACCAATAGCAAACTCTTCTGGAATGCACATGTGGGCAAAATCACAAAAAAAAATCCAACTCTACATGTGCGTTTATCAGGCGAAACCTCCTCCACGCCGCACGAAATATAAAGAAACAGAGTCAAACAACCTTCATCGGCCCAACTCTTGAATATGCTAGGACAGTCTGGGACCCCCAAACCAAAAGCGATATAGCTAAAATTGAAAACGTCCAGAGAAGGACAGCCAGGTATATCATAAATGATTACAGACGTACCTCCTCCGTTACAGACATGCTGAACCACCTGTCTTTAAAATCTATGAAGTCCAGATGAAACACCGCAAAATAAATAGCCACGTACAAGATAGTACACCACCTCATCACAAGCCCCCGCCCCCACTCTTCTCATTCCCACAGTTGCAACCACAACAGGCCACCCAACAACGTTTCCTGATTCCCTTTTCGTATGTCCGTATACAGGCTCTCCTTTCCCAAAGCAAGCCGCCTATGCAATAATGCCCTGCCACAAGCTACCACTGCAGTGTGCCTTCTTGCTTTCAAATACCATATCGCCAATTCATTGTAAATACATCCGGTTTTTAGCCTGCACGTGTCACATTGCATTACGTAAATCTTTCCAAATTATTCACTATGCGCAGGCACCTATGCATGTCAATACTCCCCTGGGGAGGTTTTTCCAGTGCTATGAAGAAAAAGACGAAATCACGACGGTCGACTTCTCGTGCCCGAGATTTTTGTTGTGGGCAGCGCCGTTTTTTATAACGAAATAACGAAGTCACCTTGTCGATGATACACGATAAATTATTCGCAGTCATGAAACTGAATTACACATGCACATACAGTTGGTTTTGTATGTTTTAAATTCCACACAGTTCAAATTTCAGGTTTGAATGACATTGTGTCAGCGTGCAGATTACGGGTGCCATCGACTGAACTTCGGAATTCCGAACACAAAGCGGTTGCCACAGTTTGACTGGGCGTCAACTGACGCACAATAGAACAACGATGCACAAGACCATATAAGGATTAGAGCTGCGCTCGATTTTTAGGGTGCTTTTAGGGTGCTACATATTAAAAGCAACTCCGAGCCTTCGTCTCGCAGCCTTGGTAACTGAAGCTGGCCGTCGGAACTTTTTAAATCCTGTCTGTTTACCACTACGGGCTTTAATAAAACTAAAGGAGCAACAGTTCCAAAAGCAGATATTATTAAGCAAAATATTTGCCAAAACATAGAAAACATCCTCATAATGACTGTGCATGTAATAATTGCTTTCTCAATAAATCATATTCTGGGAGCACTTTGACAGGCTTAATTTAAGGGTAAAAATAACGGATAGTGTTCGACATGATTAACAGGGACAATACTCCACGGCACTCGTCTGCTATCCACGGTAAAGTCTGGAGAGAATGGTGGTGGCTGGCGTGTGCTGTCTAGCCGTTTACGTTACGCTGGGCGAAAAAAACCCAAACTTTTTACATCTGCATACTAGAATCTTGGGTTGAGTGCACTTTATCAGTTGTTCCTTTCTGTCTCCTTGTGGTGCCTCCCCCCCCCCCCCCATCACCACCACGACACTTTATCCCCGCCAAAGAGTTCCTGTTGGCCAGAAATAATCTTCCAATCTGAGGGCTCGAGTAGCGAGATCTCCGATTCATTACTATTGTATTAATTGCATTAAATTGATGTACAGGCATAAAATACAATAGCCCGTTAAAGAATAGTACCATACTATTGCCCCTAATTATGATAGGTATACATTTAAAAACTGTTGCGCATAATTCACTGGATGCAATCACTACAAGTTGAAATGGCACCTCTACTTCTAGTACTAATATTATTGCATGTACACGAAATACTAACATTAGCTCAGGAAGATGACAGCGGTACCCACGCCTGTAAAGATCTGTAAAGGGAGCTACTTAAGGTACATTTCCACCACATTTGGTTTGAAGTGAGTTCAGCATATGTTATAGGAGAAAAGTCAAAATTACGATATCCCAAAATACTATTCATTACAAAATAGAAAGAATCTTATTGACTTTGTGCTATACCATCAAATAAATAAATGAATCTGATACAAGGGACGCAGCCTGATATTGTGACCGTTTGAATAATGAGACCTCAGTGGTGCCATTTGCAATCGAGATTTTGACATTCGCACGATAGCACTAAATTGCACGAAAATCCACAAAAATCTAAAACTGTTAGAGTGTACACAAGATTTTCACATTATAGTCATACTTGTTATGGCAGGTGGCAGCACCAATATCGAACTCAATCGTGATTTTATATATTGGATAAGTCCTGAAAATCATTTCTTGTAAGTTGAAAACTGGATCTTATGGTATGAAACCCCCTAAAACAATACAACGTCAGTAAGCTGGAATAGTTGGGTAAAAGTCATATTACAGTATATGTAATTGACTGGCATGATCTATTATCATAACAAATATTGTATATCTCGCTAAATTATCTTACGGGGAACTTTTGCATTTAAAAACACAGTTTGACTCCTAATGTTCTGTAAAACTATAAGTTTCGTCACTAGCAATAAATCTGGATTTTTAACTCCATAATCACAACAAATCTGACAGAGATCCACCAAAAGTTAGATATGCTATAATGCTTTGAAATATTTCCCATTTTTACCTATATAAGCCAAGTCACCATATGACCTTGATCTGTAACTATGAAAAATGGTTCACTTAAAGTAGCCGCCCATAGTCCAACTTTCCATAAATGGTTTGTTTGTCCAAATTGGATGCATTTTAGTTCAATTGGTAACTATCATGATACTTGGGCAATGGTGACAGAATAAAAGGTCTGCAAGTAGAATTTTATGCGCGATTTATTCCGGTAAAAATCTTTAATTTGGAAGATCAATCTCTTCTTCTTTGATCTTCCCCCTAGGCCCTACCATTTCCAAGCCACTCCTCTAATATTTTTAGGCCTCCAGAGCTGACAAATACGTCGAAGTCATCCATAATACATAGTATATGAACGCTGGACAAGCAAAATGAATTACTTATGATGTCATCTGGGTTGCTTAAAAACTTACTGATAAAAGACAAAACCATGATTATTGGAAAAATATCAATTACCTGAAAAGGTGCCACGACGTTTGACACATAAATTCCTGATCGCCATATAACCCGGACCTTCTGGCCTGATTGAAAATTGTTTTGTTGAACATGTGTACCCCTAGTCCAACTTTCCATATTTTTTTTCTCATATTAAAACCTCCGACACTTGATGCTGGAGTGTTCACAAAACGTCCACATTTTGACCCATATATATACACATATATACGTATATATATATATATATATATATATATATATATATATATATATATATATATACGTATACATATATATATATCTGGCGCCATAAATATCAAACTCGACCTAGTTTTTTGTGCACTGTAAGTCACAAGGGCCCATGTTGAAACATGGATGGAATTTGGAGTTCACAAGCCAAAAGACGGAGGGATCGACAGATAGGAGGATGGACAAATAGTATGATGGAATGTTAAAAATGAGTGATCGTATAAATTGTTGTGACCAATGGTCAGCAGATGTAAAAAAAAAAAGCACAACCAGGTGAGGTCGCAAAGCAGATTGTTGAACCATTTGTGAGAAGCAAGACCTCCTACCCCAAGGAATACAAAGCTTTAAGTATTTGACTGACACCATGCTCAAGGCAGGTTGCTTTAAACTAAGACCAAGAACAGCATGTGCTTTAGTGTCCCTTTTATGATATGCTACTTTTTTGCAAACAGTGATAACACACAAAATGTAATCCCAAGGAGCCTACCAATCAATCACATTTCCAGAGAGTGTGTTTTCAATTTTTACACATGCGCAAAATTAATTAGCAACTGCCCATGATGTTAATTCATCTTATCTGATCAGTTAACATATACTTACACCAAGGAATACATCACACACTAATGATAAACCCACGGTTTACCTTAAAACCCCAGGTTTAAAGCCATTGCTGGTCACAAGCAAAGTGAATTACTTATGATATCATCTGGGTTGCTTAAAAACTTACTGATAAAAGACAAAACCATGATTATTGGAAAACTATCAATTACCTGAAAAGGTGCCACGACGTTTGCAGCATCACTAGTAGACATAGATGCTTACCTACAGCTGAACGCACAGTACTGACATCATAACTTTCCAGGTGGTAAATGACCTTCTCAATGGCTTTGATGCCCTCATCTGGCATAAGGCACAATTCATGGTGGTCAGTACCCAGATACTTAGACACCTGTAAAACATGGGGTCAGCAATCTAGTCGATTTGTTCTTGATAGTAAATATTAAGAATGAAGACTGTGCACATTAAATTCACGACTATGGCTACTTTACATAGAATACTCCCTTGTAACATTCCCCTGGCTATCCTGGAAAAGGCAGCACTAGGATATTGGCATAAACTAGGACCCCTCGCAAGGCAGGTGGTTGACAGGAAGTGCATGCATGTAGTCTATTAAAGTGATGTGCAGTGTTGCAACACTTTGCTATATTTTTGCATCCCACTTCGACACTGTAACATTTGCAAATTTGCAATTAGTTACTCAATGTTACCTCTTGACCACCATTGCCAAGACCTCTGTGTCTAGGCATGATGCCCAAGAAATCGAGTTGCTCATCCACTTGATCCTGAAAACTTGACAGTCCCATGGCACCATCTCTTGGTCAATGTGGAACTGATGGTGACGTCATGTGCACATGTGCTCCGTATGATCCTTTCTCTTTTGGGCGCCATTACTGGCTTGCTCGTTCGAGTTGAGGCTCCCTGAAATCTGTCACAATCACTGTTCTAGTGCTTCATACGCTTTCCCTTCTGTGGAAAATCTTTTCTCAGTGGTCCAGATCTCTTCAGATGCCTAGATAGGTGATTTTTGATGTGTGGATATCACTGAAATCACTGGGGCTAGAGCTGGTCATTGGCTTCCAACCTAACTTTTAAAGATGGAGTTTTGACATTCAGATCGCAGAGACAGGGAGGACAGTGCCTGCCAGACAATTGTGGCTTGGCAGGTTCTGCGAAATTTATTTGTAAGCATTAGTGGGCTTAGGGGTCACTTAGTTTGACGTTATGGATGCCAGTGGGAAAAGTGGATTAAGGACCAGTAGGTGATGGTTTGATTATTTTCTTTTCTAAGATGGCATTTTAGTGGGTTAAATCACAGACAGAGGAAAGACAGTATAAGTGCTGTGGTTTAGAGACCACTTCCACTTGCCTTTGTCAGGCAAATTGACTGAAGTAAGACTCACTTTGCCACTTGTGGTTTAGAAACCACTTCTTTTTGCCCTTGTCCGGTAAATTGACATAAGTAGGACTCACATGTCCACTTCACAGCACCATGGATCACGATCATTGCTTGGTTGTCACTTAACTTGACTTCACATGTTCTCTGAATACACATATACATTTTGCATCAGGTTGGGCAATGACATTTGTCTTCTTCCTTGCATCTATAGTCGCAAGTCAGTTTGCAAAAGATTACCTTATATATAGCTTGAGCATTCCATACTACCTGGGTGACAACTGTGGCTCTTTGCTCACTAATCCAAGACTTAGTCTTGGACACGTCTGTTTGGACCCAGATGCTTTTGATCTAATCCATGTACTGTTTTCTGGGATGTTGTGCTTTGCAGATTTCTACCAAGATGTCAGCCATACCTTGACTAAAGCTGTTGGGTCCTTGGTCCTTCAGGTCCAAGCACTGAGAGCAGAAATCACGTAAACTGGTGTGTTCTGAATGGAAACCTTTTGCTTCAAGTCTTGGTATGCAGGAATCTCTTCTAGTCAGGGTACTTGAATCATAAGTCTGAGTGGTATGGGAAGCATTGGCACCTTGGCCAATCTGAGTGCTTGGGTCCTAGCACTTGGATTGTAAGTCCGAGAGGTCAGGAAAACCACTGAGTTCCCAAAAATGGCAACCTTTGGGTTTCCATTCTGGTCTGCAGGAACATTGGCCAGTCCAAGTGCACATGTCCAGGTGCTCAGACTATAAGTCTGAGAAGTAGTGAATGTCTGGAGAATCACTGGTGCCTGGATAGGCCATTCCTGCTGGCGGATTTTTAATCGGTGATGGCCCTGGACCCGAAAAGTACAGACCTTCAGGTTTCTATTTTGAGTGTTCCGAAACCTTGGCCAGTCCGAGCGCTTGGGTTTGGGTGCTGGGACCATAAGTCTGAAAAGTACGGGAGGCCCTCCAGCACCTCTGCCAGTCCAAGAGCTTAGGTGTGGGTGCTCTGATCATAAGTGCGAGAGGTGGGGGAAAAACACCCATGCCTGGGCTAACATTTTGAGCTCCAGGCTCCAAGGGCTTGGATTGTGGGCACCTTCTGCTGTTAGTGGGCCTGCAGCCCTGGTGGTATTGGCACCTGCAGAGGCCTGGATGACACCTTAAGCTCCTCCATTGGCAGTGTCAGCTTTGTGGTTGGAGACTCTCTCTTCCTCCACTCCTGCCCTCATTGTAGCCGAGTTGGCACAGAGATTCTTGGGACCCCTCCTGCCAGCAGATTTCTAAGTCGGCAGTGGCTGTGGAAGGAAGACACCCTGATCTGTGGGGGCACCTTCAGCCATTAGTAGACCTTTGGTCCTGGTGGTGTTGGCGCTTGTGGTGGCTTGGGTGACACCTTTAGCTCTCCCCACTTGCAATGTTGGCTTTTGCAGGTGAAGACTTTCTCTTCCTGCGCTCCCAACATCACTGCAACTGAGCCCGGTGGAGCGGCTCGCTGCTTGTACTTTACTCAACACTCTCTGGGTACTGGGATTCTCAGGGCTCAGTTGGTGGTGGGTCTGGCCCCTGGAAAGAGTGTTTGAGAATGTAGACCTTTAGGTTTTCCGTGCATATATTTTTGAGCCTCAGCCAGCCTGAGCACTTGGATCTGGGAGCTCGGATCTTAAGTCCAGGATGTCTGGTGAACCAGGGGGCCACATCTTCATCACTTAAAGCTAGTCTCCCAGAGACCCAGCAGAATCCCTATGGCCTGCAGACATCTTGTCAGCAGTTGTTGGGACCACTGCACATGATCCTTTGTGGTCGGAGACCTTGTCTACCTCCACTCTTGCCGTCACTGCAGGTAGGTTGGGGCAGACTCTGTCTGCAGTGCTTCCACCTTGAGTCTGTTTCCTCTTGCCACATTTTTTTTCTGGTGCCCCTCCTGCCATGAGATTTCTCAGTTAGTGGCAGCTGTGGCACTTAAAACACGTCTCCCAGAGACCCAGCAGAATCCCTATGGCCTGCAGACATCTTGTCAGCAGTTGTTGGGACCACTGCACATGATCCAACAGAACCTCTCTTCCCTGGCTCCACATAGGAGGCAGCATTCAAGGCTGCAGTGACTTTCACTGAAGTCCTTGCTACCCTAGCGCCAGGCTCAGTGACAACCGCCGTGTCTGCCACCATGCCCCTTATGCTCCGAAAGGCTGAGCGCATGAGTGACCATTAGGGCTCTGGAACAATCTTCAGCACCCATGGACATAACTCCTGCTCTGCTGACAGGCTTGGATTATGTCTATGCTCCCTCTTGAGTGTGACACCATGGTAAGAGCGGACAGTGCATAGGGAAGGGCAAGCCTTCTGGTAAAGGCAAGAAGATGGGAAATGCTATAGCATTCCCGACTCTTGTACCCTGAATTGCCGTGTCTCAGGATTGCCACACAAACTAGGAGTCTATCATAGACAATTCGTTCATCCTAAAGAGCATGAGACATGGCTACAAGTTGTTTTTCAACAAACACAGGCCTCTGTTAAGCCGAGAACCATGGTGGTCCACTCCACCCACATCAGAACCCAAACCATCAGCATTCATTGAGGCATTTCAGATGCCCCGGAGCAAGTGTGCTGACAGAAGACTAAGGTTCTACCGGCTTCCATAACCTACCTTTCCCAGACCTCCAAGTGTGATGGAGGATGGTGCACCAGTCATAGACCTGTTGATGCTGAACACCTCTCTGGAAGTCCCGTCCTTTTGGATGGAAACACCCCAGTCAGTGGCAGCAGCCCTTTGGCCCCCTGCAGTGGACAACGTCCCTAGATTTCAAGGATGTGTTCTCCCGAGTGCCAATAGTAGAGACTTCACGGAAGTATCTGTGGTTCATAATTGCAGTCAAAATACCAGTTCAGGGTGCTTCCGTTTGGTCTCACGACAGCATCGCTGGGGTTTACCAGCTTCATGCAGACAGTTCCTGCTCACCTTCACCAGTGTGTGCCTGGACAATTGGCTAATCCAGGTGCTTCGGCATCTAGATTTGCAGCATCACACACAGGCACTTCTGGAACTCTGCCAACACTTGGGCCTGATAGTGAGCCTACCCAAGCCCAGTCTTCTGCCAGAGCAGATCTTCGTCTTCCTCAGCATCCAGTTTGATCTAGTAGCTTACATCTGTTGTCCTTCGGAGGACAGATGGGACAGACTGCAGTCTCTGCTCAGGCCCATTCTAACTGCTAAGTTCTGCTTGGCGCAACAATGGCTCACCCTGCTGGGCTCCTTATCCTCAATGGACTCCCAGGCCCTATTAGGCTGGCTACACCATTGTCCCTTGCAGCTCTTGCTGTGGGGTAGATGGCTATCACACCCAGGTGCCGATCCTCATCAAGGAGCAGCCACAGCTTTGATGGTGGACCATCATGGAGAACATCATGAGAGGGCAGGTGCTTGAGCCTTTTCAGGTCCAGCTGACCATTTTATATTGACTCTTCTTGGTCTGGGTGGGGAGCCCATGTGGAGAGTCAGACACATTGGGCCCTTGGCTGACATCATTTGCAGCTCACCACATAAACTGGTTGGAACTGGAGGGGATAGGCTTGGAGCTCCTCCACTTCTGAGACCTGGTAGAGCACAAACATGTTCTCATAATGTGTGACAACAGGACTGCAGTAGCCTACCTCAACATGCAAGGTGGGGAGTGGTCCTGCAAGCTGACAGAGTTGGCCAAACGCATCATCAGATGGTGTTACAATTATGACGTCTGCATGCATGCAAGGCACATCCCGGGACATGCAAATGCCCTGGCTGATCAACTCTTGAGGAGAGGTCACCCCACCCAGGATCATTCAGGCCATGTGGACATGTTGGGGGATTCCACACATGGACCTGTTTGTGACTTGTAAGAATGCAAAACTGGCGGCTTATGACTTGCTTATCCCAGACTCCCAAGCCCAAGTGGTGGATGCTCTAGCCATAGACTGGAGCAACCTGTGAGTGTATGCCTTTCCCCTTTGCCAGATCTTTCCTAGGGTATTGAGCAAAGTTCGGTCCCACGATTGCAATCTGATCCTCGTCACCTCCTGGTGGTCTTGTAGTGTTGCTTGGTAGACCTGCTGGAACTGAACGTAGAGCCTCCACTACGATTACCAGCATGACCGAAACTTCTGGTGCAGCCACTGACGAGTGTGTTCCATTGAACTCTCAAGTGGTCAACCTCGACACTTGGTGTTTATCTCACAGCACATCCATAACAGAGGCTTCTTGGAGTCAGTCCCAGATAGAATTGCCAGAGGGGAGCTTCAATCTTCTTCTCTAGTTGTTTACTTGGCTCGATGGAAGGTGCTTTCGACGGTGTGCCAGTAGATGAATTCACCCTTGGGCTCTGTGTATGATGGACATTGCGCAGTTCCCATTATATCAGTGGAAAGTCTTATGCAAGAGCTCAAGAACAGTGAGGGATTTCTATCAGCTTTCTCCTCAACCCTTGTGAACATCTTAGACGTGCTCATAGGTAGCAATCCTTATCTGTCTACGCTCATTGCATCCCTCTACACTGACAGGCCAGTGAAGTGACAGTTCCTGCCCAGGTGGGACCAACTGCTGGTTTTAATCATGCTGAAGAGGTGACACTTTAGGTGCCTTGAGAACCCCAATTGGGCTTCCCTCAAGTACTGGACATGGAAAGTCTCACTTCGGGAGCTAGGAGAAGTCAAATCCACGCTCTAGCTCATTACTGACTCCAATGGTCACCTGAACACTCCCATATGACCCTGAGGCCTCACTTGGGCTTCCTTGCAAAGAACCAAGTGGCTCAAGATCCAGCTATGGCCTTAAAGGGTTTTACACTCTGTGCCATGGATGCCACTCTTCCTCTCAAGGAGAAAAGCCCAGTGTCCAGTGAGAGTTCTTTGCTGGTACCTTTATCGCATCGACAGACTCAGAGGATGGAGGTCCTCCCTCCTTCTACCACTGAGTAACTCGCAAAAGGAGCCAGTTTGCAGAAACATGATTTCCTCATGGATTAAGCAGATGATTCTTAAGGCCTTTGAGACCTTGCTAGAAAGGCAAGAGGCCTAACAGCTTATCTCTGCCAGAGCTCACGAGGTGCGAGCCTTCAATGCATCCTGGCATGCTCTGCAGAACATTGCAGTTCTTGACATTCTGTGAGTCTGCCGATTGTGATCTTCCACCATTTTCACAGAGCACTACTTGTGCGACATGATAGTGCTGGAGGATGGCATGTATCCCTTTGTGGGGGTAACAGGTTCCTTTGGTTAGGTTCCGATACTTGTCATTAGGCCTTCTGGATCCCATCAGAGTTGCTACCGTGTTTCAGCTTATGGCACTCTTGTGGTTGAGTTGATGCTGGCCTATAGGTTGGCACATTTCTAAGTGGTCATTTTAGGGCTTCTTGCCTAATAGACCTAATTTTGAACAGTATCAGGCAGTTTGTCCCGACTTCCCAGCCTGTTGCCAGTTTAACACTGGAATCACTGCCATGGAACCATATACTGCTCCCCAGTGGCCATCAGTACGTGACTAGGGCCTGTTAGATCTCCAGGCCCAATGCAGGTTAAACCAAAATGCCTACCCACCAGGCAGACAATTGTCATATTGGTGGGTGAGCACTGGGGGTGGGTGGGTGGGTGGGTTCAGTCGCAGTCTGATGCAGGCCGGTAAGGAATGTTTTTGCTTTTGGCCAGATTCTCCTGTTGGTGGCCTCATCTCCATGCAGCTCTGATTTTTTCCCAACAGACATCACCTCTTTACACAGACAGATGGTGTCCCCTGAAGTGCCGGTCCTGCCGATCTATTGAGGTCAGTATACTAGTGATCATTACCCCACCATTAGTACATTTGTATATTGGCAATGGTGGTTGAGAAGTAACGTTACGTTACTACTATGGGGTATTTGGAGTAATATCAGTATTAGAAAATACACTTACCTCTCGACAACCAGAGAAGCCCACCCAACCAACCCCGCTTCCTTCTACAGCTAATGTCAACTTACCAATGTCCAAAAAGAGGAAGGATGATACGGGGTACATGTGCACATGACGTCACCATCAGTTCCACATAGACTGAGAGATGCCGCAGTTGGACTGTCAGATTTCTTGGGCATCATGCCCAGACACAGAGGTCTTGGCAATGGTGGTCGAGAGGTTAGTGTACTTACTAATACTGATTTTACTCCAAATATCCCGTATCTGATTGAATAAGAAAATGGCAAAATAGCAAACAGGTATAGATTGTGAAAAACAGGACATTTCATTTTTTATTAGTTTACTACAGTATTAATCATCATTGTTGCTCAGCATCATAAAACCTTTTTCCATAGGCCATTACAATTGTTGGCATTTTTTCAATGTCACACAGCATAGATTGTTCCACGGATGATGTTCAGGTATCTGCAATGGCTTTTGGGTATCACTTGCATCTGGTTGTCTAGAACGTCTAATAGCAAAGTCTGCCTACCTGTCTGGCAGCCATGACATCTGGACTGCCCGGCATGCCAACGGAAAAGGTCTGGATTGGGTAGCCCAGTCTCATCTCTTGTGAGAACTTGACTACCAAGGCTGTCACCAAGCTCGAGTCCAGCCCACCTTCAAAGAAATATTTAAGTACTTATTTACTTTACTCAATCATTACAAACTTGAGTCATTCTTTGGAAACATAAACTAAGAGTTGACAACTTGCTTGAACTTGATTTATTGGGAGCTTTTATAGTGAGGAGCAGGTGTCATCATGCACTTCGTTTTATATTTCTGGTGCAGGATGTCGATAGTTACAGTACTTGTTAGGAAGTCCCCAGGTTCATACAGGTGTTGGGCTGTAACTGTTTTTTTGATTTTGTTTTTTTGTTTTGTTTTGTTTTTGTAATCATGGGAATGCAATATATAACCCCAGCTTCTTTCTACCAGAGTTGAATAAAATGGCAGGTGGTTGGACTAATGTGTCCTACCCAGCTAGAAAGGGTACACCCTAGTTCAGGGGTAAGTCAAATTATTCCCACCTGAACTTGTTCTACACTATTTAGTATTTATGTTTGGTTTGCTAGGTATTCTGTATTCATGTTGAAGCTCTGCATTTATAAGCAAACCTTTACTTATTTAGCTAATTCACCATTTGAAACATTCATACTTGTTCATTATTATGTAAGTTGTCTTTGCAGAACATTAAGCTTAGACAAGGGGCCATTACTCAGAGACTTGTATGCGTATATATTCCGAAACTTGTTCTGAGTAGTTACCCGCTGAAGACCCTAAAATTTATTTGGGTTAATAAAGCCTATGTCAAAATTGTGCAGAAGAACTAAACAAAAGTACTTCCATGTGCATACAGGTAAGACAGTGACAGGTTAGTTTATGGAGTGAAGGCAGTTTGGACTATGGAATAGGGTAATGACTAACAAGACGTGGTTCTGGACATAAAGGACACACATAAATACATCACTTAGGTGTGAAAAGCTACTGCTGAATGTTTGAAAATTCAGATTTGCCACCAAAAAAAAAAAAAAAAAAAAAAAAAAATAGCACCTGAACTTAAGGTTTCGAGGCATGTATCCCCATGTCTGGGTTTATGTGTATTTAAGGATACCTGAGGTATATGCAGATGCGCTTATTAACTGCGCTCATTTGACCTTACCTGCAGAAATTGAAGTGGTCCTGCACTGTGAATTTCAGAATGATATTAAGGTCACTTTTGTTTAAGACCATCATCAATGCTGATAATATGAACATATCCTCTTGCCGATTATTTCGGATTTGGACAATTAGTTAAAATTCAGAAAATGACATCACCCCCATGTGGTGAAGAATTTGGTGGAAAAGTTTATGTGCATTCCCAGTAATTCTGCAGAGGATCCAACTTGTGGTTCAGTAGAAAACGTACTTACACTTAAGGTGTAAGTGAAAACACGCAAAAATTATTATCAATTATCAATAATAATAATAATAATGATAATGATAATGATGATGATGATGATGATGATGATGATGATGATGATGATGATGATGATGATGATGATGATGATGATGATGATGATAATAATAATAATAATAATAATAATAATAATAATAATTCCCCAGATGAATTTTGAAAAATTAACAACGAAATTCATCAAAAAAAAAAAAAAATCTTAAAATCATTGAATCAAGACCATGAGCATAAACTTGACTTCTTGAGGCCCAAGTTTGGGGGTGGATCTGGTTTGATATTTTGGAGAAGAGTCGAAAGTGTGAATTTCCATTGCAATCTACTCGACTTCGATAGTAAGGAAGGCATGCACTTACCGAGAGAGACCCGAATTGAAGAAAAATAATTAAAAATTAGGGATCCAATGTAATAACAACATCTAGTGAACAGTTTATTTACCCTTTCCACAAGCAAAATTTTCACCAATGGCAGAGCAATCTAAGTGGCGGTTTTGCAGAAGTCGAAAATAGCAAAACACACATAAAATTCTTGAACAAGCATAAAAAAAATTGCAGCGCCACCTGTTGAACAAAGTAAGGTCGAAATGTTCCCAGAATTGGCACGATGCATTTCCAAAGCAATTGGCTTGGAGGTTTCAGAGAAAAAAATAGGCTTTGCCAAAAAATAACAAAAATCCTCATAAAAATGCAAAATTCAATATAGTGCACTCATTTGCACAACTTAGCAAAGACCCACGCACGGTATATCCCCACCAACTTTGAAATAAATGTCGTTGCAAGGTATAGAGGAGAAGTCAAAAATATGATTTTTCATTGCAATCCCCATTGACCTACATGGTAATCAATCGGAATGCATGCATGCATTAATCGACAGGTCGCCGGATTGAAAAAAAATGTTACAAACAAGGATCCGCGGTAATAATATCTAGAAAATAACTTGTTTAAGTTGTCCAAAAGCTACATTTCCACAAAGTCTGAGAAAAAGCTTAGTGATGGTATTGGACGAGTCACAAATGCAAAAAACACTAAAAATCCGCCTTCCCCCCAAAAAAAACAAAGAATTTGCAGTACCATTCGTTGAACAAATTAAGGTCTGGCCTGGTCCCCAGAATTGTCCCTGTCCAATCTTGCAGCAATTGACAGAGCAGTTTCACAGAAGAAAATGTTTTAAGGTTTGGACAAAACATGAACAAAAAGTCAAAAAGTCAAAAAGTCAAAAAAAAAAAAAAATCAGCGTGACTCTCTGAATCAAATTGGTAGGGATCCACTCCTCATCGAGCTGAAGTGAATATGGCTGACGTTTTTTTTAGAATAAGTCGAAAGTGTAAGATGTGAATGGAGGGATGGCAGACCTTTGCCCATCCTATAAGCTTCTGTACTTGTCAGTCTGATGAGCTACAATTAGCACCAGTGTCCATTGCCCGAGCCATGGGCTCGTACCCTGATGTTTTTCCTGACTAAAATGGACTTCGTTTAGCTTACCCGATAGAAGGCAAGCAATACGCCGCTGTCCGATCATTCGTTTTTTCACTGCCTCCGCGAAAGTGTTGCGAATCCGCTCATGAATATCTCTGCTGGCTAACAAAAAAAATGACACTAAACACACAGAATTGTCATACGGATGGCAGAAAAATCTGGCTTGTAAAGTAACACCTGTATTTTTTGAGTCAAGAAGAGTCTGTGCCATTATGCTAGAAATGAACAAAATCAGTATGCTTATCGTGAATGTCTATATGCCTTGTGACTCAAATACCCAATGTGACAAAACTCGTGAATTTAATGACATCTTAAATGAAATATCTTCTAAAATACAAGAATTGGATATGAATTATATTCTAATTGGGGGTGACTGGAATACTGATTTGTCACGCCAAGGGTCATTGACTACGGCTATGATGAAGTCATTTATTCAAAGGGAAAGTCTTAAGTGTTTATTGTTCCATGACAAAAACAAAGTTGACTATACATTTGAGAGTAAGGTGAATGGGGAAAAAACTACAATTGACCACTTCATTGTGTCGGAAAATTTATCGCACTTGGTCTCTGAATATTTGTGTACACAGGAGGGTGGTAATCTTTCAGATCACTACCCTGTCAAAATACAATTAGAAATTTCTAAAGTGCAAGTCGATTCGTTACCGATACAAAAAACCTCAAAACCTCTTTGGTATGCTGCTAGCGAAGAAAACATCTCAGAGTATAAAACGTGTCTCGATACTAATTTAAATCTAGTAAATATTCCATGGGAAGTAGTCACATGTGATAATTTATTCTGCGCTGAACATAATAGTGCTATCCAATCTTTTCACGATAAAATTGTCAAGGCATGTCTTGATTCGAGCTTGGATAATATCCCACACTCAGGATGTAAAAGCAATAATGCGATTCCTGGATGGACCGAAAGGGTAGAGCCATATAGGAAACAGGCAATATTTTGGCACAATTTGTAGAAAAGTAATAACTCTCCCAGGGCTGGAATAATTGCCGACATTCGTATTAACACACGTGCTAAGTACCATTATGAGCTCAGAGCAGTTATAAAGAATAAAGATATGTATATTGCAAATCGCTTAGCTGAAACAATGACTCAAAGCAATAGTTAAGATTTCTGGGGTACTATTAAAAAGATTAAAAATAATGTACAATCAAGACCAAGAATGATAGACAACGAAACCGAGGATGATGACATTGCAAATCTCTTCGCAGATAAATATAAAAAGTTATATAATTCTGTATCTTATGACGCTCAAGAGATGTATAATTTACGTGACGAGATCAATGGTCTTATTGATTCAGGTACTTATATGAATAACGACTGTTCTTTATTGAATATAACAGTTGAAAGTATTAAGAGTGCAGTTGAGCATCTGAAATCAGGAAAGCATGATGGCGACCTTGGGTATTATTCAGACCATGTTACTCAGGGAACATTGAAGCTTCAAGTATATTTATCTCTGTTATTTTCCTGCATGGTTAAACATAGCTATGCACCTAACAGTTTCTTACGCATATCTTTAAATCTCATTCCCAAATGTAAGCGGAAATCGCTTAGCGATTCTGAAAACTATCGTGGTATTGCTCTTAGTAGCATCTTAGGTAAGCTTTTAGACTGGGTGATACTAAAAGGAAATAGTGATGTACTAAACTCTTCGAACCTCCAATTCGGGTTTAAGCCAGATACTTCTACTACACAATGCACGTTTGTCTTGTCTGAATGTATTAATTATTACACGTCCCAAAATTCAGATGTCCAACTTGTCTTCCTCGACGCCTCAAAGGCATTTGATCGGGTAGATTATATCAAGCTATTTAAGTTATTATTGCATAGAGGTATATGTCCAGTCACTGCGAGATTATTGCTCAATATGTATACCAACCAAAGTGTAAGTATTATGTAGGGAGGTGCAACCTCCAAAAGATTCAATTGTACGAACGGCGTCAAGCAAGGAGGAGTGTTATCTCCAATTTTATTCGGTGTATATATAGATGTGCTACTGTTACGTTTAAAACAGTCAGGGCTAGGTTGTCATATCGGTCACCATTTTACAGGTGCTTTGGCATATGCAGATGATGTAGTTTTAATTTCTCCCACTGTTTCAGCAATGTCTAAAATGTTAGACATTTGTGAAAATTTTTCTGAAGATTACAAAGTCTCATTTAATCCTGACAAATCAAAACACATGGTGTGTGGCAATGATGATGCTTTCCCAACATTGTTTATTGACAATTTGCCTATTTGTAAAGTTAATACATTTGAACATCTTGGTCATTGTGTGGGACAAAACGCATTGAGTAACAGTATTTCTAATTGTATCAGTCGATTTCAAACAGAACTGAATCTCTTAATGGCCCAATTTGGGTATGCGTTCCCTGACGTAAGATACAAATTGTTTAAAACCTACTGCATGCCTTTATACGGATGTCAGTTATGGGACTTCTCTAAGCGTGAAGTGGAACGTTTCAATACTGCCTGGAGAAAGGCCATTAGATTTCTTTGGAGACTACCGTATCGAACACATAATGTGTTACTACCACTTATTTCTAGGGATTTACCTGTAGAAGTTCAATTACATAAACGTTTCATGAAATTTTTTCATAAAGTAATTAATAGTGAGAACAGTGTTGTGAAGACATGTGGATTTGTGGCACTTGGAGGTAGTTGCTCTTCAGTTTGCAACTCCTTAAACTATGTCTCATCCAGTTATCAAATAGATAAATACAATTTGAAAAGATCAAATTTGCAAAGTATCTTGCGATCTATTACGGATAAAGCAGTTCTATCGCAAGAAAACTACAACGTCTGTCACAGCGAAATGATCAGAGAACTTTGCTTGGCCAGAGATGCGAAATTGGACACCATTTTTACCAGGCAACAACTGTGTGAGACTATTCACTATCTATGTACAGTATAGTCAGTATAGTAATGGATATATGCCTTGATATGGACTAGCAATAACAGCCGTCCTTTTTTTTCCTTCTTTAATTCTGTATATTTGATTCACTGGCGGCTCTGTACAGGTATGTTTATTATGTATTTGCTTTTTATGGAACTTGTGTTTTTTTTTGTTTTGTTTTGTTTTTTTCTCAGTGTACCTTTTGTGTATGAATAAAGACATATATATATATATTACCAAAACTTTAACAGTTCTTTAGTCCATTCTTGGTCTTTCATTTTAATGGCCATCTCTTGTTTTTGTCAAACTTGTATGTTCATAGTTCAACAACTTTGCCATAATATATATATTTGTATATATATATATATATATATATATATATATATATATATATATATATATATACATACATATATATACATATACATATATATATATATATATATATATATATATATATATATATATATATATATATATATACATATATATCATGAGAATATACACTATACCATAATCATAGATTATTATCAGAGCATATCTTCCTGCCACCAGCTTATGTAATCAACAAAGATACACAAGGTAAAGGCAAAGAAGAGGTATGTTTTATTCTCAATTTATTGTTAATTTACTTGTCATCTTGACATTCTAGGTCATGATTTAATAATAGAAATGTCATTTTTTGCAAAAAATATAACAGTGTTCATCGTTTGGAAGGAGCCTTCAAGATGTAACCTACTTTGGGACAGATACTACATAATTGTCAATGACCTTGAACTTAATGCCCGTATGCAATCAGATCAACTGACAATCTAATCAGACATGGTTACAATTAAGGGACAAAAACTGCATGTTGGACCACATGAACACTGATATGAATATTTGAAACTGGATTTCGGGTGGGGAGGGCTTCATCTTCCTGATCGCGATGCCATTGTGGATCCCTTATGTTTAATTTTATCTCACATGTAGCAAATCTTTTTCATTACAGATATTGACTGATTTACATCCTACTTTTGCCATAAAATCATTAATAAAGGCCAGTCTACCTGGGTTTTCCTGAAAGGTCTTGTACATGGGCGGCTGTCCTGGGGCATGGAACTGAGCACCCTGACCAAAAGTGACCTTGCCATCTGTGTCCAGGTCATACGTCTCACTGCGGCCTGGCAGCAGCCATTTGATACCTCCCTGGCCAGGCATACCAACCAAGCCTTCAACATCAAAGAAAGTAACATCAATAGACAAAACAGCAAACATCTGTTACCTCCCTGGCCAAGCATACAACCAAGCTTTCAACATCAAAGAAAGTAATATAGATATAAAAGACAGCAACCATCTGATACTTCCCTGGCCATGCATACCAACCAAGACTTCAACAGAAAAAACAGGAACATCAATAACAAAATATACACAGACTCTGTGTATGGGGCTTTTGTTCGTGAAACCCAAAAGAAACTTCGACCTTGCCTAACATGATAATCTGTCAACATGCCTATTGTATATCTGAATGTGTTGATCATAGTCCCGTTCCAGGCTGCCACAGCCTTCATGGTTCGAAGATAATCTGTGCACTCGAGGGAATCGTCTTGAATTTTTAACATGTTTTAGGATTCCATGGATTAATATGATCAGGTTACCGGATACATGCCGCTGACATTTGAACAGGTAACTGATATCGTAAAGAATAGGGCATTTAAACAACACACACTTAATGTAAAAACGGTAAAGGTAAAAAGCTCATAAAAGATGCCTCATGTATGACATTGCTGAGTATACAAAAACCCCGAATTTAGCAAGTCTAGACCTACATATGAAAAAAAAGCTAAAAAACAAACAAACAAACAAACAAACAAACAAAAACACAATAGAGCCATCTTTGCATCTTTTACAGTGATTTTTTTTGGCCACTTCAAGTATATTACTGTGCATATAAATGCATACATGTCCATAATGTATTCAGTTTGTACAAGATACCCTACGAGAAAATCTGCAGAACCTCGGGAGTAGTTTCGTCAAATCATTAGATGATCCAAATGAAATAAATGAATTTATAATACACTAACAAATAATACCACACACCTTTTGCTTCAGAGCATACTCCAAAAATTCTACAAGAGGTGAGCTTTTTGAATAGAGGACGGACGCCATAACAGTCACGGGCTATGTGTATCTTTCTTTGAGCCAAATCCAGAAGCAGAAAGCCGAAGACTCCATCCAGTTGGCGACAGGTGAAGTCTATTCCACCTTTGTTGTACAGATGTAAGATGCATTCTGCATCAGAAGTGGTGCTGGTTTGGAACCCATACTCATCAGCTAGCTGTACAGATATTTATACCATATATACTCTAATTAAAGAACGAAGCAGATGGAAAAGAGTGTATCATCTGATGTCACTAAAAGCACCAGTCGTTCAAAATATAACAAACGTTTCTAAGACGTATTTAACTACTCATTTATAAGCAGTTTTTCCTGTCTAAAGCTCTTCGTAGATAGAAACGTTTGAAAGCTTTCTTTTCTGTATATGTATGTTTTCCATTTTTACTGTCCCCACACAGACAATTTGTCACATAAAAAGGATACAAACTGAAATGCGCACAATCAAATGCAACATAGGGCCAACTGTCAAATGTGAATAACAATTAACATTTACAGTCAATTTATTCTTTAAAAGGGCGTATTCATATTTGTGACATTTCGAAAAATATTTATGCTCATGTACCACCTACCTGTGCATGGTTGTATATCTCGCCATTATAAACCAGGACCAGGTTTGGGTAGGACATCAACTTTAAGGGCATCATGCCAGTCTTGTCGTCCATGATAACTAACTGGTGAAAGCCCAGGAAGCAGTTCTTGTAATGGATAATGTTCTCCATGCGGAAGGCATCGGGACCTCTATGGCTCACTTTCATGAAGGATTGAAAGCATTTGACTTCACTTGCATTACAGCCAAATATTGCCCAAATTCCACACATGGTTTCTACAGTCAGATACACATTACCACATTATATTTTATGGACTTAATACATTTAGTGAGGCTTGCTACATGTCTGACAAAGTATATCCTGGTATAAGGTTAACTTAAGGCAGCCATCTGATTCCTCCTTGGCCAGGCTGTGACAGTACACATGTGGAGGATGCTTGTCCTGTTTGGAAGGGATAACCATATGGCATGGTGATTAGTGATGCGTTTGGTTGCTATACTTTAGAATTGAGAGATCTGAGACCAGTGAGCAGTTGAGCCAGCATTGCACAACCTTTGAGGATTGAGGAGCTGGCAAAAATGTGTTTGCTACCCTCACATTCCGGAAACGGAATTGGCGGCACAAACAACAGCAGTTTGTCCTTGTTGTCCATCGAAAATAAGTCATCCTACAGTCTATCTAAGAGTCAGCAGTTTTCATCAGCCAATTGTGCAAGTAAGGAACGTCTCATTCGATACAATATCAACCTGCAGCTCACGGAGATGACCCTTACATTTGAGATATCCACATTTAAAAGAAAAGGACCTGTACCAGATGCTGATGAGACCTAGAGAAGGCCCACTATGTCCGCAAAAGGAATCTTCTAAACAGATTTATCCTTGATAACTTTTGCAATCACTAAATTGCTGGCTTTCATGACCAATGAACACATGACGAATTCTGGATGCTATTAAGGCTTAGGGTACTTCCAAAGTGTCAAGACCAATCGATCATTCATCAATGGACTGGAAAGGCCCCTAGGCTCAAGGTAATACAGTCTGCAAGGGATATATATATATGTAGGAATAGGTACCAATGATCTGAAGGACTTCTAAGTCTGTCTATTTATACTCACGCAAGTACCACCTTAACATATATTGATTGTGCAGGTATACCTGCATGTATACCTGCTTTATTGGGGGAAGCCAATAGAAATCCATATGATTTTCAAGTGTACAGTTTACCTGCAATGGCTAGCAGTAAAATGGGCTAAGTTGTGCATCTGAAGCTGGATCAACACAGACCAAAATAAAACTCTCTAATGTGGCCTTGATGAGTTTCAAGGGAATTAACCAGTTCTTCAGTTAAAGGCACAACTTTATTCCATAGACATCGGGCATGGTTCACCTTGGCACTTATGGCTTACTTGAATATAAAGCCATCTCTGAGACCTCCAACTAGTCAGTCGGAGTGACTTGGCTGTGGCAGGGGCCAACCAGCCGCTGGTGAGATCAAGTACTAAACCTAAACCGTGCTTGAAGTGCGTGGTGTACCAATACCAACAGTCACCTGATGCCAAAAGGGCTCAAGTGGACAAAGGACACCCAAAGGTTACGGGAAACAAGCATTACACAATGATACGTCATGCGATAGCATAAATGCAGGAAAGAGCTTATGACTGATCTTGAGAGTGTGAACTGGGTCCCCTGCTTCCATATATTTGAGAGTGATAGCGACTGAGGCTGAGCCCCTTTGAGATTATGCATCAAGCAAACTGTTTGGATGTGCATTGGCATGGCATCAAACAAGGACTCTACCCATGCTGGTACAAGGACAGGAGTCTACACACATGGGGCACATGCAAACACTTGTAGGATATATACATGCCACATGTAGGTTCCAGGGAGTCATAAAAGATACTTGGCAACTTATATGATTTACCCTATTGTCATTTTGGTGAAGCGTCAAGACTTTCCATTGAAACGGGGCTTTAAATTGGCGAGCATAGTCTCGTATGGGCTATCCACAGGATATCAAGGGAATCAAGGTCATCTAGTCAATGTGTTAATGTGGGACAGAAAACATGGACAACCTTATTACAGGCCTCGGGAAGTGTGTTAAGCCACGTCAAAGACGTTTTTTTTCGCTTTGGGATGAAAAGGCCAAGATGCATTTGTCCTCCAGTGGTATATATATAGGTATAAGAAAACTAGATCTTGAGTTGAATGGTTTATATGACTGTTAAATCCAGTTACCCAGCTGATATCACAATGAACATCATCACGCAGCAATAAAGAAAATCGAGGATATGAGGTCCAGGTGTCCATCAATTGTTGGTTTGGTCGGCTAGGCTATGGATGTGTATTGTACATACTGTCATTATTGTAACATTTAATCTGTTACTTCCTACCTAGAAAACTGTTGTCCATTGTAAACCCAAAATTCCATGGTAAATCTGTACCGGAGTGGTTGTGTGGCTGATATCCATACATTAACGTAACTGCATCTATGGCAGGTGCTATGATTCGATTCAATATGGAATGCACTTTAGGAAATCTGAATTTTATGTATTGGTTGAATATATCAGGTGCTTATACATACAAAAAAATGCAAGTAAGAAATGCATATTTTCACGGATTACACAACACCAACGATATCAATTAAATAGCAAAGACAGAGAAACTATGGCATAGAGTTCTTCCGACGTTGTCCTATTATTCTTTCTTTTGTTCATACAGACACAGCCACAGCCACATCTACACACACCCACACCCACGCATAAACACACACACAAATATATATATACATATATATACATATACATATATATACATATATATATATACTCATAAAAGTACATCATCATCCTTCTATGATTTTATTTTAAAAACATCGTATTTTTGTATTTTATGATACTGCCATAATAGCATATTCAGGGATCTTACAGATAGTACACTATTTGTTGAGATGAAGAAATTAGTACATCTATATTCACGTAAACACAACACAATAATTGCAAACGTTGAGTTTCAACAGTGACAATGATAGTAATTATTATAAGAAATCTAAAAGTGTTCAGTTTTAATCATACCTAACGTGCACATACTAACCATAAAGTCAAACCCGTCAGAAAAGTACACTCGTATGACAAACACCTCTCTAAAATATTAACAGAACTTTCAGGAGAATTATGAAAATTTCACATGATGATCCAGAAGGTTCCTGTTAAACAAAGGAACTTGAATATATGTAGCCCTGATATAATTATTAATATTGTATACAACAAGCTACACCATGTATATATAGAATTGCATTTGTATTTCCCCTACGAATTACTCTCGTCTCAGTATTTTCTTACCAGGTAAGGTATCCCAGAAGACAAACTTTGAAGAGGGTGGTATCCTGTTAGTGTGATCTTTCAGACAAGGGATCACCGCAAACTCATTCACCGATGAAGTCACAGAAAGATTAAAACACACTGGGGCAGCAGTGATTTTAGCATGTTGTTGTAAGAAAAAAAAAGAAGCGTTTGTGTATATAGTCTACACAATTGGAAATCATACAGCATGAACGGACTAAGATTCTTGGAGCATGGAAAACAAATTAACATGATAACAATAGCTCACATGGTCTACCGCGATGCTGGGTTAACACTTGCAACCGACTCACAGTTGATTCCATATGTTTTCCAAAAAGCAATAGGAAAAACTGTGTCTTTCCAAGCCTGTTATTTGGCACATTTTAGCGTGGCTTAAAGGATTCCCAGCTCAGCATGCTTTCAACCGTTAAGAGTTTCACGGCCAGTAGTTAAGCATGGTAAGCTTGCTTTCACCCTTTACAGGTTTCATGCCAGTAACTTGGCGAGTTTTCAGCCTTTAAAGGTTTAAAAGCCAGTAACTCAGCGTGCCTTCAGCCTCTGGAGGCTTACAAAGCCACATTTTATCATGTATTCGACTTTTTTAATTATTGTGATACTCTGTGGAATTTAATAAGTAAAGGAAATGCGCAAAACAGTGTCTGCAAAACATAACAGGATTTTCACTGGAGACTCGTTATATTTACCACGGCTGGAGATGCCAAGCCCCAAACCAGCGTTTTACAGCAACCAGCACCAATGTACATCAATTGCTCGTTTGTTTATAATTGGAACTATAAACAATCTATAGGCTTCCCGTATGGTCAATAATTCCTGTGTTTAGTGATATTTTGGCAGTGACGAAACACATTTTTATTGATGAACTCCTGCAGAATACTTACGAATTTCAGTGTCTTAACCACAGTAGAGGATCCGGTAAAAATAACCAACACAAATTACGTAATTGCTGCAAATTTAAAACTAAATTTGACTCAGAGGCCTTTCCAACAGGCTTAATTCCAGTCATGACATGTTTTACTGGATGCATCTATATTTAGTTTTGTTTTTTTCTATTGTTATGCTGCCCATTTCTTGTTTCCAACATTAATGTCAATAATGCTTCTCTGTTTGTGGTAACTATTTAAATAAAACTGGATAAAAACGTGCTATTTCCTTTCCGCAGGCACGTTTTGTGATCAGTCTAACATTAATGTGATGATATGCTACATGGATGACACGATGTCGTTGTTTTGGGCGTTAATATAACATGTTGATTGGAACATTACTTCACAGACAGTCGCCAGTCGATTTACTTTAATGGCGTGGGACCAGTCCGGTGGAACATAACGACGCAGGATGACGGCCGGAGGCACGAGAGAAACATTTGAAGCAGATCCCTACCTTTCAAGATCAACCAACCGATATTACTATTTGGCCAAGTGTACAATCCGTTACTAAAGATACAGTTGACTTTATGCATTACT
This sequence comes from Hermodice carunculata, assembly GCA_964020975.1. Classification (NCBI taxonomy): domain Eukaryota; kingdom Metazoa; phylum Annelida; class Polychaeta; order Eunicida; family Amphinomidae; genus Hermodice; species Hermodice carunculata. The sequence continues at coordinate 140,939,909 of OZ026612.1, forward strand.
TGGTATACTTATATCAAATTATATACATTTTATTTGGTGCGTCTGTACGGTAAATGATTTGCCATGATATCTGTGTATGCATACATTACAAACTTTATCATACTCAACAACGAAAGCGTTTCATTAAAAAGATAATAAATAACAAGGAAAGATGATTTGCTGCATAGCAAATCAGTGTGTGTGTCTTCAAAGCATATTGGTATGGCAATGTACAACTATTCCATAACGTAGGAGTAAATGTTGGAATGGCATCTCTATCTATTATAGCTTTGAAGTTATTCAAGATTTAAAACTTCTAATGGTGCTATTTAGCATAATTTAAATTGCTACAAGTTTTATTTTTAATTCTTTGGGTGCGCAATGGTCAACAACCCCATAGTACAAGTTGAAAAGATATCTCTATCTATTATAGTGTAGAAGATATTTAAGATTGAAAATTTCAAATACTGCTAATTAGCATAATTAAAATTTCTACAACGTTTGCTTTCTACAACGTTTGCTTTCGATTCATGCACAATAGTCAATAACCCCCTAGTAGAAGTTAAAATGACATCTCTATCTATGATACTTTTAAAGATATTCAAGATTTAAAATTTCAAATGCCCCTAATTTTCGTTATTTTAAACATCTTCATTTCTCTGTATAAAACGGTCAAACTCCTTGTATGGAGGAACAGTCATGCCAAGTTTGGAGTTTCTATGTATAACAGTGTCCGAGAAAAGTGTCAGACAAATTTGCTGGTGAAGAAGAAAGACGAAAGTAGGAAAGAATTTTAGGAAAAACAGCAAAGTGTGTGTTCACACGCACATTGATAAATGAATGAATGAACAAATAGATAAATAAATAAATGAATAAATATACGAATGAATGAATGAATGAACAAACAAACAAACAAACGAACGAACAAACAAACAAACAAATAAATAAATAAATAAATAAATGAATAAATAAATAAATAAATAAGTCAAAATCAAATCAAACTAAGAAAGAAACAAAACAAAACCAGATCTGGAAAACCGAACTCTTTATAGTGGTATAAAATATGTTTTTGCATGAATTGTAAGTATCAAATATAACTATTGGTAGGATTTTGTTCCTTTTCTTTCATACATACGTGTCTTTCAGTCTTGGAGAAATATAGACAGATATTGTGTGCATGGTGTTACATTAAAGTCACATAGCACGTTTGTACATCTGAGTAAGCTCTTTCATTTCAGGGCAAGAAACTTGCTCCTGCGACATGCGGATACTTTCAACCAGTTTCCATAGCAACAGCATGTAAAATACTGGAGGTAAAAAAATTCGTGAATGTTGTCACACTTTATCCATAAGGTATCAAATAGATAAATAAATGAATAAATAAATAAATAAATAAATAAATAAATAAATAAATAAATAAATAAATAAATTAACAAACAAACAAACAAACAAATAAATAAATAAATAAAAAAGACGTGCTCTATGAACAGCAATATGATTCTTACAAACTTACTCATTTGCATGATAATTGAAATTCATAATATGACAAATTGATATACTTATCTGAAATTATTGATTCTTTTAAATTTGATTCTTAAACGCATTGATGGTCAGAATGGATACTTAAATCATATACGAGTATCGGAATCTAGATTTCCACTTTGCAGTTATTGTTCTTTCATGCAAAATACGTTGCCATGTAAATCTCGAATCGTAAACAAGTAACAGAGAACCAGCAAATTTTAATATGCAATGTAAAAATCAAATGCTGGATGGCACAAAACCACCGATAAAGCAATAATGAAAGACTAATTGATGGAAAAGATGTCACATGGCTCTACATAAAACTTCGGCATTATAAAATTATAACACATTAATGTGCATTGTTATTAAAACTCATGAATATTGATAATCTGGTTTTTATATGAATACATGTTACAATATGAAACCATGTCTGGAAACAATTCATGGGAAACATGATAGTGAGTTACTCTACTTAAACTACATTAACCTTCTTATCATGAACAATTCCATTGGTTAACAGCAGCTAGCGGGTCACTTTTGGGGCTTGGCACCTTTTCCAAAATTAATATTCAAAATATCTACAAACCCATACCTTAAACGTTTATATAAAACACGTGTAACTATATATATATATATATATATATATATATATATATATATATATATATATATATATATATATATATATATATATATATATATATATATATATATATATATACGGGTAAAAGGCTCCGAAACATGTTGAGTAGTTACCCGCTGAAGACCCTTTAATTTATTTGGGCTGATACAGCCTATGTCAAAATTTTACAGAGGAACGTGTGCAATATAGACAATAGTAATTCCATATATATATACAGGTTAGACAGGGACAGGTTAGCTTATGGAGAGTAAAGAGTTCGAACTGCGGAATAGGATATTGACTACTAGGAAGTGGTTCTGGGCAAAAAGACACAAATACAATATATATATATATATATATATATATATATATATATATATATATATATATATATATATATATATATATATATATATATATATATATATATTTCACAAAAGAGCCTGCTTGTGATAGTTTGTTATGACCTTGGAAACAATCATGTTTTAGCGGATACACTGCAATTTATAACATCACTTATTTGTGCAGTCAGATTATAAAGAGCACAGCTCAGCGCACTTGGAAAACTGACATTGTGGTATTTGTGGCATCCTTTGCATTGTATCTTGCATCTGTATTCAACAACCTCCCTGTATGCGGCCTAAGCTTGAGGGAGAGCGGGCCATGAATTTTCTAATTTGTCAAAATTCACATTTTATGATAATTTCATCAAAAATTATTTGAACGAGAATTTATTTTAATTAATTAATTTATTAATTAATTTATTTATTTATTTATTTATTTATTTATTTATTTATTTATTTATTGATTTATTTATACAATATATTTATTCAGGGTAACCTGGATGATCACTCAGGCTGCTTTCCATAGGGCCCTGGATTATAGAAATGAATTTATTTGCATATTCTATTAGTTAACTAAAAGCCATATTATAGGCTTTTGTTTGGCACCTTATACATATAAGACTTTCATAATTTACACCCGCACCCACACCTATATATATATACACACACACACATATATTTATGTATATATATATATATATATATATATATATATATATATATATATATATATATATATATATATATATATATATATATATATATATATATATACACCTCTGTGTGTGTGTGTGTGTGTGTGTGTGTGTGTGTGTGTGTGTGTGTGTTGAGAAATTAAGGTTTATTTTTTATGGTTTATAAAACCTTGATTTTTTTTCGGGTTACCATGGAAACTTCATTTTGGGCAAGTTTGCACCAGGTTTCAGCGTGTCTCCTGCCCTGAAAATTAAAGAGCACATGTTAAAGGTTACAGGTGCAAAATGACTTGGTCGCAAGATAAAGTGCACAAAATCACCCTAATAATTGCTTTGATGACTAGGTTCGCTTTTTTCACGCTTAACATATGAAGTGGAAACGATCACTGTTGTCCCCTGAATCAATCATCTAGCACTCTCTCCATCCACCATGATGATATTACCACGATGGCTAAACCGTATTGAACATCAATAAAGTGTTGTCCATTGCTGTCTTGCTTGGGGCTCACTCAGGATCGTATTTCTTTCATTGGAAAAACGTAATTCGTGCAAAGTGTAATGCTGGATAGAATGCTAACAGTGACTCACTTTTTGATACTTAAATATGTTTCAGAAAATTCGTGATACTGAAAGGTAAAAGCCCTTAAAATTCCATTTTAGATATTCTGATAATAAATGCCGACTGTGTACATATACTGCATAGCCGTATTGATATGGCACTCACACATAACAACCTTCACTGAACCATTCTTTTCAAGATTGGTGGAGTAGATATGTGCGTTTCCCATCACCAGTAAATTTTTTCGGCGGCTAAAGCACCATTTTGGGCGGCAGACAGCGGTGACCCGCCGGTTGCCGCTCCTGCCGCTGGCCACCGCTGTCTGCCGCCCAAATGCTACTTTCGCCGTCGAAAAAATAAACTAGTGCATTTCAGCCAGGCGTCTGGTGCCAATGGTTGCACCTTCGAGTCTCGCTCGTTCCAAAAACATAAAAAAAGAGATATATTCGGCATTTCTTTAGTGCTGGTGGATTTAAGTCCCCCATTCTTGAAATAAATACCAACTCAGTACATATACTGCATAACCTTGTTTAAATGGCACTCACACCTTACCTGCACTGAAATATTTCTTTTAAGAAAGGGGGTTTGGTCGAGTGGATATGTGCGTTACCCATTTCAGCTAGGCGACTGGTGCCAAAGGTTCGAGTCTCGCCCGTTTCCGAAACACAAAAAAACATTTTCAGTATTTCTTTAATGCTGGTGGATTAAGTCCCCGATTCTGAAAATAAATGGCAACTTGGTACACATACTGCATAACCGTGTCGATATGGCACTCACACATAACTACCTCCAGGGAAACATTTCTTTTCAGAATGGGGCTTTGGTCGACGGGATATGTGCGTTTTCCATTTAAGCTAGATAACTGGTGCCAAAGGTTGCAAGTTCGAATCTCGCTCGTTTCGAAAACATAAAGAAAAAAAAAATAAAAAAGTCCCCATATATTTTCAAGAAATCATTGACTTTTAAACAGTGACACACCCTCGCTTAACCCGTAACAGAAGGTATTCCGCCTGTGTCTCCTATGTGAGGTGCTGCGTACAACGTAAAATTTCAAAGGCGTCTCCCGCGACATAGGGTTTCCAGCTGTGATTATATTGACATTCCCTTTCAAACACACCGGCAGCTATATTTAATGGGGTAAAGCAAAGATGCATTCTGTTTCCTACGCTGTTTTTTTTCTAGTAATGTTAGATATGATTGATATGTTTAAAGAAAAAAAATCTTGGGGTGCCCTATGGAGACGGACATATCCCGTGCCTTTTATATGCAGACGATATTGTAGTAACTGCAGGCAGTGAAGACCAATTAATTTGCATGTTAAATATTGCACATGTTTTTGTAGAAAAATGGGGAATGACGTTTAATGCCAACAAATCTAAAGTCATGGTAGTGGCTAACCGTGCAGATTTTTTTTAAAGGGAAACTTGGAGATGTTTATATATATCTGAATGCAAACCGTATAGATATTTGGGCATTTTGATCTCGAATTCTCTAACAGACGCGGCGCACGCGAAAGATATATACTGAACCAAACAAATAACGCAACTTTTTCATTTGGGTTTATTTTCACATTGGAACTGTATTTAAAGTTCAGAAATATACGAACCGTTGTTAAATCAGTCTAAAATAATGCACCAAGTAGTGTGACCTCAAGGTCGATTACCCTGACCTTGCCATGGGGTCATTGTCATGAATCAAGAGTGACTACAGCAGGCTATTTTACGCAAGTCTCTGACACCTGAAATTAAGGTTGCCAAGTCTTCTATTCTGGGACACAAAAAGGCCACATTGAAATCAGCCCAAGCGTAACTGTGTGCGAGGATATGAGGCTTTCAAAGTTTGGTGGTTGTGCTGAATCAAGGACAACTGCAGGATTCAGTGTTACCCACATGACTAAAACATTCGCACCTTTACTGGTTGGGTGTAGCCCCTCACAGACAATAAAAGGGCAGCATGGGATTCATTTGGCAAAGTATTCCAAGAACTATGGGTCGATTATCAACAGTAGATCGGGAGAGAGGAATTGGCATGCTACAGGCTGGTTTATCTGCAGCAGAGGTGGCAAGAAGACTGCAAGTCCACAAATCCACTATATCCAGACTTGCTACAAGATTCCAGGAGACTGGGGCCACAGCTGATAGACAGCGTCCTGGGAGACCAAGAGAAACCACACCTGCACAAGACAGACACATCAGGGTGTCACATCTGCCGAACAGAACTCGACCAGCCACTAGAACTGCACAACAGACACCTGGCAGAACCAATAACAGAATATCTGCCCAGACAGTCCGTAATAGACTACAAGAACACCATCTACACGTCAGGCATCCTTACAGGGGTCAAATTTTGACCCAGGCAAGAAGGCAAGCCCGACGACAATAACTGCCCATACTCGCTGGACCCATCAACAGTGGAGGGATGTGTTATTCACCGATGAATCCCGCTTCACCTTGTATCATGCAGATGGTGGGACACGTGTTTGGCGACGAAGGGGAGAACGCTACTCAGATGCCTGTGTGCTGGAAACAGATCGATTTGGAGGTGCATCAGTGATGGTGTGGGATGGAATTTCATTCACAGCCAAAACCCAGCTAATCTTCATTGAAGGCAATCTTAACGCTGCCCGTTACAGGGATGAGATCCTTCAGCCTGTTGTTGTCCCTTTCATTAGACACCACCAACTCCACTTGCTTCAACAGGACAATGCTCGGCCCCATGCCGCCAGACTGACGATGGATTTTCTGCAAGGAGAAGGAATTAACGTTTTGCCATGGCCAGCCTTCTCACCTGATATCAATCCCATTGAGCATCTTTGGGACTACCTTGACCAGCGTGTTGGGAGACGGGATCCAGCGCCCGCCAACCGCCAGCAGCTTCGCCAGGCTCTTCAAGAAGAGTGGGATCGTGTGCCCGGCAGATGGTACAGCGGCTAGTGTCATCCATGTGCCGACGTTGCATAGCAGTTACAGATGCTGATGGTGGTCACACACAGTATTAGTGGACATGCCAATTTGTGAACTTTACAAATCAATGTTGCCGTGTTTGTTGCCAGCTGGTCGCGCCCTCGTTGACAGTTTCAAGTTTTTGGTTTTCACATGTTATGCCAAAAAGACTGCAGAATATGGATCTAACTTGTTTCTGTGATATGAAAGTAACAATAAATATTTAAGTTAAAAAGTTTAAGCGTTTCGTTATTTGTTTGGTTCAGTATAGTAGCGACAAAAGGTTCTCGTTTACAAGGATACTTATGCAGTATACTGTCTTCTCATGATAATGTTAACCGTATTGGCTTCGGAAATAGCATGTGGAAAAGTATTATTCTTCCGTCACTTACTCCTGGCGGTGCAGTGTGGTTATGCAATACGAAAGAGTCTGAGGCCTCTCTGAAGTCCATTCAATACACCATAGCCAAAGCAACACTTCAGGTCAACTCTTCACCTGGATCAGTGGCTACCCTTGGTGAACTAGGATGGCTCCCCCTAAAACTGATTCTGGATCGCATTAGGATTAAATACTTCCACAGAATGAAATTTGAGATGCCAGACACACAGCTATGTGGGGGAATTTTTAGCACTCTTTTGCAAAGAAATGATGACAAACCTGCAAAGATTTGGCCATATGTTGACAAAATTAAGAAGGTCTTTAATAACGTACATATGGACCGTGCCCTGGAATCAAGGAATCCCGAATGGCTGAGGTGCTTTTTAAAATTATCGTTAGAAGCATATAATTTAGAATTTTTCCAGGAAATAGACTTGAAAAAGTCTCTAAGATGTTATCAAATGTTTAAACGGTCCTCTTTCGGTTAAAGTTATCTGTTTAATGTCAATAACTTTGCAGGTGCACGATTAATATTTTTGGCCCCGCACTGGGCGTCTGTGTGTTGTGGAAGATCTGGGAAGATGGTGTTTATCAGACGGAATATGTCCTTACTATAAAGATAGTAGAGAAGATTTAGCACATTTTCTATTTGTTACCCAGCACTAAATGATATCAGGTTAGAGGCATATAGAAACATGGAGATCAACTCTCTGAATGAGAATTGTAAATAGGTATGGCAGCGTTTTTCCGCCTCTTCGCTGAAAAGTAGGTTTTGTTGGTTCCTTGGCGAGCACGCATATGATCTGGACAGGACATTGGTGAATTATTTGACCAAAAATGTAAAACATATTTGGTTGAGGCTTGGCATTACAGGAGAGAGTCACTTAATGACTTCTCGGAATGACAGATTGTATGATCGTTCTACATGTACCTCTCGTAAATAGACCTTCTCCAATGTATACAGTGTATATGATTTTGTTGGGAAGTACGGTAACGCCACAAGATAACATGCGATGGTGCTCTCTTGACTTAAACTTACAGATGGAGTCAAACCAACCGGGGCATGCTGCGGCGTACTTATCTGTCTGCGGCTTTGCCCCTTCCCTCCCGTTCCTGTGGGTGGGTGGGGTGGTCCCCGAGGTACCAACAAACATCGCCAGGAGTATGTAATAGTGGTGAATTGACAATTTTGCAATTGACTTGTACATTCATACTGCGGTAATACCTGATTTTTTCTTAATAGTGACGTGGAAAGCTATATGTTCTGCATTGCATATGAAACATGTATAATGTACATGTCCTTACGCTTTCTAGACTTTTGTCCCAAGGAGTGGTTAATCTCTAGTTTTGGTCCGGAGAACATAAATTATTACTTATAGATACTACACTTATTCTAACATACTAAGATTATTTGATTGATAGTAAGGATGCCTGATTATTTGTGTATATTTTGGACGCATAATGGAATTTTCCCCGTTCCTTTGGTGCCCACGATGTAAAGGGGAAGTTTTCATAATAAATTATTATTATTATTATTATTATTATTATTATTATTATTATTATTATTATTATTATTATTATTATTATTATTATTATTATTATTATTATTATTGTTATTGTTATTGTTATTATTATTATTGTTATTGTTATTGTTATTGTTATTGTTATTATTGTTATTATTATTATTATTATTATTATTATTATTATTATTATTATTATTATTATTATTATTATTATGTTTGTCTCACTTGGTTCCACTATTATACATGTCATGTTCTCTTCATCTGCCTTTATGCACGCAGAGATGAAATATGCACGATGCCGGAACTGAAACAGAAGCGAAATTGAGGTTCCAATTATAAACTGGCGTCGCTAATGCAAGAGCTGGGAGTAGGGACCATAAAAGTTCATAAACTAGAATCTAAACAGACAAATGCCCGCTGTTTGCAATGTGTGTCCCTTGAAGCCAAAGCGAAAATGACACAAGATTGCTGTGGAACCAGCCCGTGCCCAGGTGACCTCAGCTTGTTGACAAAATCAAAGTTACAACTGAATAGCCCTGTGTTGCGCTTTAGCTTAGTGCATAAGGTGTTCAAAAGTATTTCAAAGATTTGCATAAAGATAAAATTCATTCAAAATATAAATTTTATCGGCGCATGAGAAATCGGAAAATATTTAGAGAACTTTAAAAAAAAAGAAAATTGCTACTTGGTGGAGAAATATATGATATTAAGTAATAGAATGCCCATTGACTTACATAATAACAAATGGGAAAGATGCATTTACCGGTACATACCCACATTTAAAAAAAATCATTAAAAATCAGGAATCCACAGCAGTGCCACCTAGTGAATAACGTTATATGACCCTGTCACAAGGAACATATTCACTACGTATCAGCTTAATCTGAGCGACGTTTCTGGAGAAGAAGTTGAAAGTAGCGAAAAAACACAAAACATCATAAAAATACGATAAAATTGCAGCGCCACTGGTGAACAAATTAAGGAACTAAAAGTCTCTAGACGTGTCCCTGAGTGATATCAAAGGAAAGTGGTTTCGGAAAAAAAGACTTGCCCAATAAAACAGCATTAAAAAACCATAAACAATACAAAAACAACTGAAGCATGACCATTTGAGCAATTTGGTAGAGACCTACCTGGGGCACATTGCCACCTACTTTGAAGTGAATCTCGACAGCGGTTGAATTAGCATGAGAATGCCCATTTACTTACACAGTAATCAACAGGGAAGGTATATTTGCCAATAAGCACACAAATTGAAAAATAAAATCGTTCAAAATCAGGAATATACAGCAGTGCCACGTAGTGAACAACTTTGTTTGATACTTTCAGAAGGAATATATTCTCCACGTTTCAGTTTTATCTGAGTGACGGTTCCAGAGAAGTAAATAAATAGCAAAAACACACAAAATCATGAAAAAAGTAAAACACATATTACAACGCCACCTGGTGAACAATTTAAGAACTAGAAGTCTCTAGGAGTGTTTCTGTGTGATATCAAGGGAAGAGGATGAGCAATTCTGGAGAAAAAAGATTTATTAAGTTTCGCCCCCAAAAAACTAAAAAAGTAAATAATGAAAAAAAATTACTGGATTTGAACAAACTTGGTAGAGATCCACCCAAGGTGCATTGCCACCAAGATTGAAGTGATTTTTTTTTCGGTTTTGGAGAAGAAGTCGTAAATGTGAATCGTGAATGGATAACGGACAACGGACGAAGAGTGATGGCATCAGCTCTGCCGGCTGACAAGCAGCTGATTCAAAAGTGCTCCTGTTAACGATGTGTATCCTATGAAGCTGTAGATTGAAGGCTGAAAGGGACTGCATTGCTGGCAAAGGACACTTCTCTCTTTCGCTTCACCACACAGGTGGTGACGATTTTATCTTATCATTGGGATTTATTCTCTTCAATAGAGGTTGAAAGTTAGGAATGAGCTTTCGGTAGCAAGCTTGGTCGTTTTGGTATTGTCCTCCCCACATTCTTCCAAATATAATCTAAACATTCATGGGGCTTTGTTGATTGACTGATGGCCCTTTTTTGGCGACATATTGTCCTTATTTTCTTGAATTTCTTGATGAGAGAAGTGAGCAAATCTTTCGTTGCCTTGTCCATCGGTTCAAAACGCCTCTCCCCCACGGACACGCACGTGACTGCAGACTTCAAATAGTGATGATGATGATGATGATGATGATAATAATAATTATAATAGTTCTTCTTCTTCTTCTTTTTCTTCTTCTTCTTCTTCTTCTTCTTCTTCTTCTTCTTCAAATCCCACAAGCGAGGCAAATACAATGGATGTGTACAAAATTAGTACTATGTATGTAGATCACTGAAAATAACCCATAGTAAGATGCGCTTTTTTGTTTCAGTCGACGTAATAGCTCATGGCTAATGGCTTGTAGCGATTCTTAATGATGAGACTAGCTCTTTTTAAAACTTTTTTAATAATAGAGCCTTGAGCACTTTCAAGATTTTGCATATATGTATTATCTATATCTATACCATTAAAACTATATGTGAAGCAAGGAACTCCAATACATTTACAAAGATGTGCCTTTACGTCAGATGCCAGCCCTGGATATGCCGATCCAACACTATCGAGTCCATACCTGATGCGACGAGCTGGCGCTATTATCCACATGATTGCAATCCTTTCGGTCTAATATAAATTGCACTCCGAGAATATCTCAACATTCATCCTTTCAAGCTCACGTACACCCAGATACCAATTATAGCCTCCCTAAAATGATGTTTTGTCCACCAATCATACATTTGGGCTTACCTAATCGAAACGTAAGACTCCATGTCTTGGCATAAATCTGAGAAATATCAGGAAGTCCTTGCAAATCTACAGTCATAGACCTAAATACGGTAATATAATCGGCGAATGCGAAAAATATTGTACAGGTCACCTCCAATCTTAAAACCTAAGTCTAAATTCTAAAGTTCCAATATCAAGTTATTTATAAAAGTATCAAAGAAATTTCGTGACAATATGCGTCCTTCTCTCGTCCCGCCTAAAATGTTAAATTCATAGTTATCACTAATTTTCCATTTAACAAAAGCTTCTAAACTCTAATACCATAAACATAAAACTACCCACTGCGACACAGGGAGCACATCCACCAGCATAAAAAACGAGTATCATGCCATACAGAAACAAATGGGTTTGAAACGTCCAGGCTACATATAAAGACTGGGGAGACGCCAGTGTTAAATTAATGTTTAATGTCGTGTGAAATTACACAGCCCATGGAAGTACTGGGCTCCTTTCTAAACCCAAATTGCGTATCCGCGGCATTATCCTCTGGTAACAATATAAAAATTTCAATTATTTGGGCATACGTAGAGCTGAGGGACTTGGGTATATAATTCTGTGATTTGTTTGGGTTTAAACTGCATTTTTTAAACATTAGAACTAGAATACCCACTTGTGAATATCTAAGAATAACATTCCAAAGCAAAATAAGAGTGTAAATATTAGATAAGTAAGTGGCTTCTCAGAATTTCAGAGTTACAAAGCTTGAGATATTTAGAGGTGACATTATCAAATTCAGGAAAACGATTACTTTCCATGTTGCAAATCATCTCATCAGTCTGCGCACAGCTGACTAGCATCGATTCGGTTGTATCCGAATGTACCTGAAAATAAGCTTTGACTTTCCTACTAATATCTAGTTGCTCAAATTAGAATTGAAAACGAGGTGTTGTGTGAAAAAACGGATCACGGAACTGAAACAGAAAAGAAGTCGAGGTTGCCACAGGAAACAGTAAATGGGCGTGACTAACGCAGAAGCTGGGAATAAGGAAATGGCATACACTTCTAAACCAATAGTACTATGTGTCCCGTTTTTATTGTCTTTGATGCAGGCTGAAAGTTAAGGACAAAATTCGTAGCAAGCTTGGCCGGATCGTATTGCTCAGAACAATATCCTGCTTCAACACGTTCTTCTTAATACAATCTCAACACTGTCGCAGCTTTGTTGTTTGCCCTCACAATCCCTGGTCCAGTTTTCTTAATTTTCATCATCAGACAGGTAAGCAAATTATTTCGCTGCAATGTACATTACTTTCAAAGCCTCTCCATCACGCGCGCGCCAATGCGGACTTCAAATAATAATTCAAAATGAGACTGCCCTGTCAAGACACGAATCGCAGCACTAAAAACAGAAACGGAATCGAGGTTCCTACATTAAATGGGTGTGGCTGACGCAAAAGCTGGGAATGGCGACCAGGAAATTTTTTACAAATCCAAACCAAAAGAAAGGCAGAGCAAATACCTCTTATATGATAAATTTCTATATCCAATGTGAGTATTTATAAATAGCTCTGATATGTTGGTGGACCTGGTTACTGGCACTATGAATGTGAGTAACAATGTAACATGGTTTGGGGCACGATGACCAGTGTTCACAGCTGCCCATGGTGCCCGGCCCATAATACCCTAGCTCCTCAAACTCCTCCAAATATTATTCTTTCAAAACTTAAACGATCCATTGTCCAGTATTATATCTCAACAACATCACAAATAATTCATTTTACATCCATGTGCATCTACTAAACATCATTATGTTTGGGAGAACTAAATCACACACCCAACGAGAAAAAATATTTATGTTATCTCAAAATATACTTTAGGCATAAAATAATAAAATGTAACACCACACCACATCGCCAATGCTTGTGCTCATTTTGTGATTCAAAAACATTTATAGAGTGACTCCCCTGTCAATAATAATAGGCTGAGCTGCAATATGCCAATGCCCATGGTAGCCAAGTGCCCACAGCGCCCCGACCTCTTCTATTGAAAACCCATCCAGTGATATCAAGGGAGCAATGAACCGTGAATGTCCGTGAGGAAAGCAGTTTCTGGCTCATGAGCAAACGTCCATGACTCCCATTTTTATCTCATGGACATTAAGCCAAACAACCCCCCCCCCAGGAATCTATTAATCTGCAGATTTTGCATGTGAGCGGTTCCCAATGTCCACAATAGGGGTCAGTGCTTTCGTGCCATCAGTTCTGGTCATGAACCTTCGTATTCTGCATGGAGGTTAACACCATAATTTTGGCCCTGAAGGAAATTACTGTTTTGAGGCAAACTGACACTCAAAACATGAACACTCCCGTCTTGTGTAAATAGCATTGTCCAGTCCAGTATTAGTACTACGGGTACCATTGACAGAAAATGCAAATGGACGTCCATGATGGTTGTCCAGTATTATTTTGTTTAAACGCCCTCGTGTCATATGCCTGCACGGTTGACTCCCAGCCTTTGCAGGGTTACTGTAGTGCTGGGCCACGTAATGGGGAAACTACTTAAATTTCTGAAAGCATGCAGAATTTTTGTGGTGTAGACCAGCGATAATTAAAAACCGGACGTTCGTTACACTGACTTCTTTCACTTTAGCAAATACCATTGGTTGCAGACTTCTCAAACTTTTCTGAATTTTGCCAAGGAAATGCTTGCTATTCCAAATAGCTAAATATTACCTTTAAGGAATGTTTTAAATTCACAGGAGGGGCCTGAATAACTAATTTAAACCCGAAAATTGCCTTCTTTTTGCTTTTTTTTGACTTTAAGAGGCACCCAGCTGGCAGGAAAATTAATGAAAGTGTACAAAAGTATACATTTTGTGAAATCCTGTTAGTTCTCAAGTCTGAAAATGCCCAATTGTAGTAGTAGTAGTAGTAGTAGTAGTAGTAGTAGTAGTAGTAGTAGTAGTAGTAGTGTTGATTGACCACGATCCAAAGCAAAGTACAAAGGCATAATATCCTATTAACACGTGAATGTATGATAACAATACTAGATCCAAAACAGCATATGTTTTTACATCGATAAAAAATCTGACATATATTTACATTTCGTCTCAAAGTTCTCATTGTGATCTCAGATCATCATGTCAACTTTGGAATTGCTTTCTGATTTGTCCATTTTCGTTCAACAAGGTAGATACTACTGTATATAACTGCAGACCCCCTCCCCAAAAAGAGCTCAGTATATATACATAGTTGAAGTTTTACATTGATTTCATTTGTTACTTCTTTTTGAGATATGGAGGCGCATGCGTCAATGGGAGAAGGCGTGAAATTTATTGCAAGTGTCAACAGTCATTGAATAACATAATGTATCCAAAAGATCCATGAATTTGAGCAGCAGAATGAAAGTATAAAAGGTCAGAGAATGCAAAGGATCGTTACCTGGGATCAAAATAGTACGCACTGGGTACAAAACGAACTTTTATTGGCACTGGGTCATCCGTGAAATTTGAGCTGAACAAAATGGCCGCGAATCCCTCTTTTGAAGTGCTGGGCATTGATGCCAGCACATAAAGCGAAGAAATAAAAAGGGCATATGTAAGACCAGCGAGAAAGTATCACACAGATAAGAATGCACACCCACACGTGGGTGAACGTTTCAAGAAGATTAATGCTGCATGCTTACATCAGAATTTCTGAAGCTCAAAAATCCAAAGTGAGCGATAATGAAGTACCCAATGGCTCAAGGAGAAGCACAAGGCGATCTAACGGATCTAAAACACGAGCAGAGGAGTCTGCCTTTATGTACGGCAAAACGTGTAATATCAAAGAGAAGCCCCAGTGTGTAGTAATTGCGATTGAGGAAGCATATATTGATAGATGGATAAAAGTATCTAAAAACAAAATGCCCAAAGGACTTAGGTCACAATGGACTCAAATTTACAAGTATTTCCACAGTAAATGAAGATGCAAGCAGTAATGATCATTATGGGACCATTCACATTACAGTATACAGTAAAACCAAGAAGCTCCATGTTCAGGGAAGCTCATATGATGTGGATGGCTGACAATCTTCCAGCACTGGTACTTCAAATGCAAATGGATGCAAAAAATACCTGGAGCAAGAAGTTGAAGAACAAACAAGTGGGCCAGTGGAACAAGCAACAGTCCATGACAAAGAGACGTGTGAGGAAGGTTAACTATCATGTAAAGGATCAGGATGCAAACGAGAAAGCAATAAAGAGATGCTTCAATGTGATTTCTGTGACAAATGGTATCACTGTAAATGCATACGCACATGCTTAACAAGCACACAACTTGACCCACTGTTCGAGATAGAGAACAGTAAACATGCGTGGAGTGCCAGTGGATGTGACAAGAATGCTGAGGGACAGGACCACCTCGTAACTCAGACAGCAGACATAGGTTCTGAACGCCAGCGTACATCACTTAAACATATCGGGACAATGGGGACAGAGGTTGTACGAACCATTGAACAGACACGCTATGAGACCCGAAGTGGCAATTTCAAACTGACCGAAGAGAAACTGCAACAATTAGAGCTAGAAAACAAGACACTGATAAAAGAACTAATCAAACCTTTAAAACACTGTGAGCAACAGGAAGCGGACATTATAAAGCTGAAAAGTGATCAGGAAAACCATGGAAAGCTAGAAAAAAAACCAGGGCTGGACAAATTAAAATCACAACTGAAAGAGACTGACCAGGCGAGGGAAGATTTGGCATCTAAATTGAAACAATGCAAGCTAAAAATACAGAATTGAGTAGTCAATTTCAGGAGACAGGGACTCCTTTGAAATTCTTGGACAAAAACAAGATAGGCTACCTGTGGTATGCAACACACGGAGAGCTGAGTGTGAAGACTTGTTCAAAAAGTGTCAGTGATATATTTGAGATAAATGATGAAAAGAAGGCTCTTGAAATCCAACTTGGATGTGCTGGGAAGAAGGTACAACAGGTTTCAAGGAGGTAATGAAAATATGCAAAGCTAGTGGTGCATCTTTTGCTGATAAATGTGCAACTGTCTCAGACAATCAGC
Source organism: Hermodice carunculata (assembly GCA_964020975.1). Classification (NCBI taxonomy): domain Eukaryota; kingdom Metazoa; phylum Annelida; class Polychaeta; order Eunicida; family Amphinomidae; genus Hermodice; species Hermodice carunculata. The sequence continues at coordinate 140,956,292 of OZ026612.1, forward strand.
CACAGAGAAAGGCCACAGTGAATAAACATAATGAAAAAACGACTGTACTACCACAAACTGAAACTAACAAAGATAGCAAAGGCACATTTGACCAGACAACGCAGAAAAATGTGAAAACAGAAACTAACAATGGGTAGAATAAATCAACCAATGGGAATGAAACAAACAAATCGCCACAGCCGGCCAGATATTGACGGTACAAGGTAACTGGTCACTTCTTCTGAAGTGACTCTTTAGGAGGAGACATAGACAAATCTAGACTGAGCAGAAGTGAGCGAGTTGTCATGAAGGCAATCCCAGGAGGCCGCATTAAGGACGGTCAACGTTTGTTTTGCAAACATAAAATATCAAAACAAGACGGTATCCATCTTGCTTGCTTGCAATGAAATTGGTGATGGTAGAAGCGTTACGTAGTGGAATGTATCCAAAATTATACAAGAATGGTTACTAGTATTTTGGACACCCAAAAGGAAGCAAAAGTTTTCCTTTTCCATCCCCCTCCTCCCAGCAAATAAATGTTACAAACAAAAACAGTGAATGATGTAAGCTCAACTGGAATATAAAGTCTCTGGCAGAAACAAATGACAGCCTAACCTTTGTGGAAACTTGTATCATCGTGAACTTTAAATTTGATGTACCAAATGGGGTCCAAATGTCACCTCTAGGTACTGCTTTTATTGCTAGAGCTTTTATTAGAACTGTTTTGGGACGTGTACACATGGCAAATACAGAGGGACCATGGCGATATCCTGCCTATTCCCAACAATAAACCTTCCTTGGTTACTGTGGGCAATAAAACCAACAGCAGTTCCCCCATATACTACCCCACCACAGAACAGGTTCTCAGCCTTGGGGTAACAAGACACAGACAATAAGTACTCTGCTTATGAGCCTAATGGACCAAATATGATAATATGTGCAGACTCTACACTCTTGTCACGACTAGGATTGACCTCTTAATAGTGCTGCAGAGTGCTATATCTTATTTTTCCATGAATAGTTTATAGATTAAATTTATTGTGATATCATTAGAAAACAGAATTTACATATACCTGCAACAAGTACAAGATTCATACTCTTATTACCAAGACTTACATAAGCAACAGTGGTTCTATCTATTTACTTATTTATATGTGGTGGTCGCCACATAACCATGAAATCAAAGTATTGGAACTGTATGGACAGATGCAGATACATATTTTGTGCTATCTATTTTTGTGCTCTCGAGGGACGTATAACAACTTACATCAACGCCAAAACTAGTCAAATGGATTAACCTGTATATCAATTTTGACCTCTGTAAAGATAGTACTTTTTTCCATCTTTTTCCAAAGAGCTAGAACAAGAGAAGCAAGGGTTTATTATAAGTATAGTGAAAGTATGGGTATATGATAATGAAATGGCCAGTTTGAAAATTTGTCACTGGAACATTTATGGCATTAAAGGAATAGAAGGCTTGATGACAATAGACAAAAAATTCCAGAAAGAGATTAAGGGGTATGGTATAATTACATTGACGGAAACTCATTCAAATAGTGAAATAAGTATAAGTTTGGAGGGGTACTATACCTTTCAGGTTAACCGGCCAAGATATCATAAAGCTAAGCTAAGACCCTGGCGGAATTGCTACAATGATATTTTTTTAAAGAGAAGGAGTAGCTTTCTATTCAAGTGAAACAACAGACTGGGTATGGGTTAAACTCAAAACAGAATATTTCAATATAGAAATAGCTTTCTTTCTGTGAGTTGTATACATGGCTCCCAAGAACTCGACCTACTCAAAGCAGTTAAATAAAGATATAGCTGACATCTTATATAGGGAAGTGCTCCAATATTTTGAAAAAGGGAAATTATGTTAATTGGTAACTTTAATACTAGAACTGCTGAAATCGTAGAAGATTGTACAGGAAACAAATATGATGAATCAACAGTGCACTTGGTAAAGTTTTTGGTATAATTTTGAACACAAGACTGAAAGAATGTTTGGAGGAAAACTATGTAATTAAGGATTATCAAATGGGGTTCAAAAGGAAAGCCCGAAGGGTGGACCACTTGTTCATTGTTTAAAAACCATTGAATAAGTATGTAATTAAGAGCAAACAATGTGTATATGCATGTTTTTTAGATTTGCAGAAAGCGTATACGATAGCGCGTGGCGTCATGGTCTTTATTACAAGCTACTGAATCATAATATAAATCGAACATTTTTCAACATTCTAGAGAGTATGTACAGATCAACTGAAATGTGTGTAAAGATTAATGACAGAATATCAGAAAATTTCCAAACTAATATCGGGGTTAAACAATTTGATATCATAAGTCTGGCACTTTTCAATCTTTATATTAACGATCTGTCAGAGTATATTGGTATAGAAAATGCTGCTCCTGAGCCAAATCACCAAAAAATCAATGCCTCATTATATGCCGATGATTTAGTTTTGCTCTCCTTGTCACCACAGGGTCTTCAAGAGATCCTTTACAAAACTGGTGAAAATTGCAAAAAGCGGAAACTTAACATAAATATAGAGAAAATAAAAATCATGATGTTTAACAAACATGGAAGAAGATGTGGTCGAAAATTCTAGCGGGGTAAAGAATGTCTTTAAAATGTAAAATAATACAAATAATTGGCTCTAACTTACGCAGTTACTGGTAATATGTTCAAAGGAAAGGGGAAGGAAAACGAGAGAGTGCTTAAAGGCTTATTCAAATTAAAAGCATGTTTAACACTCACCAGTGCAAGTCCGAGATTAAGCTTACAAGTATTTAACCAACTCATTTAACCTATCGGACTGTATGTCTCAGAAATATTGATATATATATATATATATATATATATATATATATATATATATATATATATATATATATATATATATATATATATATATATATATATATATATATATATATATATATGTGTGTGTGTGTGTGTGTGTGTGTGTGTGTGTGTGTGTGTGTGGCGAGCAGAAAATTACAGAATGATAACTGGATGGAAATAATATATACCTCGTACCCTGTGGGGAAATTAAACATCAGTTTTAGTAAGCATATTTAGGTGTAATCAGGAGAACAACTAATGTGGCAGCAAAGGGTGAACTGGGGGAATACCCACTGGACATAAATGTAATAATTTAATGATGAAACACTATGGTCATTTGGAAAACTCAAAAAAAAATTATTACAAAGTGAAGAAAATGGAACTGGTAAATTTGAAAAAAGAGGGAATTGAACAATGGATGATTTTTATGGAAAAATGTTGTGACAAAGTCTAAATAGCAAATCAGGTAATGAAAACATAAGAAGGAATTAACAAAATAAGATAGGTATTACAAGGAAACTTTATTAAGCTGTTCACTAATGGGACAAAATTTAATGACAAAGGCAAATTGTGCACATAAAGAAAAATAAAAACGAAATTTATTTATGAAAGTTATTTGGATAATGTATATTGCAAAGATCACAGGGTGGCACTCACAGAACAAAGAGTGAGTGCCCATATACTTGAAAGTTACAAAGGGCACAGCCTAAGCCCATTTCTCCCAAGAGATGAAATATTTTGTATATTTTTTCTCCTGTCCAATAATAAAATAATAGAGGACGGACCCATTTTCTTATGGATTGTCCACGATTAAAAATGAGAGGGAAATTTTATGGATGGAGATAGTACAAAGAAACAAACTTTTGAACAATATGAATTGAGAAATATATTTTATTTACCTTCTAAATTGTGAGGATGAACTTATCACTTTTGTGGCAAGGTTTGTATTAAATGGTTTTGAAATGTACAAGTTAGGAAGAACTTAGCACAATATGCACCCACCACACTTTAGACAAATAGTAGTGTACTCCGTAGACTTTTTGACTTTCTGTTTTCATATTTATGTACACCTGTTTACAAATGTTCACCACCTGGCACCTAGATGAATGTGGCAATAAAAATCTTTGTATCTTCTTTGTTTTTAAATTTGCACTAACTTTTGCACATTGTTTTGTGTTGTGATGTATTTGCTGTGTTTTGTGTTTCTGTGTGTTGTACTGACACAATGTATACCGGCGGGGTTAAAACAGTACATTGTAGTAAAGGTCATGGCATCACTGTTTTAATGAAATATCTAACAGGTGAAAGCCAATTTTCCCTGTGCTGTACAGCACACGCCTATTGAAGTATACAGTAAGATACTATTATTTCCTTTTCAATGTCAACATTTTGTATGTTTATCTGTCTGCCCGCCCGTGAATGTATTTGTCTGGCTACCTTTGCATTTAATTAATTATACAATCTCATCACATATTCAAACATCGCATTAGCCATTAAAAGACGTATTGGATTGCATTTGCCAGAAAATATTCTGAACAGACCCTGAGTTTTTTCTTTTACAAAAAAATCATAATTATGTGGCATTTTATTTTTAAAATGCTGTTGAAACACAATCACGACAAAAATGAACCTAAACATCAAAACAAATTAGATGATAATGCTGACGATGATAAAAACTACAGTACATGATAGTTTCAGCTACCAGGTGCTTCCTATTAATTGTTGTGAAGTGTGAGCATTGGGCCCTGAATCCAGATTCACATCATGAGGGACTCAGCAACACTCCTCTAATGACCCCCCTCCGCGAAGCACCAATTAAAATCTTCTATTGAATGTCAGCTCACTAGCGGTCATTCCATCATCATATTATGGCCAGTATGAGCCGTGAACATAAACCGTCTTTGCAACTGCATGATTATTGATTTTTACCAGTTAAATTGCAACAACTATCCACTATTCATTATTGAAGGAAGCACGAGCCAAATTTCGGTTCCAACCTTTCAGCTTTTTCTCTCTTTCTCTCTGGTTCTCTCAGTATACATTTGTATGTGTCTGTCTGTCCGTCCGTCTATCTGCCTATACATAAATACATACATACATACATATTTACTACTAGTAGTAGAAGTACCACTAGTATCTTTTATTAATGTCTCGGCCTCATTAATAGGGCGTTGAGAAACAGTATTTAAACACCTGCATGGGATTGTGCCCAAATATGTGATTTTTTCATTGTCCAATTCCCGCAAAACCAATGTTACTGTTTATAATAATGAACACTTGAGGTCGCTGCGTGCCTGTGTTTCAACGGCAGCAGGTCACACCTCGTTGCCATTAGTATGTATCTCCACTCCTTGTTTCTGGAGTTGTCTGACTGTGGGGTGTCCAGTTTTTCAGCTGCTGCAGCAACAACGGCATGCAAATCGAATTTTAAAAACAATAGTCCTCCTTCCTAGAAGGACTTTATCGTTAAAATGACGTCATGATCAAGGATGGCTCTGGCTTCCAATGATGTGCGATGATAGCATGTCGCAACATTTTTCGTCTCTAAAAGGCCCTACATTTCCTGTACAGTCCAAGCCAAAGCTTCCACTTGGGCAGTACCTCCCGTGTTCGTCTCGCCCCTCCCTGTGTTTCACAATTGAGGCTCTTTTTTGACTTTTGTGGTGAAAAAAATAAGGAAACGGAGTTCTCTTAGTTTATGTTTTACTGTTACCATCACTTTAGATGTTTTGCTGTTCAATATTGTGAATATATGCGCAACTTTTCATCTTCGCCTACGTTTAGTTTGTTTTTGAGGTGGATTTTTCCGCTCCTTCCCCATAAATGTATCTATCCTGTTAGCATCTCGCGTCTGGCCCTTCGGGCTCAACCACTGGTATTGTCTGGTTTGAGGACTCAATCGATTTGATAAAGTAAAGGCCATAAATCGAGTCCAGTTGTGCCTTTTCCTCTCGGTTTTTTGCCACAGGGTACGCTGTGCAGCACTTGCAAGTTTGGCCATATGACATCTGTTGTATTTCAAATGAAATGGAAAATAAATTTGGTAACCTTTCAGTCGAGAAAAAAGCTTAGGCAATAATCACACATAAACTCTGCAAGGTACGAAATGGTCACAACACTTCATACTTTTTTTCTACGGGCGTAATGCCCATAATAGATCATTCTTGCACAGGCTAATTATCCCTCGATTTTTACCTGATGTTAAATGCACCTTCACAATGTGATGTCTATGTATACTTATGTCTGGTTTACCAGACATCGTATGATTATTTGTTAAAACTTGTATACATATTTCAGCAATGTGTACCTTGAGATCCAAAACAAGGCTCAACCACGACAGACATGGAAAGTCGGAGCTCCTTTTTATAGTCTGTAAATAGTGACGAATATAGGATTTTAAGCAGAGGAAATCTACAGTTACAAGAGTAACGTACAATACTTAGAAAAAAATGTTATTATTGGAGAAATAGCCAGTTTTGCTGGTGGTGAGCGTTAAACTGTGAATAAACTGAGCAAAATAGCGGAATAACAGAATGAATCTTTGTATACCAAAATCTGTGACGACGATCAAAAGAAGGAAATTATTGCAGAACAGGACACCAGGCAAATGATTGGGCACTTAATAGACGTTGTTGATGAAGTCATGGACAGAGAGAAAAGAAAATATAATCCAGTGCTGCATGAAGGGCCAGAATCTACAGGAACAATTGGGGCTGACAGAATAGCCAAAGACACGGAGCACTTTTACAACCTTGCAAAAGAGGGTCTCAAAATCGAGATTAAAGCAGTGAAAGCAGTGAGACTTAGCAGCAAGACAGATCGAAAAGATAGGCCCAACACTGAAAGATGAGACACAGAGAACAGATTCTTAGGAAAACAATTTTTCTGCGGAATAGTTAAGACTAGAGTAAAGTGCAGATTTCCCCATATTGGACTCCAAAGGGGCACACAGAAAATAGACAACTAAGGGATAACCTCAAGACAAACAAGAAAGACTGAGAGGTGAAGTAGACTTAACCATTAGAAGGGGAAGGATAATAACAGGACCACCAGAACAGCAACATAATGCAAGGCAGCTTGGATCTGCATGAACAGTTGAACATGCAATGGGCCAGTCATGCAACCGCGTGATTCGTTTATGCTTTGTGCAGTTTTTTAAATTTTTTTTTCAACAAGTCTTATAGAGATCCTGTTACCTATACAATAGCTTTCCAGATTATTGATGAGGTGCATGCAGAAAGATCATTTCAGCTACATAACTTGTTGAGGCACTATATGAACTTAATTACCCTATGTGTGTGTGTGTGTGTGTGTGTGTTTTATTATTATTATTATTATTATTATTATTATTATTATTATTATTATTATTATTATTATTATTATTATTATTATTATTATTATTATTAGTTGAAGCAGGTGATACTTGAAGTGTCAATATAATTATGCATGTTTTTGCAATAATGATTGAAACAACATGCTTGCATTTTAGTGGTGCATTTGAGTAAAGACCGGTACTCGTCTTTTTTCAGGATAACTGTGCTTTTGTTTTTTTCTTTTTTTTTTTCTTTTTTTTTTTTTTGGTAATGTTATGAATATAATTACAAGTGTTCCACTCAGACTTCTCTTCTCTTATCTGCCTCGCTTCATATCGTCTGTATAATACCAGTGTAACTGTACTCTGGAGGGTCAGGAGATTTACTTCCATTTGTTGTTGTTTGCATATTTTAGTGCACAATTGACCCTTTCTAATAGTTCTTCCTGTACAAAGCTTGGACACGACATGTACAAGTTGGAAGCATGTTGTGTGTTGTGTGTTTACACACAGCACGTCATGATCATGTTTTGGGTAATGGTTCATCAGCATTGCAAGAGCGTTTGCAGTCAAGGCTTAATACCTTTATTTGACTGTACTGGTGCAGTTTCCAGTCAAAGCTAAATACCTAATACTAAATACTTTTATGTGATGGTATTGGTGCATAAAACTGTACAAACTTAGTAGACTTTTATTACATCTGGTTGTACCTCATGTGGTTTTTTTTTGGATAAAATGTTTCACGTTTGTTCATGCTTTGTGCATTCAGATTAAATTCCCAACATGTCTTGCAAAGATATAGTTGCCCGTACAATGACTTGCAAGTTTTTTGGTGAGGTGCATGCATAGGGATCATTTCATTTTGTTGTTGCTCTGTTTGTACTGAATTACCCTATTTGCGTGAGTTTGTTTTTGTTTTTTGTTTTTTTGTTTTTTTGTTGTTTTTTTGTTTTTTTGTTTTTGTTTTGTTTTGTTTTTTGTTTTCTATTATTTGATGAAGAAGGTGATACTTGAAGTGTGAATATATATGCATGTTTTTGCGATCAGATTGAAAAAAAAATGCTCGTGTTTAGGTGATGCATTTGAGTACTGTGCAGGTGCAGGTGCTCCCGAGTGCAGTGTTGTTCATAGGGAGGGCTTCATGGTTTTTGTTTTCACTATGTGGCATTTTTCTTAATTGTGTTCCATGGTTGCCTAGGAGGCTCTGCTTGGGAGGGTTCGAGCAATTTGTTTGGATTCACCGGGAGTGTTTCCACCTGTACAGTAGATACTGATATTTGTTTTTTGGGTCATAACAGGCCCCCTTTTAATAGTTCCTCCTGCACAAAGCTTTGCCACTATATGTATTATCAAAAATGTCCATTGTTTCCATACGTATAGTTCATGATCCTATTACGGGTGCTGGGATCTACGCACTCATTTGGGAGTCATGATGTGTAATTATGAGGTATTCAAGTCAATTTATAATTTTTCGGCCACGCCCAATCATATTGCTCAAGTTTTTCGGATATCTTCATTAATTTGTTTTTTTGTTGTCACGTCACAATCAGCGCAACGGGTGTCACTCTATACTGCAGCAAAATATCTGATCTTTTCAACATGCAGCAAGGTAGGACATCCAAATTTGGATTTTATACGGATATCTATCGCGATTCCCGGATAGGTGTGTGGACTTTGGTACACGCACCAACGTCGCAGAGTACATAGTTTGTAGCTGAGGGTAAATAATTTCAGCTGACTGTGTTCATGGACACATAGTGCATGTCATGATCATGTTTTGGGTGTTGATCAGTACATATGCATTGTGGGAATACTTTGTATATTTTGCATTGTTTTGGGTAGGAGTAGTATTAAAACTGAGGCTAAATACTTGTATTTAAATGTTTGGTATACTTGGTGTATTTGAAAAATTTGAACACCATCAATCTACTTAGTGGATGCATTTACTCTGTCTGCTGGCGCCTTGTGTGGCTTTTGACAAAATGTTCTGCATAGATCTGTTTTTTTTTTCTTCCTCTAAGTTTAATAATGTATTTATTTCATTATCAAGGCGAGGAGATGCTTTCAATTAGTGTGCTATGTTACTTTTCCGGGTTCAAGCAATGCGCCCATGTGCACTCTGAACTGTGCAACAAGCACATTGTGCTGGTCTGTTTTTGTTTTTCTGTTTGTAATTGTTTGTACCTTTATACATAATAATGAGTTCCTCATTCTTCCTTTTTTATTTTGATAGAAGCTGTGAACTATAGTTTTTTCCGCCATGTTTGGATGTTACTTCTTGAGCATCACTTGGGTTCTATATGTATATACATATGTCAATTCAAGATTAGCAATGGCTTTGCCTGTGATTTAAATGACAATAACTTGATATCAAATCTCTGTGTATCTAGTTGGGCGCATGTGTGGCAACCTTGACGGACCAAAGTAAAATCATATTTTTGCCACCAATAATGAATGATAATTATAATTTAAATTTATACTCATTAAATGTTAGAGGGCTGCGTGATCCTAAGAAAAATAGGTCTATATTTTAATTGGTTGAGGAAATTTTATCATGGTATTATATTTCTTCAAGAAACCCACAGCAGCCCTGAGGATGAACAAATGTGGAAAAATTAATGGGGTGCTGATGTGATTTGTTCACATGGAACAAGAGACAGTAAAGGAGTAGCCATATTATTCCCTAATAACATAACTTACAGTATCGAAAATTGTACTACTGAGCCTGATGGCAGATTCATCATACTCAAAATTAAAATCGACGAGGGGGAGTTCACTTTAAACAATGTCTACGCCCCAACTAAAGACCATGTAGTAGAACAAGTAGATTTTCTTCATAACCTAATATTGCGCTTACTTGACGAGTTAGAAAGTAATTTAATCTTTGGAGGAGATTTCAATATTGTTTTGTCTCCAGCATTTGACAAAAAAGGTGGAAGACATGAAGGAATCTCGACTTATCGCACTGAATTATTATCTTTAATTGAGGAATTTGAGCTGGTAGATATTTGGAGATTACAGAATCCAGATACTTTTATGCATACACGGTACTCAAAAACACCATTAATTCAATGCAGGTTTGATTTCTGGCTTACCTCTAGCTTCCTAAGCCCTCATGTTACTTCTTGTGGAATCGAACCATCAATAAAGACTGATCACAGTTTAATCTGTCTTCAGTTCAGGGGCCCTTCTTTCAAAACAAGAGGCCATGGCATTTGGAAATTTAATAGCAGTTTATTAAAAGATGAAACATACGTAAGAGAAGTTAAAGATATAATTCAGACTCAAAGTGCAAAATATACCGATTTAGAAAATAAAAGTTTAAAATGGGACATCATTAAATGTGAAATTCGAGGGTTTACAGTGTCTTATTCCAAAAGAAGAGCACATGCTATTAAACAGAAAGAAAAGGAGTTGAAGAAGCAATTGGAAGATTTACAATGCAAACTAGCATCTTCTTCTGATAATGACTTACTATGCGAAAGTGATAAATTCAAGAGCAATTAAATGAATTGAATAATAGACAGGTTGAGGGAATAATGATCAGATCCCATGCTAGATGGTGCGACCATGGAGAACAAAGAACCAAATATTTCCTTTCTTTAGAAAAAAAGAAATTACAAAAGTGAATGTATTTCAAAATTAATTACTAAAGACAATAAAGAAATAAGTGCACTAGAAGATATTATTGAAGAAGAAAAGAAATTTTATGAAAAACTCTATTACTCAAATCAAGATGAGCAGATAGCAGAAAACATTGAATTTAATCCAAATTTTTGATAACCCAAACATTCCTAACCTATCTGAGGATGAGAAAGACAAGTGTGAAGGTATGATAACCAGACATGAATGTTTAAGTGCTTTGAAACAGTTCAAGAATAACAACAGCCCTGGAAGTGATGGTTTTTGGCCGAATTCTATAACTTTTTTTTGATTGATATAGAACACCTAGTTTTAGATAGTTTTAATTACTCTTATCAACAAGGATTACTTTCCACTGACCAAAAAAGAGGTATCATCTCATTAATACCCCCCTCCAAAAAAAAAATAAATAAATAAGAATCACTTACACTTAAAAAACTGGCGACCTTCGTCTCTACTGAATTTAGATTATAAATTAGTTGTAAAAGTTATGGCATTAAGATTACAATTTTTTTGCCGAAATTAATCAATACAGACCAGACTGGTTATGTTAAAGGAAGATATATTGGGGGAAAATATAAGACAAATATCAGATATCATACAATTTAGTAGCTTGTGTGATGCACCTGGTTTGATCTTGTTAATTGACTCTGAAAAAGCTTTTGATACTTTAGAATGGCATTTTCTGGACAAAGCTTTAGATGTATTCACTTTTGGTGATTCTTTTTGAACGTGGGTTAAAATCATGTACACAGACATAAATAGTTGTATAATCAACAATGGACACACTTCATCTTTTTTTTACTCTATACAGAGGGGTTCGTCACGGTTGTCCACTTCCCCTTTTCTCTTTAATTTGGCTGTTGAGTTATTAGCCATTCATATTCGGTCTAATCCTAATATAAAAGGAATCACCATAGGATAAGGAGAGGTTAAATTAAGTCAACTTGCTGATGATACTACATGCTTTGTTCTGGATGAGGCATCAGGTAAAGCAGTTTTAGAATTTTTACAAAATATTGAAAGATGCAGTGGTTTAAAAGTAAACCTGGACAAAATTGAATGTAAATGGATAAGTAGCAAGGCTGGAAGACAACCTGGTATTATAACTGCAAATTGGAACTATGTTGACTTCTCTACCTTGGGTTTTAGGTCTCTTAGCAATGAGCAAGACATGCTGTATCAAAATTTTGATGACAATTTTCAACTTTTGAAGGAGGTTTTGAATATTTGGAAAATGAGAGCTCTCTCTATATTTGGAAAAAGTTTAGTTATTAAGTCACTGGGCATATCAAAATTAGTATAGGGTGCATCAACAGTTCCGCTAAGCTCTGACATGGTAATTAAATCCAAAAAGAAATTGATAAATTTATATGGGGAAATAGCATCCCTAAGGTTAAAAGAGATATTGTGTGCCAAAAGCCAGTTCATGGTGGATTGAAAGCACCCGATTTTGGTAAAAAAAGTGAAAACATTATTGATTACTTGGGTTAAACGTCTTTTGAATGAGGAAAAGGCAAAATGGAAACAAGTGGTTCAAGAATTTTTTCCTTGTATCAAAATTTATGATCTTTTCAAAAGTCGATGTGCTATTGATTTCGACTGGAACAAAGTACGTGTACCATTATTCTATTCTCAAGTCATGAAGGCGTGGAATGAGTTAAGGTGTCTATTTCTTCCAAAAAGTGCTGCTAATGGTAAATTTGTTCCCTTGGAGGATATGAAATGTAAAGATATTTACTGGGTGCTTGCTGAGCAGGTTTATAAAACTGAACTAACTTGTGCCAAAAAGTGGGCAGTAACTTTTCCTGAATTATGTAGTACAAGCCAATTCTGAAAAAAAAGTGTTTTCTTTGGCTTTTAACACTACAATTGAAACCAAGCTACAGTCCTTTCAATTTAAAATTTTACATCGAATTATTGTGAATAAGCATTGGCTTCATAAAATGGGGATTGCAGAAGATGAAACATGTGATTTTTGTGGAGGAGCATCTGAAACAATAATTCATAAATTTTGGGATTGTCCCACTTCAAATCATTTTTGGTATGAATTTACTTCTTTTTTTTGGAAAACTACATGGATAAAGTTATCATGGTTCAGGAAAAAGATGTTCTGTTTGGTTTTTATGATGATCCTGATAAAGTTTCCCAGAATTACTGTATACTACATGGAAAACATTACTTATATTCTCAACGATTCAATTCGGGTAATGTCAATCTCATCAGTTTCTTGTTCTCGTTGGACACGAAAATATCTGCATTTAAACATATGAGTATAATTAATGATAAATTACCTCAGTTTGAATTAAGATGGCAGCTACTGCTCCATGCCATTTCTATCAGATTGTCAGAGGTTGAAGTATGTCCCCTCCCCTTATTTAATAATCCTCTATTGTTTATAGATGGATGAATGCTTTGCATTAGCTTGTTTTGTACTATTTCCATTTATAATTTTGCATTGTTTTTCATATTGGTATAGGCCGTACTTTGTTACCTATTTTTTTTTTCTTTTTGTTGCACAGGAATTAATTCCGAATAGTGACAAAGGTATGCAATAATTTGTCACTAATGGTTTTTTGTTTTATATTTACTTGTACAGCTTTGATGAATATGTATATGCTCGAGGAACTCAATACAACAAATAATGCAAGGATACAAACAATGCGGCATGACTCACGTGACCCTGTGACTCGTAGTTATAGTGAAGGTAGAGTGTGTTTATAATGTTCCACATTCATAAATTAACTAATCAGAAGAGCCAAAAAGTGATAGGCCTACCAGGTGTCTTTTTGTTTTTGGCAGAGGTGATAAACGTTTGGTTTTGAGTGGTTGGGCCTATATATTTTGGAAACACTATAGTGTGTAGTTGATGGAAAATATTTTGGGGGTTGGGAAGACTGGTAGGGGCCACCAGTTGCCTTTTTGGGGTGACTGCCTGTCTCAAGTCGGTAGTGAGGTTTGTGGCTTCACATTGGCATCGGAAGATGAATGTTGATGCTTTGGTAACTCTGGAATCTCTTTGCTGTCATTGTTGGGTCTGAAATTTATGAATAGGGGTCATGTTTTTCTAAATATGTAATGCAGCCCATAATACCTCTACGTATCAGAAAGCACTTCATAAAACAGGGTGTTTAAAAGTCCTATATACTAATGCAGATCAATTTCTGAACCAATGTGAAGACCTGATTATGATGATAACTGATGATACTCCAGACATTACCATGATTACTGAAGTCATTTCAAAAGATCAGCAGGCTCCGTAAACAACAGCAAACTAAGCATCCAAGGTTTTATAAAATATACAAACTTTGATCCAGATCAAGCTAATTTAGCAGCTTGTAGAATGAGGTACAAATGTCATGCCGACAAATATCATAAGTATATGTAAATTGTTTCCTGATGATGCTTAAGTATATAGCCCAGTTTCAACAGATGAAGCCCTTGAAGGAATCAAATTGACCTATATGAATTGGAGCATTGGGTAGACACACGGCTATTGTTTTTTTAATGCAGATTAGTGCAAGTCTATGCACTTTTGGGCATCAAATTTGAGTTTACAAGATGAATGTGAAAGATTAGATTCAAACTAAAGAGGAAAAGGACCTTGGGGTATCATTGATGACGAGCTGAAGTTCCAGCTTCACAAAGCCGCTGTAGTTAACAAGCGTTCCAGATCCTTGCAGTAATAGGAAAGAGTTCTGCCTGTTTAGATGACGAGACTTTGCCTGTATTATATAAATTATTAGTCAATCCTCATTTAGAGTATGAAAATATCATTTGGAGTCCATATTATAGTTTTAAGAATGTGGAACGTGTCAACAGCAGAGCTACAAAATAGTCCTCACGGTTTGGTATTTACCATATCCACAGCGATTCAAAAGGCTGAGCATTCCATCCTTACACTATGGACCAAGGAGACGGGACAGGATGCACGTTTTTTAAGTAATGAAAGGTACTGAGAAGTTGAACTGTGTAACGTCCTTTATCCTTGGTACGAAGCGCATGACCATCCGTCACCACGTGAAAATTGTAAAACCGTATGCTACAAAAGACGCCAGAAGCCAAAAGACATATTTTTAGTGTCTCAGAAGTAAGTTACTTAGTCCGGCAGAAGTTTGGGCTCACCTAACACTATTATCTATAGTTTTTTATGCTTCATTTGAGAATACTGGGTCACACAAAGTTGGAAAATGCTGGGTGACATCTTGTCACCGTTGAGCATTTTAAAATATTGATGGTTATTCATTTAGCCCCCCCCCCCCATTTTTCCTTTTTTTTCACCACATACTTGACAATATATTTCAAAATAATCATTCAAATTAATAATTGGATGAACTCTTGCCTCCAAATAGATAGTACAAAACAAAAAACAAAAACAAAACAAAACAAAAAAAACAAAAAAAAAACCAACAAAAAAACAAACGAACAAACAAAAACGTGTTTCATACTGTGACCTTGAAGTGACCTTGACCTTCACATGACCTTCACCTATTAATTGTTCTATTAATTTGACACTATTTTGTTTTTTTCCTGTTTTTGTACATGTATGTGGTATAAATGTAAAACAATTGGTACATGTAGTATTATCTTCGAAATTATCTTTTGCCTTGACCTTGGTCATGACCTTGATAGGCCTTCAGTCTTCAAAAAGTTGGTTTCCACGCACTTATGAATTTTCGTAATCTCACGTTTGATTTGTTTGCAGGTGAAAAGGTTGTGGCTGACAAATAAATTTTGTTTTTCTTACAAGTAAACAGTTGCAGTACCGATGAAGCAATCAGTAATCTAAGCATGCAGCATACAGGTTTACAGTACTGTGGAACTACTTTTTACCCTTTGCACATAAAGTGCCGCGGGGTATTGTCCTCCCCTGGGTCGTCCGTCCACCAACCGTACGTCCGTCAGTCCGCCCGTCTTGTCAACGTTACCACGATATCCCAAAACATATTCACCGTAGCTGTACCGAATTTTTCTTACAGAAGGACTTTATGATGGACAAAGTTCCTATTGAAAACCAGCTTCCTCTGGTTATTTTCAAACCTTTCATAAAACATTTTATGTATTTATTTGAAATAGTGCAGGAAAACATGATCCACATTCATAAATTCCAAACCCAACAATGACAGCAAAGAGATTCAAGAGTTACCAAAGTATCAACATTCATCTTCCGTTAGCAATGTGAAGTAACAAATTTCACTCCTGACTTGAGAGAGCCAGTCACTGAAAAAAAGGCAACTGGTCGTTTTACACCGGCCCTCTCAATCTTTGAAATATTCTTCATTAACTACGGACACAAGTGTTTCCACAATATATAGGCCTGACCACCCAAAGCACAAATTTTATTACTTCTGCCAAACATAAAAAGAGACCTGGTAGGTCCATCACTTCTTAGTTCTCCCGACTTGCAAGTCAGCTAAGTTTACAGGAAAAGAAGAAGGCCGTCTGATTGGCGTCAACCCTCACGATGTTACCGCGATGTCTGAAGAAAATATTGACTTCGGCTTTACCAAATTTTTGCTAGATATGCATCTTATGATGGACCAGATTCCTACTTAAAACCAGCGTCTTCTAATAATTTTTTACCTTTTCATGGAACTTTTAATGTATTTATTTGAAAGCCGTCTGAGTGGCGCCAACCTTGACGACGTTACCGCGATGTCTCAAAACATATTGACGCAGCTTCACCAAATTTTTATCAGAGATGTATCTTATGATGAACCAAAATCCTATTTGAAAAAGCTCCCTCTGCCAATTTTTAAACTTTTTATAAACCTTTTATGTCTTATTTGAAGGCTCTTTGTGCGGTGCCAACTTTGACACCTGTACTGCGATATCTCAAAAAAATATTGACCACAGCATTACTACATTTTTTGTCACAGATGCATCTTATGATGGAGCAGGTTCCTATTTTAAACCAGCTTCCTCTGTATTTCTAGACATTTTTATGAAGCTTTAAAGTATTTATCTTCAAGGTCATCTCAGTGGTGCACAAGGGGAGGACGTTACCGTAATATCTCAACAAGGACCCAATATAGCTTCACCGAATTTTTTTAAGAGATGCATATGATAGTGGACCACAATCCTATTGAAAACCAGCTTCCTCTTATTATTTTTAAACTTTTTATGAAACTTTTGAAGTATTTATTTGATGGCCGTCTGAGTGACGCACAGTACAGTGGTCTGTGTCACCAGCACTTGCCCCAAGAACACTTCCCAAATTGCTCTTTCATTTCATAGACAACAATATGGAAATTGTGTGTAATGCATTCTACTGCGAAGTCTAAAAAAAGTTGCAGAATTGGGGAACAATTATGGGCGTGGCGGGTATCCGTTCTCTCAACACCATTTTCAATGAGCTAATTATAGCTTGAATGTTTGTTTGCAGTTATGCATGTAGCATAGTAACTGTAGAAATGAGAAAGACTGATGTTGAATCTGAAATATTTCTACAATTAAACTTTTTTTATATTTTTTAGGAATTTTACACAAAAGAAAAATAGTATTTTCAAATATAGACATGTATTTCGGATTTTAGAATTTATTGTGAGCACTTCTAAGTGTTTACAAAAATATGTTGTGACAATTCTAAAAGGGCTTTGTTAAATATTTAGAGTTGGTCTTAAATAACGCCCTTAGTTTTGCAATCTATATTGTGTTTTCCATTTTACTTAAAAGTAGAAAAGATACCTTTTTCAGTTTAAGTTTTGATTAAATTCGTTTGCTTTCGTCCTTTGGACTTTTTACATTTTCCATTTCCAAAAAATCGTTGGTGGGAATGTTTTGAGTTTTAAAATGGATGTTTCGTAGGTAGTTTACGAAAGAGATAATGATGCAGTATTTTCTAATTTTGATGAATATTTTTTACTTTGCCTAATTAAAAAAGAATGAAATTTCTTCTCAAAAACTGCTATGCCAATTGCTTTGATATTGCATAGAGAATCACCTGAGGTTATGCAGTTCACATTTCGAACATTATGTGGCGCTGCGTGTTTCCTTTTTTTTGTATGAATATTGTGTGCGGAAGCTATGTTTGTCTTCGTCTCCAGAATGGCTACATAGAATTGTTCGAACTGTTATCATGATATAATCTGACTAAAGATGACACAGGTTAGCAAAAATAATGAGGATATATTAATTTTGATGAAGCTGATGGACATCAGACTCAGGGACAATGTATCGGTAGCACTACAATTGTGCAGACATGGAACAATACAGCGCATGTGTTGTAATACTGTGAAATGGTTTTTGTGGAATGCTTTGATTTTGAGACATTCCTAGGTGGGCCTGTACCATCTATATGAAGATAATGCTGATGCATTATTTTTATTGCTATTTGATTTTGCACATGGATGTTACCCAGTTAGTTCTGAGCCAAGTTTACGAAAAAGATAGTAATGTAATAATCTATTTATATGTATTTCATAATTTTTAAAGCGTTTTTGCAAAAGAAAACAAAAAAAAAAAAAAAAAAAAAGAAAAAAGAAAAAGACACTGAGATTTTTACTCCCTTGGCTTTATCGGCCGACGGGATTTTTATTGTTGTCATGTTTGTGCATACGGGAATAATCCCCCACCCATAACTCTTGCGGTCCAATAGCTCTTACAGTAAAATTGAGCTGCTGTCATGAAACCTGTCTGTAGAAGCATATTAAAAGAAAATTGCGTGAGTTTGACATTCAACGACCTTAACCAAGGTCACAAGGAGTCTTGAGATTTGCTCACCTGAGGACAGAGTAACTTGTAAGTAATGTAGCTATGAACAGGAAACTTTTACTGTTGGAGCATCTCATTAGAATCTTGGTTCGACATTCAGTGATATTGACTTATTATTAAGGTCACCAGGGGTCATCATCAGTCGCGATATTGTAAAAACTGGTGTTGGAATGCTTTATCTTAAGGCACATAGAGTTGTTCTGGCTAACATTCATCAGATGTGTGAAGGACTGGCCAAACAAGACTGTGTGTCTTTTGACAGTGAATGTTTAGTAGAGTTCAAGCCTTTTTTCTCCTAACTCCACGAGTCGTATATTTTGGCTTATATTTTGGTAAGTGTTGATCTTAGGCCCATGACTACCACTAAACACTACTAGAAATGTACATGTGATGTTGTTGAGTTTGATCGTTAGTGACCTTGGAAGGCCAAAGAGACAAAGTGGCTCATATGTTTGTAATGGTAGATCCTCGGCCTATGGTTATTCTTGAACATAACTAGGAATGTTTCTATTTGTTTTTTTTTTAATTTAATGATCATCAGAGCTCACACTGACATTTTGGCCTATATCTTGGTAATAATTAAACCTTCAGTCAACTATTGATAAGTACTAGTACAGTTCATGTGTAGATTAGTTAAGTCTGCACTCGCGGAAGCCGATTCCAATCAGCAGAGCACAGAATCCTCATGATCTTTCTGTTTTATGTTTTAATTCCAATATGTATTTTTGAAGTTGTAAATTAAATATCTAGACTCTAATTTTTGTAACACATTTAAAGATTTTTTGACAATTTGAGATCAATCAGCTTGTGTAGGGTCGGCACTTGAATGAATGAATGAATGAATGAATGAATGAACTTTATTTCGCTATACCTCAGACAATCGAGGCATTCTACCGAAAAACAGGAAAACATAACAATAAAAACAAAGATACAAACAACGACAAATGGTACATATACAATAACACACACACACAAAATACAAACATACAAGGTCAAGGTAAAGAAGTGATTGGTGTTTCTCAATTATACAGGCTATAAAAATTACAACGGGCCTTCAATTTCTATTGTAGCAGTCAAAAACGATTCTGGAATTTAAATTACTTCAATATCATGACATTTTATCAGAAATAGAAATTTCTTATTGTCGTCTAACTCTTTAAAATTTGTAAATATTTTATCAGCCAAATCTATCAATTTTCTACGTGGACTAGAAATTTTTGTGCATTCAAGGAGGTAATGAAACTCATTTCCAATAACAGAGTATGTATCACAAAGTCGTTGATCAGCTGGTGTTTTTATCATGTACAGTTTATTTGGGTTCACAATCAGCTTGCCAAGTGTCGAAACATGTATTCCTTGACCTTGGGGTCATGCGATGGTCAAGGTCACTTCAGGCACAAATGGTTAAATAGATCCCTCATAAGAAATACTGTAGTTTTGTGGTTCGTGGTCCATGGTTGTCTATCGCAAGCTTACACATTTTCTGGGGGTTTTTTTGGTGTGTGTGTGTGGTTTTTTTGTTTTTGTTTTTAAATGGGGGGAGGGGGCAAAATATCTCAATGCTCAAGGGTGAAAGAGGTCACCCGGCATTTTTCAAAAGTATATTAAGGTCTGTGAAAATCAGTTAAAAAAAAACTATAGACAACAAATGCAGGTTCAGCCCAAAGCTTGCTTGTATCTGCCCGACAAACTGGAATGGTCTACCAGAAGATGCGGTAAATGCTGTTACAGTAAACCAATTCAAGCCTCGTTTAGATAAATTTTTGATAAATAAACAGTATGACATTTCGGAATAAATACGGACAATCATATTCTGGTCTACAGACTCTACTTCAATCAATCAAATCAACATTTTTACTTCAGTGTCTTCTGACACTAATAAACATATTACATATGGTATTTCAGTAATGACACTTGCTTGAGAACAGATCGGGAACCTGCAGGCTTTAACCTTTTTCGACCCGAATATACTAGACTAAACTATGCTATGCAATACTATGCTATGCTATAATATACTTGAGTAGGAAAGATATATATATATATATATATATATATATATATATATATATATATATATATATATATATATATATATATATATGTAAACAACATACACGTGAAAATGCTCGCTATTGGGTCATCATGTGTGTCACAACAAAGAGAAAATACATGACCTTGTGAAAGATATAACATGATAACAATATTCAAGTGCTTGAATGGAAAAACAAAACAAAAAAAACAAAAGAACAAAAACAAAAAAAAGAAAAGAAAAAACAAAACAAAAAAAAAAAAAAACCCCAAAAACAAAAACAAAACCAAAACAACAACAACAACAAAAAAGAAGAAATCAGCCGATCTTAGAATATCCAAAGTTAGAGCGTGCCCCGCAAATTTAGAACCCTATGCTGATATTATCGACAACAAAAAGAGGTTTTTTTGTGTGTGTTTATCAGATCCGTAGAGTAAAATATAGCCGCATGCTCTGGTTACATGACGCATGGCATTTTCAATGTTTCTGTTCTGTAAAGGGCATGACGTAACGGTTACGTAGACATCTCAGTGGGCAGCTCAGTTCGACTTACATTATAAAACAGTTGTTATAATGTATATTAATCCCACTTCCTTTACAACATGTCACTATTTTAAGCACATAACCAATAACCGAATGCGCATGGAAATCACCAGAATACATGCTGTGGTATATTGCTGCAAAATCAACGCTTCGCTAAATATGCCGATTTTATACCAATACAGTAGTTAAGTTTACAAAAGGCAAATGTTTCAAAACCTTTAAAACCAAAATTACATTTTTGATCATTGTCAAACAACGATGTGTTCCAAACATTATTTGGATTGGGACCACGTATGTCCTCTGAAAATTGCCGACGAACTCCTTTCCATTTTGGGACACTTTTTGGAATTAGTGTACATCTTTATACTACAAGGAACAAATACACAGAAAACAGAAGGAAAATTTCGTTTATTTTTCTTAGACCTTTCCTAGAGTACGGCGATGTATTCTATTATGTGCTCGTTTGATGCTGGTGGACTTAGATATATGTACAGTCCCCGATATGGGACAACTCCGAATAATGTACTTTTCCTGGATAAGATACAATTCCTATTTTCGACAAGGTGATTGGCGCCGCAGGTTGGAGAACCGGTTGTCCCATAGTCACAAAACATGTAGAGTAACTGCGTAACTGTATCCAAGCATGAAAGGAATAAGTTCATCTTGCCACTGCTGGGGCCATCACTGGCGCAGCTCAAGCAAAACAGAATCTTTGTGTCAGGAAACAAAATGGGAATCTTTAAGTCAGCGGCGGGGAAAAGACAAACTGTTCAAATGAATAAATGGCTGAACGCCGACGGCATATTTATCAAACAGTATTCCAAATAAATTTTAAGGTAATCGTGACACGCCAAATTTGTAAAATTTACTTTTAAATACCTTTCCCTATTGCACTGGCCCCTACCATAAGTGCACACCACAATTTCTGGTACTATTTTTTTTACGCCAGATACGGTATTATTTGGTGACACTGATTGTTCTTCTATTGAGAACACTCAATTTTCCAGCAGTATATTAGACATCCGTCACTGAATGACGCCACTGTACTGGTATCGGCTAATGATCATATTTTACTTTCGTATGTATGCATGTATGTATGTATGTATGTATGTATGTATGTATGTATGTATGTATGTATGTATGTATGTTGTATGTATGTATGTATGAGTGTGTGTATGTATGTATGTATGTATGTATGTATGTATGTATGTATGTATGTATGTATATACATTGCAATTTTGACCAATAAAACATCTACCCGTTTCGAACAATACAGCAATGTTGCCTATGGAGACCGATGGCCTTTTTCACGGCCGACTTTCAGTATTCATGACATCCGGGCATATCCATGTCAGTTTTTCATCAGCACACTATTGGTTAATTTCTAACACAGTGTGATGAGGGCCAACAAAATCATTGGTTTCATATATCAATGTTTTTCAATACTCTTCATTTCGATGTATGACACACAGATTTTCTTCGTGTGTCAACTTTAAGCATAGAAGGCAATGATAAAGATGGTGACAGCCAGCAAAATGACAGCATTTACATTGAGGATAAAGCTCCACTTGGCATCTTCGTGCAACTGCAAACGAGAACGTAAGTCATTCTCGCATTTCTGTTGAGACGCCTGCGCAGTGAATCCACATATTCTTCGAAGAAACTTAATTGGAGATGAATCTGTAAGAAAGACCAAAATCCGCACTTTACACAACTGAACAACTGTTACGTCTTGGTGCATTATGCACAATGAACCATTTCTGTTCTTACATTGACCATGTGTGGCGCAGTTTTCACTGTCAATAGAAATTTTGAAAAGGAATGTTAAGCCTGCAAGTACCTTTCACAATTATCAAGAAGATGCGAGTGTGAAAATAAAAACCGTGAATGGTAATGGATTTTAGCAAAAGGCCTGTATTCCAGAATGTTATCTGTACACTAATAATGCTGTGTACATGCAAGAAAACTGACCACAACGTTTGTTAACATTATGACTCATGGCATTTCACAAAAACCTTGTGGTGTATTATACTTAACAGAATTACCACTATATCCAGTTGAATTGCTAGTATTTATTAAAGATATAAACTTTGAAAAAGGCACGACGTTGTGAAAATACACTACCATAAACAATAAACGAATTTATTCATTGCAGTAACAATACATTGGCCATCTGACCATAAGTTGGCAGTTAATGCAACAATTATTTACAACAAAGGTAATAAGTAACATACGAGATTTTTGTTGGCATTGCTTAGCTTCATCTGCTTGTCCTTTTTCGTGTCTGGTCTCGTCTTGTATATTATCTTCGGATACCTCATGTTTCGTATACCACGTCACACCTTTTAACTGTCTCGAAGATATAATTTTAACATGCTCTAACTTGATGA
This sequence comes from Hermodice carunculata, assembly GCA_964020975.1. Lineage (NCBI taxonomy): Eukaryota > Metazoa > Annelida > Polychaeta > Eunicida > Amphinomidae > Hermodice > Hermodice carunculata. The sequence continues at coordinate 140,979,742 of OZ026612.1, forward strand.
TGGAAAAGATCAATGTATCTACCGGCATTTACGCGTGACCTACTGAAGAATCCACACACGTCATAACTTGCAACTGTCTCATGGATACAATTATAAAATGCTTTAACTTGATGATGAAAAAGCTCAATGTATTATTTATCAAGGGGTGTAAGTGTAACTTGCCGAAAAGCCTCACACTAAGCACATCTTTCACCTATCTCTAATGACATGAAATATTATAACATATTATAGAACTACTGTGCCTATTGAAAGCAGACACAAAAATTGCGAAAAGAATTTGTGAAGGCAATACCTGCTTTCTCCGTTTTTTTTAATACACTATGTCTAAACCAAAGCAAAATGCCTGTGCAAATTACCAACCTGCTGATCGTCCCTTGGGGCCGTGAGAAGACTGATTGCAATTACCACCACTGTACTGACCAGGGTGTTGATCATTCCAGCGTAAAGAAAATGGATCTTTACCAGTGCATGTCGGTCATCTTTCTGGCCAAAGGGGGGCTCTGGGTACACCAATATCAATACGAACCGGATGAAGCCAATCACGTGACCCATAACTAGTCCCCAAAAGGCGCCCTACAAGAATGGGCATGGTTAACAGTTTATATTGAATGAGATTATTGTGATTGCTACAGTCCGCTTCAACTGTAAAGTCCCATTGCTGTCGACCGGTGTAATTGTACTTATAAACTAAACCTGTGGTATGCGTTCATGGGTGCTACATGATGATGCTATTCCTTAAAGTGTATATCATGAGACAAAAAGCAAGTCTGATATATTTAAATCTGTGTGCAAACACTTTTTAGTCCGAGTGTGAAAGGTATCAAAAATGCTTGAAAGTTGTGAAAATTATGGAAAATAAAATGGTGTCACCTTCAATACGAAGAAAACAGTGTGCTGTATAGTCTCTAAACAAAGTACAGATGAGTATCCCACTTGAACTTTTTGTGGAAATAACATACTACTCAGAGAGACATGTACGGGAACAGGCTACGAAATATGTTCTGAGCAGTTACCCGCTGAAGAACCTTATATTTCTTTGGGCTAATACAGCCAATGTCAAAATTCTGCGGAAGAACGTGCGCAATATGGACAAAAGTGTTTCCGTATTTATATAGATTAGACATTTGCAGGTTAGCTTAAGGAGTGTAAAGAGTTCCGACTATGGAATGTGGTAATGAATTCCAGAAAATGGTTCTGGACGAAAAGACACAAATACAACTCAGTCTGATCACATTGAGCAACAAATACATCCTCGATTCTGTAAAATGTATAATACTCTGTACGTACGTAAGAGTGACATAATGGGTCTATGCTACACAGAGATTCACAGAATTCAAATGGTACACATGGTAGGAACCTTATATGTATTGCAAAGAAGTACAATTTATCTTTTATGTGTTTTAGTAATAGATATTTAGACTTAAGAGAGAATATGGTTATGTAAATGTAGCACTCTGCTTTACAGAACTTACACAATGGGTTCAGAAATGCCAGATTTCAGCAACACAGAAGTAAAATTAATTGATTCAATAGCAGTATGCTAACTACATAGACTTGAACTTTGCCATACAATCATTCACCTGCACCTTTTTATGTACCTGTTTTTGTGTACGCAATACATTGTATATATGTCTGTCTATGTATCTATCTATCTATCTATCTATCTATCTATCTATCTATCTATCTATCTATCTATCTATCTATCTATCTATCTATCTATCTATCTATCTATCTATCTATCTATCTATCTATCTATCTATCTGTCTGTATGTATGTATATATATATATATATATATATATATATATATATATATATATATATATTACAAGTTTAAAAGCTCCATCTCTTCCAACTCATCACAACATTCAAAGCAGCACATGCTCTTTTGTGACACCTGCGAATCTAGTAGACAGTGAACTGGAGCATTTTATATTATTAATTGGGAGCACATAAAACATTTAAAAGTTGAATATCTCCAAAGCTATTATGAATAGAGGTGCCAATCTAACTTGAGTTTATAGGTCTGTGACATAGCCGCGTCCAATGAATCATAAACCAAGGTGGTAGCATTTTGATTTATGAAAATTAGGTGAATATACAAAACTAAATTGTCTTGAATACCTTCCAAACTGTCATAGAAAGAGGCACCATATCAACTTCAATTCATAAGTTTGTGACACAGCCGCTTCCAATCTAACATGAACCAAAGTTGAAACATTCTATTTTATGCAAATTAAGCGAATACACACAATTCATATCTAAAATAACTTAGAACTATTACAGATAGAGGTGCCACTCCCTCTCCAATTGGTAGATTTGTTACATAGCCCAATCAAATGAAAAATAAACCAAACTTGTAGCATTCTAATTTATCCAAATTGCGTGAATATACAAATTTAAATCTGGCACAACTTCAAAATATCATAGATAGATGTGCCATTCCCAATCTATTTTCAGTTGGTTGGTTCGTGACCTAGCTGCATCCATTGAGTAATGAACCAATGTTGTAGCATTTTGATTGATCCAAATTTGGAGAATACACAAAATTTAAATCTAGAATAACTTCAAAATAATTACAGCTAGAGGTGTCAATCCAACTTCAATTGAGAGGATTAAAGCTGTAGCAGTTTGATTTATGCAAATTAGGCAAATACACAAAATTTAAATCTTGTTTAGCTTCCAAAGTGTAATAGATTGGGGTGCCTTTCAACCTAAATCTAATACACAAAATTTAAATCTTGTACAGTTTCAAATTTATAATATACTAAGGTGCTTTACAACTTCAATTTATAAGCTTTTGACATAAGCAGATGAATAAAATTGTTGCCGGAGTCAAATAAGTACTGTATAGCCCATCTTTAAAATAATTCTAGGCATACAGACTGGTTGGCTGAGAAGCAAATCAATTTTTTTCTAGTTTATTTATTCAGTCAGTGTGTATGAACACTTGTTTGTCCCCAAATACTTTATTTATTTATTTATTTATTTATTTATTTATTTATTTATTTATTTATTTATTTATTTATTTATTTATTTATTTATTTATTTATTTATTTATTTATTCATTCATTCATTCATTCATTCATTCATTCATTCATTTATTTATTTATTTATTTATTTATGACACAATAGTGTCTGAGGAAAGCTTACCACAAAATTCACATGGAACTTATAAATAAATAAACAAATAGATAGATAGATAGATAGATAGATAGATAGATAGATAGATAGATAGATAGATAGATAGATAGATAGATAGATAGATAGATAGATAGATAGATAGATAGATAGATAGATAGATAGATAGATAGATAGATAGATAGATAGATAGATAGATAGATAGATAGATAGATAAATAAATAAATTTATAATTTCCATGTGAATTTTGTGGTGAGTTTTCCCCAGGCACTATTGTTCCGAAAAGTACCAAACGTGACAGGGTGATAGACCCAGTAGTGAAGTTGTGCATATTGTTTGGAACAGTCATGATTTTAAAAATTATGAAAATTAGGAGCAATTTTAATTTTAGAAGCACCATATCTTCCAATCTCTCAGAGACACAGAATTTCAATTAGTACATAGAGCTTGATAACACCTAAAAATCTAATGCACAATGAACAAAAAGTGTAGCATTTTAAATAATGGCATTTCAAACATTTGAAAGATGAATATCTCCAAAACTATTAAAAACAGAAGTGCCATTACAACTTCAATTTATACGTTAATGACATAGCCGCATCCAATGATTCCCGAACCATACTTGTATCATTTTGAGTTATGCAAGTTAGGGGAATACACAAAATCAAATTCTTGAATAATTTCCAAAGTATTACAGATAGAGGTGTCATTCCATCTTCAATAAGAAGGTTTGTGACACAGCCGACATCCAATAAAACATGAGCCGAAAGTGTAGCATTTTAATTTATGAAAATTAGGTGAATACACAAAATTTAAAACTGGAATAACTTCAATACTATTATAGACTGGGGTGTCATTTAAACTTCAATTCGTAGATTTGTGGGATAGCTGCATCAAACGAACCGTGAATCAACGTTGTAGCAGTTTGATTTGAGGAAGTTAGGCAAAAACACAAAATTTAAATAATGAATAGCTTCAAAACTATAATAAATTGAGCTGCCTTTCTAACTTATAGGTTTTTTGCGCATAGCCGCATGAAAAAAGTAGTGTTGCAGGAGTTTATTAAATACTAAATAGGCAATCTTTAAAAGTTTTCCAGGCACACAGACTGATTTTCTGACAAGCAAATCAAACTTTTCTAGTTCATTTTGCCTTTTCTCTCATTTTCACATATCGCAAACATCTTCAAATTTAGCATGTTAGATTTTTTATGTAAAAGAGACATTTCAAACCTGTTCAGTGGCTCGTTTCCAAAAAATGCCGATGACATAGACCATGGCCCATGGCGGCCCCACACAAGAATGAACCGATTGGAAGTAAGTCCAGAGTTGGTCGCCTTGGGCTGACTGCATAATAGGTACCCACAGGATGCTCACCACAGCCAGAAGAACGATAACCGTTCTAAAAGTGTCATCAAAATATATCCGTAATGTTGAAATTGCATTTTCCGCCCTTCGCAAAGAGCAAATTGTGTACCATAATTCTGACTCATTCCTTATGTAAACCCTTCACACGCGGATAAAAGAAAGTGATCAGTTGTCTATTTTTAATTGTTACTCTAAGTTTACAGTTTTGACACTTGCGGTAGAATGAGTTTTCTTTCTATCTCGAACCTTATCACGATTGTGTCATATCTACAAATACTGGGCAAATTGTATACAAAGACGAACCTGCCTACCAGAATCAGTTCAATGTCGGATGCGCTCCTGCGCACTCTACGCCAGAGGTCCATTGTTGCAACACTGCTGGCCGAATTAAAGATGGACATGAGCGTGCTCATGAGTGCTGCCAGAAAGGCTGCCAGCGTAAGTCCTCTCACCCCTGAACCATACAAATATCAGTATAATTCTTCACAAAGTACATATTGCGGCAAAGCATGGCTTAAAGTATTGGCAAGTTCTATGGGCCAAACTCATATCAAGACGCTGTTACGAAGACAATCTTTTATATTTTCAACCATTTGTTCAAGTCAAAGTTCTTAAAGTTGTATCTGACACAGAGTGCCATTACTTAAAAGTGTCAAACAAATTCATCGACACCATACTATTAAATCAGCGGTATGCTTGTCATTGCAGTAATTCAGCCAATAAGGTTGCTTACAAAGTAGATTTATTCGGGCAAAACAGCACAGACTAAGCAAAGCTATTTTCTTTTTGTTATGAAACTGAATTTATGTAAGCGTACCTGATGTACCTAGGATCAGATGCTCTGAAAGGAACAAATACCTGATGGCAGGAGGCGGAGAACCAGAAGAGGGTAGGCGATATTAGAGCAGCCGGCTCTGTTATCACAGATCTCCTGGCACACGTCGGGGTCAATGCACGCCACCTCCTCTGTTACAGTAACAAAGCAGACAGCCAAACAAAACCATTTACAATACTCATATAAAAACTTGATAATTCCTTAACTTGCCAATTTCAGATTTAGTGTAACAGTCAACTATTGCATTCATGGTGTTTCTGCGTTTAATCTTTGCTCTTCCCAGGATGTAATTTCGCAATTTATTTAATCCTTAGGATGGACCCAAAACTTATCTCATCGTAGTGACTTTTATCTCTAAAATATTTTGCACTACTTGAATAAGATTTGACGCATTGCATTTTGTTGACAGAAAGAAAATGTACCTTGCCTAGTATTATGGAAGAAAATGTGTACTTTGTCAGCATGCCAATGTCGGTCAATCCATTTGAGTCTAGTCATGTGTCTTAACGGAAGCAAACTGTTTTTACCAGATACGCTACATACCGGTAAAAAGAACTCGGCTGACCATACCAGGAACGATGAACATGAAAAAAGGCAAGATTTTCAGGTAACCCGTTACAATGGACCCGCCCTTGGCATGAGTTAGCGATTTTGCTGACAGAAAGTGTTGTACCATCAGCTGAGAATATAAAAAGCGAATATGTATACATTTTCATTATCTGTGACTTTAATGAAACATGTAAGAACAGCAAAACCTATATTTAAAGAAGTATAACATGTTAGAATTCTTGCTTTTACTTCTAATTTTTATGGTGCAGAGCAAACTGTTTTCATCAGCAGACCTTTTCAGGCATCACAGAGACGGAGACCGAATCTCTTCTTACGAGAGTATGGAGCAAAGACGTTGCGAATACCTGCATTTTTTGTTGGGGGTGGGGTGGGGTAACAGTTTCAATAAAGAGCTAGCGATGCCGCTAGTACTGTCATATTGCTCAATGTAAAGCAGCATTGATAAGAACATAGTTATTAATGTTTACATGAAGCAGTTCGTTCAGTACGGTTCAATGATATGGACGCTGTTCTATTCAGTAATTCTGTTTTAAAGAATATATGTTTAGCTCTTTCGCGAAGCTTGGAATGGTACAGTGAATGTATTTCTTCTGTGTAAATAGTCAGCTTCAGGATGTCGAAGTTTCTTTCATTAAGAAGGATATTAAATGTAAATATCCCAAAATAACCCGACAAACGGTTATTGATCATGGTAGAGAAAACAACTCTTTACTTCATTGAGCAAGCTCATTGAAATTGCAGGGATTTTTTTGTTTGTTTTTGTTTGTTTTTTTTTTTTTTAAATTTTGCCCCTGCTTGTTTGCAAGGTCTGTATTTAAAACAAAATGAAGGATGACTTTCACTTGAAACAGAAGCATCATCACACATGACTACACACACACACACACACACACACACACACACACACACACACACACACACACACACATACACACACACATACGTATATTTATGTTTGTGTCTTTTTGTTCAGAACCACTTGCTGGTGGGCATTACCCTTTTCCGCAGCCCGAACTCTTTACTCTCCATAAGCTAACCTGTCACTGTCTAACTTATATACATATGGAAGTACTTTTGTCCATATGGGTCAAGTTCTTCTGTAGAATTTTGACATAGGCTGTATTAGCGCAAATGAATTAAAGGTTCTTCAGCGGGTAACTACTCAGAACATATTTTGGAGACTGTACCCGTACATGTCTCTCTGAGTAGCGGCTCCTTGTCTAAGCGAAATATTGAGCAGAGACAACACGCATTATAATGAATAAATATGAACTTGGTAGTCTCAGTGACGGTAAATAAAAAGTTGCAGCTAGGCCACCGGCACAAACCGATGGAAATCCTAACAAGGACTGCAAAAATTGATATCCAGCACCAGAAATGTTAAACAATGATTACACCTATTCCTCACGCTGAACGTTTCCAAACCATAAAGTTTTATTTCGCTGCCAACGCTGAGCTAATGTTTCAACATAATGGGTCAAGCTTGTGACATTTTAGCAAATACTTGCAAATTTGAGTAATTTTTGACATTGAATAAATGTGCACTTACGCATGACAGAAATGAATGAAAGTCATTATGATTTAAGTGAATATTAAAACATAATACATGCATATTTAATTCCAAAAGGTTAGCGGTATACGTAACATCCCACCAATTGAAACAGCAGATGCTGAGATCCGGTCCATTTATGCACAAAAATGCCGGTACATTGGAACAATGTGGATTGCCGTGAACATGTTTTCAGTGAGGAAACGTACATACGACCTGGATAGAAAAGCAACTATATCAAGTAAGCGCACATTGGACTCTTACTTGATCTGTACACCAGTACAGTATGGCTCCTGGCACATTGCCTATCAAGGTGCCCGGCCACGGCAGGTCTGAATTTACTGGATCACGGAGGATGTGCATCGAGTCAGGTCGGGGAAAACCACCGGTTGTGTTGCCTTGTGTGGCATTGCGGGGAACTGCTCTCATGTACTTATACAAAAGGTTCTCGTAGCCTCCCACTCTGTGCAGGGCTGAAAATATCATAGTAAATGTTTCTATGTAAGTTGTCAGAGGCAACAGTAGGACGACTATCACTGCTGCCACAATCATATAAATAACAACAGCGTTACAGAACTGCCTAGTGTGGTGCTGAAAATATTTTCCCAATAGCACACCCCACCCACACCTTGTAATAAACACTGGCATGCCTAAGTCTACAGATTGTTGTTTCCAAACCCTCCTACTCGGCGTTTACCTGACAATATTTTCACAATAACAGTTTTGATGCGCTACAGACCACAGGTGTTCATGGCTTTCTGTCCTTATGTTGTAAGGGAAGAGGTGCAGACTAACATAAGGAGGTGCATTTATTTTGTGTACATTTAAAGATATCGAGCGTTCTTTTAGGATAACTGCAGCCAGCTTTGCCATAGCACGAAAACTGAATTAAAATATTATCCTTGGGAGTGGGAAAACAAATAGATGAGTTTGCTTAGTTCTTTATGTTCCAACTCTCATAGTTTTTCAGACAGTCTACATGTATTTGTCTTCAATTGTTTGGCAACTCTGGCAAAGATTTTGAAATATAACGATAAAAGATGGGTCTATCTTGACGCTGCAGTCCACCAAACAACTTACAGTTTCTGTTCATATTTTCTGATGGTTAGGTGATTTAGTCCTGTGGTTTTTATTCGGATGCACCAACAGAATGTATCGTATTTTGTCAGACCTACCGCTTGCCTAACCCTGAAGAAATTCTTTTCTTAGGTTCTTTTGTCCCACAATCGCTGTAAAGTTTAATGCAATTGTGTATTATGCATGCGCCAGAGGCGCTCAGTTGGTAGGGCAAACAGACAATTAACGGGAAGGGAAGGCCTTGGTTCCAGTTGCGAAGGACATGCAGCGCCATCTGATGAGGGAGACATTATCGCGTTCTCCAAAAAAGTGCTAACTCTGGGCTATTCTCACATCAATTCCATCAGGTTGTTATCAATACCTGCCAACAACTGAAACCATGTCTTCCCTCCCGGCATCCATATTTCACAATCACATTCTAATTTTGGGACAAACAGCCAGAGGGAAGGACGTCTCCAAGGCTACAGAGTTAACGGAGTTAAGTTTAATATCATGCTAACTATGCAAATAAATACGAGAGGGTGTGTCGGTTTCAAATATTTCATAAAAATTCACATTATGGCAAATAACGTGACAATTTCTGATATTTTGGGAAGCGAAATAGTTCATTTCTTACTTTCCATTTCCCTGGCCAAAATTTCACGTTTATAATTCTCTGTTTTTTGCGGTGGTCTTTATAAAAATTAACTTGCATAGCTGACTTATTTAACTCTTTCTCCACTCTTACCGGATCTTATACTGAGGCATACCATACATATTTTGTCTAAATGCTGAGGAGCCAGGCGGTGACGCCTCATTACATACATACATACATACATTCATTCATATACATACATACATACATACATACATACATACATACATACATACATACATATTTACAAATATACCACTCTTGATAAGCAATGAAGCAAATATATTTTGGGTGGTACGATTATAAATCTTTAAATGTGAGGACACTCAGCATTTTTTCATGCAACTATTCTAAATCCTCTCTCTTCGGGTACCTTTAAACGTTTTCTCCTAAGTGAACTCCAAGTCTTCTAGCTTATCTTCAAACATTCTTGCAGTCTTTGCATAGTATTATATCCCATATATGGATTCTAATGTCTCTCGCTTTAACTGTCTCAAGTGTTCTCTTTAGTTAAGTCTAATTATTTTACACTTTCTGTGTAAGCTCTTTCTGTTATCTTCCAACTATTCTCTCCAAATAATAGCTACAATTGGAAATAAACTACACTGCGCTCAGCGACATTAACTTGTACGCAAGGGCGGATTTTTACCGTCCATGTTTACAAAATTGTATATTTAATTTTATATCTGCATATGACTTTTACAAAAAAAAGCGAGACTGACTCACGGACACTTGATGGAAAGTCAGCAAACGTGAAAAAGCTTACCACTCTTACAACCACGTTGTAAGTGCACAACAGACTCACTGCCTCTGTATTAGTGCGTCCATCTTTAGAGCACAGTCACTGCACTCATTTGTGGGCAAGCACTACTGACCTGACTAGTATGTGTACAAATTTCTATTATAACCTCAGATCTCGGGCTGGTTAGAGAATCAGACTGGGTGTTACATAGCATTTGGATACCAGGGTTTCCAGACGTTTGATTAGTGAGCATTATACACTCAGAACCACGTTATTGGTCAATAACGTAGCCCATGGTGCCTCCCCATTCACTGCTTTGGTCTGAGGCCAGTGAAATGGATCTCGACGGCAACAAGTGTAAAAAGCTTGTACCAAGTCGACGTTTTCAACAATAAACCAAACCAGACAAACCCGATGCACCATGGTCTGTAACACTTAAGTAACGGTTAGAAATTCATCTATTTATATAGACTGTAGTCTTGCAGATACACAGATTTATCATTTGATATTGCCCTAATTACCATTATCTCAAGTGGCATTATTTTGTGTATGTTTGATAGGATATGCCATGAGAACAAAGGTAAAAGAAGCAGTGGGAACAGTATATCTGGCGTAGTTTTTCCGGAGATTCAAATCTAAAGTTCGAAATTTTCCCTTAGTAGCATAATTTTAAATGCTGAAAGTTCTCATCACGTTTCATTGAGCTCACTATTCTCACTATCATAAAAGTAACAACTAAAATTGCATCCCTATTAGGGGTTTAAAGGCTTCGACATAACGACTTATGTGCTTGTTATAACATAATTGTAAATGCTGTATATCTTGCCATTGTTAGCACCTGCAATTGTGGCACTATCCATAAGTTTTGAAGGTACTGAATACTTTGAAAAAAAGGCCGAAGTTGGCCTAATTTCGTATATCCTTGAAATTCTATACCATATAAACAAATGCATACTTAGACAAATCGAGGCAGAGTTCTGAGCTGCCAGCCCTAGCAGTGTCTGAGAAATGGCTTGGACAAAGCCACGGCAGAATGAAGCAAGAAAGAAAGAAAGAAAGAAAGAAAGAAATAGAATTTTTGAGAAATTAGAATGGCTGTGTATGCACACAAGCATTATGACTTAATAATCACTGGAATCTGGACTAAGCAGAATGTGCAAAACGTCACGGATTGTTGCAAAAATACGTTACATGGAAATATATAAAGTTCTTTCACGTATGAAAGCTACTCGCTTCAGGTACAGGGAGTGACGTTGTCCATTGTGTGAGTACAAAGACTTGAAGGAATTGCCTTCTCTAACTGCTCTGTCCCTTGTATTTATGGAATGAGCCACTGTGTGTTCTTTTGTCACAGAAAGATTAGCGTGTACAGATGTAGAACCTGCATATTGGACACTCCCTTTCTGCTTAACGTTGCATGTATCATAATGGTAACAAGAACCAATACTTACAAATACCAGTGAGGGCGAAGGCTCCTACCACCAGGACCGCTGTTTGTAAGGTATCGGTTAAGATTACAGTTGAAAGTCCACCTAAACAGGAAAAACAATGTCCAATAATATATACATGCTGGTGCCTTCATAAACAAGCCTCTGAACAAGCTAAACTCGTCCTTTTGAAGATTTGTTATCATGCACAACAGGGTCATCAGTGTGTGGTGTCGCAAATAGATGGATACCGTGCTGTTTGTTGCATTTGTATATATTGTTAAGGACTGACACGTGCGCTATTAAGTTAACAACATGAAACTATGGCCATCGTACAGTTCCGTAGACAGTGCATCTAAAAGTGTGGCAGTGCTTGTGCTGAATGCTGTTAAGCATTGTCACGCCTTGTCAGGAACGGCATGACAGACATCGCGTTGTCTAACTGTGCCCATTAAGGAACAATTAAAACTATGAAATGTATTCAATTTTAGAATTATTTCCCGATTGTGCATGAAACGCCACGTTTGACACCATGCAAAATCAAAACTACTGAATACTCCATAAAAGCCAAAAACGATAAACTGACAAATTCCAGAAACTGAGTCACCGTGGGATTAAATACGTGTACCGGATCTACTGACAATAAACTGGAAGCAAAACCAGAACAAAAATTATTCAGGCAAGTGACATTTTATTCATTAAATTGGTAGATAGCTTGGTCGCCCCTATCGGAGGGTCCTCAAGATATGTAATGCGCGGGGGGGGGGGGGGGGGGGGGAGGTAAGATATGAAATTCCAATATAACGTACTAGCTGAATTACATTTGTGTCCATTACGTAAATCCTGTATTAACCTATTAGAAGTCATAAATAATAGCACAGAAAAATAACCGAGAAACCTTTGGTGTGAGGTTTATGCAAATCAAATTGACACCATACGGCAAGATAAATTTACCATCGTAACCCGCGCTCGAAGGAGCAGAGCTGGATGAACCCAATTTAATCTATCTCGAAGAACTGTCATTATCCGTATTGGAAATTAATGCGACACCCGTATAAAAAAATTCCTCTCAGTTCACACGATGTAATTACAGCTTAATTCCAGAATTAAATTTAATTGTAACTCTATTATCGCCTAGTGACTCTGAAGCCATGATGCGGGGCCTGATTCTGATATGCTGTTGAGGCAAGCTTATTGATTCCTGGAGATTTAACAGTACTTATGCCATGTAAACTGCCGAAAAACATGTTTGGTTCACACAGGTGGCGCATTATATTCAAATAACTTCAGTTTTTATATCCAACCGCCAGTAAAATTTTCCATGTCGAAGATCGATTTTGAGATTATGATAATGATGCTTAGAACACATGCTGTCGAGGAGAACACTGCTGCAGTCGTGCTCTCGCTGACTTGTCTTGCCCTGGCAGTGAGGTGAATTATGTATATCAGTGTGCATATGACAATAATCTATTATATAAACATATGAATAACATCATCAAGATTTATACCAATCTTTTCCGATTTGTGAAAGATGTATCATTCGAAGTAAATGAAATCCTGATGAATTATGTACATGATGCATCTTTTTTTTTCATAAAATGTCACAAACCTTGGTTGCCAAGACACGAGAAATCTGGGAAATTTATTCTAATTTCCACATGTGTCAGTAATACTTTACTATTGACTACTTTTGGTATATTCTCTTTGAGAATGTATTTACCCCAAAACGGTATCCCATCATAAAACATTTCTAGATACATATACCTCTGGACCGGAGGCCATGTGGTGCCCTCTACCGGTAGACCCCATGCCCAGTACCTAACCCCCAGTATTCACCAACCATATTAGTTTCTCACGACAGACTAACCTTGGAATGATATGATGTAGGGTCGGCTGGGTGGGCCTTTGTGTGGTGGTAGGTAAGTGTTACTAACAAGAATGGGAATTGCAACCAATTTCACAGATTTGTGCCAAAATGCTTCACCTTTTAAACACTGCATTTTGGTAGATGCATCACTGATTGGAGGAGGGAGATAATATGGACTCTAGGACAGGGGAAGTGGAATACTCCACTCAAAAGAACAGATCCCTTAAACTGGAGAGCTAGCTATAAAAGGCCACCAGAGGGCAGTGGGCAGGCAATATAGATTTGTCAAATTACTGTTCACAGCTCAAACACAAATTATGATAAATTCAATTGTATCTTGGTTACCTTTCCATACCCGTATATGGTTCTGGTGCAGCAAATTTATGAATATCTTAAGATAAAAATGAATAACTTACAGCAGAGAGATGTTGTGTATTTATCCAGAATAAGATACAAATTGTTAGCAATGGAATCCACTCCCAAGTCTTTCTTTTAAAATTTGAAGTGGCTGTTGCATGATAATGAGGAATGTAAAATTTCAAAACATACACATGTGCAGCAGTGCCAGTCCATGTGGGAAGCTGGGCTTTCAGCCATACTGATGATCACTGGAGTCCAGCTAAGCAGGGTTCTATCCTGAGTTATGTATGTGTCCCAGCTTATCTGATTCAAGCAGTGGCTTTTACTCGTGCAGTCTACACTAAATGTTTACAGAGTTTATATATCCAATATTTACTATGTTTTTGTCCTTGTAGATACAAATGGTGAACATATACACATTGCATCCATCTATGCCCCAAGTAGGGTACACTCTTCATGTTAGGGTACAACCCTCCAGCTAACTGCAGCACATAATCTGGCATAATTTCCCTGACAGATGGCATGTACCTATCACTGCAATCCGGATCGCGGTCCCTAGTTCTGCTCTTTTGATAGCCAGATAGCGGGGATCTCCCCATGCTCCTCGATCATTCATCATGCACCAAAATCTTTGATATTTATCTTTTCTCACTATGTTGTTCCCAGCTGCAGGTGGATTGCCAGTCCCCAGCCAGCGCTGCCTATAGGTGGTCACACAGGGACGACAGAAGCAGTGCAAAAATTCATCTGGCCCATCTTCAGGTGGGATCTCTGGCTCAGGAGGTACACTTACTTGAATGGGAGGATTCACCTGTTCCCTAGCCACTTTATTGTTTAGATGCACCTCTCCCCTAGGCTCCACTGGTACTATAGGCAGTGTCGTCTCTCCTTGTCTATGTTGCTTGGCACTGTGAATGTGTTCCATGGTCATTTCTTCCAAATCCGATTTGTTATGTGTAAAAAAGCATCTATAGCAAGCCATTATTAATTGGTGACATGAATAAAGTGTGTTCTTTCTCTTCTGCATCAGCCATCATGATCTCTGTAGATGCACATGTACTAACACTTTTGTGATGCAAGCCTCATGTATGAAATTACACCCTAAATTCCCCACCATGTAATGGGATATATACCCTTGGAATGCAATTGACCTAAGTAACCTGGTATATATGAAGGATGATGCATAGTTGCATGGCAGAGAGATAGACTTTTTGTTAACAACATATTTTTCCTTCCATTTATAGAAAAGAAATTTTAAAAAATAGGGGCAATTGAAATTTTGTGAATAAAAGTACATTACAATACTGCCATATATATCTGTATTCTGATAAAGTTAACAGTAGTTAGACAAGTCGCCCTACACCCTTCACTAGTAAATAAACTGTTCACACTAAGTCAAAAGTCCAGCAGAAGCTTTCACATAGCTGGATGCCAAAGAAACAGTTAATATAGATTCCAATCACTGCACATATAACCAACCAGTGTTTCCTGATATTTCATCACATATCAGTGTACGTATTCTAAGGAGAACATACCAGTATCAGTACGTATTTCAAGGAGAACATACAAGTATCAATCTTATAAAAAGCACAATTTCCAAGACCAACTTTTTGTGTGGAGATGATGGAAACTGAGGTAAACCTTAAAGCAAGCAGGTCACAAAATGCTGAAAGGGTAGGGGAGAGACTCTCTGTCAATCCAAGGAAAAGATATGCATCTGACCAGCCTGAAGCACAAAAAACCGAAATGATAGAAAGTACGCTCGACGTATACGAGGAGATGCGAACTTGGAGGCAAAGTTGAAATTCTGTGTGACAACAGTTGATGAAAAAGTGTTTAACAAAATGGAGAAAGTCAAGTCTGCAATTGGAAAAGATAGCATGGCCATAGTCAGCAATTATCTGACGTAACAAACAATTTAGGATCTTTTGTCTCTCTAACAATGGAGAAAAAAACAAGGGATAATACAAGTACTGAGTCAGGAGATCCGAGCATCAATTCATACCAGCATTTTACCATTGAAAATTCTACAGAGGAGATGTACCTCACCAGAAGATCCAGCTTGGAACATTTAATTAAGATACTAGTGACTGCACTTCATGTTGTCCCTGCTGCGCCACCATAGTTGTAATTGAAAGACCTCACTGGATATTACCAAGGATTATTGTCAACTGACTCTCTTCCATGATGCGAGAAATACTTGCTGATTGAACTTTTGGTGATGGTTCCCCGTGGGGACCTGCGAGTCCAGACATTTTAGCCTGCCTATCAAACCTTGCCATTCATGCATCAAGACCTTGCCTTTGGACAACTTGATTGAGGATTGTCTGAAGCTTGTTGAAGCAACCCGCTGATCGCATGCAGATGGATGGTTATTTTTTGGTAGGGAGTGCCAAAAATACTTTTCAATTGTTTCCAGGTCCCACTTTGCATACTTGACCTAGAGACCTATGTCCAGTCGGGTCAGACGAACCAGGGATGTGTCTGTATGAAGATTGTCATATGATAGAGACGAAATCAACCAATTGTGCAAGAATATATGATTACATATAACTTCACAGTGAGCATAATCTGATATGGTGCTCATTATGCTGGTGTTCCACTGTATTATGGAACTGAGCAGTGTTGGCAGTAGCTGGAAGCTGTTCTGGTGGCACTGGCAGGTAGACCTTTCGGCATGGTGATTGTACTCGCTCGGGAAGAGGCCATGCTGCTGAAACCAGCAGCAGGTAGCTGTGCTGTGATAGTGCCCAATGGTCTCTAGAAAGTATCCTAAGATGGCACCCTAGACTGGTGACGGTGCAATGGCAGTACTTGTTGTTGCAGTGATGGTGGCTGCAACTATGACTGTGAACCGTGCAGTTGGTCTGGAGGAGGCTACACTGGTGCTGGAGACTGGGCTGGTATTTATGATCGTGACTGAGCATGTAGCTTCAGATGAAGTTGGACCATGTGAGGATGTCTTTGTCCTTCTCTTCTGTACAGTCTTGAGGTCTACTCTTACAACCCTGTAGCAGAACACCTTGGGCCAGGACTTACAGATGTCTTGCTGGTTCTCATCAGGCCTCTGACCTCTCCAGTAAACTCCAGGCAGCAAAAGCAGGTACTGTGGTTGTCCCAACCTGCTCTAGTGTGTCCCATAGCATCCCTTTTGCTGAAGCCTTCACGAAATGCCATCTCAAAAATTAATTTAAAAAAGGCAGGAATCGCAACAATGGAGAAAGCCCTGATTTGTAACTACAAAGGAGCACTAAGGAACTCCTACCTTGCTGGTCAGTGCACTCCAATAATTCTGCTAATAATAACATATAAAACAACTGGTGATGAAGACAACTTACAACAAAATGCAGGGCAAAGACATTCACAGAGTACAATACGAAATGGATGCAAAGTAGTCGAAAAGATAAAATTAATGTGATTAGTCAATACTGGAGGGTCAGATACTGGGTGTTGGGTCAACTGGCAGAAGGCACCACATGGCCTCCAGTCCAGAGGAACATGTAAGGAGAAATGTTTTCTGGTGGGATAGAGTTCTTGAGTGGATGCAATCTGTGAGAAATCATACCAAATGTAGTAGATAGTTAATGCATGATGGCACAAATTATACTTACCAATAAGTGTAAGACTTAAAGCAAATACAAGAATAATGGTGATGGATAGATATGTGTTCCAGCCCAGTAGCAATTGCAGAAACAGGCCTCCCGAGTACACTTCTATCTGGGAATAAAGACAAAATTTGCTGCTTTGGTCGAAAATACATTTTAATGATGCATGCAATCTGATATGTTGATGATTACATATATATTTATATATATATATATATTTATATATATATATATATATATATTTATATATATATATATATATATATATATATATATATATATATATATATATATATATATATATATATATATGACACAAAAACATCCTCGGTATTCCTTCTCTGGTGAAGGAATGATCCACATAATCAACGGTAATAATGCCTTAATAAATACAGGAACAAATGGATATCAACCTTGACGTCAATATCACAAGTTCAATAAAAAGAAAAGCATTTGAAACAAGTGATCCTGTAGAGTTTATAGTCGTAAGCTGACACAGCTATTTTGTTAGTATCTGGCCATGAAACCACCCACATTAGTTCTATATCTTCGTATCCAAATCTTTAACATCATGTCGAATGGACTCACGAGAGTAGGACGACATCAAATGCTTATGGGTACAGATTGCCCTACCAAAAACAAGGCCTTCATTAATCGGGACTTTTATCGACATCATCATCGACTGTTCCGTTGCATTGAAACAAATGTTGACACAGCGATAAATGAAAATGAAGAATTGCTTATGCTGGGTCCCGTTAATATATATCTCCTTCTGAGACACAAACTGGTCTAGCTCAAAAGTGCAACATACCCCCCCCCCCCGGCTGTGTCACTGAAACCACACAGACACTAGCTCACCATGCGTATTGTACCAAGTCTGAAGTTTTGTTAAAGTGTTTTGTCTTTTGACCTCGGTGACTACAGTTAGTGTATTGCATTAGAAAAGCTCATAGACAGACGTGTGAACCTAGAACTATCCTCTCAGTGACATTTGCGATGCATGGTCTATATGGAAAGAACTTTTCACTGATATTGCTGATCAGAATGCATGACACAAAAGTATGTAAGTTCAAGGTAAGAAAACCCCTTGGGTCACTGATGAATATATTGCGCTAACATACGGACCTGATCACCTTAAATACAGAGCTGAGAAGATCGATAACTCTTCATTATGGTCTCTATACAACGCCAAATGCAGCCATATTGATAATTTAAGGGAAGGCTTGAAGGCTGATTGTTATCAAAACCAAATAACTGAAAATTCTTCAAATGCCCCTGAACTCATGAAAACATTTAAAGGTATGTTTGGTGACAAGGTGGTTCCACAGAATATATAAATTTGTTCAGAACAGAAAACAATTAAAAGGTTATCGTCAGTAAACATGCAACTGCTTGTATTAATCAGTTTTGGGCACAGGGTAAGGTTACGAAATACAAACCACTAAATCTCTGCATATGTAGTAAAGTCATTGAGTAGGTACAGTTTTTACAGTATATTGGGGTTTGGCTTGACAGCACACTGAATTTTTCTATTCACATTACAAAAACGCGCTGCCAAGATTACCTCCAGATTAGGCTTGATTAGCAGAATTTTGAGTATCTCTCGTTGTATCACAGGCAACTTTTCTTCAATGCATTGGTCTTTCCGTATATTAATTACTGTTCGTCAGTATCATCCAATACAACAAAAACTAAACTTGATCTTTGTTTAAACTCTACAAAAAGCAGGTAAATTGGTGCTAGGTACCCAACGCTGTATACAAACAACATATGTCTTGGATTGTCTTGGGTATCCCAGACTGGAGACTAGAAGGAAATACAATAAAAGCAACTTGCTAATCAGCGTTTCTCAAAACAAATCTCCTTCTTATCTCCATGGAAAATTTATATTCAGCAACGAGAGCCATTCCTATTCTGCTCGTGCAGCCACTACTCGTGGTTTGGGCCTTCCAAAAGCTAAAACAAATTTTGGCAAACACACTTTCAAGTTTGATGCTGGCCTCACACGGCACTCCCTTCAGACTCAAAGGAGACAGGCGACATCACTGGAGCAGTTTTAGTCTGAGTGCAAAAGGGATACTGGATTGAAGACTAACAACTTTTGAACATTAAAAATGTTATGGTGAATGATGGATTGGAAGAAGAAGGGCCAACTGTTTTTTTTGTGAAATATGTAATTTAGTTAATATATCATGTGTTTATATGTAGATAGTATATTTCCATGAGTATATACTAGATAGAACTAATATTGGTTATTCTGACTTTTGCTGATGAGTTTGTGGTGCACACATGGTCAAAAATCAAATATTGTGTGTTTCCTGTTTGAAGCGCAATCACAAAAAACTGACCTAGCACACAATGTTTGCAAATGGAAGTTTGTATCTACTACCGTCTGCTTTGACGTTTCCTTAAGGTAGGCCTACATAGTGTACCAAAAGGGCAAGAAGCTGTGCAAGTATTTGGACCTGAACTCTCGCAAATCTATCCAAATTGTGTGTATAAAGGTATGTGTTGTTTGCTGAATTTCAATACAGGCAACCCAGATATTCTGCAATTTATAGTTTTGAAGACACATGCAGGAATTACGTCACAAGCAAACAGGAGGTACAATACAGACATATATCATTAGCACAACAACAAACACGGAGGCGGCGAAAATGCACCAAAATTACCTTAGAGCCCTCTTTACCCCGAAACTAAATGTGTGTACCTAAACACTTCAGTTCCCCTTTCATAGGCCTACATTTATATTCGTATAAATAATTCCTCAGGTCAGCTTCGTCAACTGATTTTAACAATGTACTTCCTTTTCCCGAGACTAGGACACATATCACAAGTGCTTTGTGAGGTCAAACATTAGGAAAGGTGTACTTGCACTTTGCGCGATTGCTGTATGAACACAAGATAAGTGACACAAATGAGAATGACAAAACACAATTTTCCACTTTACGTACTTTTCACAAATATATACTTTGTTAGACTTATTTTCAATTTGCTGTGGTTTATGGCCTATTTTTTAGACAATGTATCATCATTCCAACTGCAAATCCCTGTACCTCCGAAACAAAAATCTTAAATTTATGGCACTTTTTCAGTTTACAGTGTGTTCTGAAAGTTGCCATAAATTTGATTCCGAAATATGTGAACCGGAAGAAGCTTAATCAAAAATTTCTATCGAAGAATGCTGATCCTATTTTTTTCACTTTCATAATTGGTGTGAAAAGTTTGCTTCCAAGAAACATTACCACTCTGTCAGAGCTTAACGCATTTGTTTGTACAGTTTCCAAAATTTACAGTTCATTGCCAATTTGGATTTACGGTGTTATATACTGAAAATTATCGGTCACGGTTACTGATAACCTGACAAAATGTCTTTAATACAGAACATGCCGCGCAAACTTGCCAAGCGCGAGTCGAGCAAACTCAATTCGTTGTGATCTTACCGATATTTTGGTGACAACATATAGAAATATACTAAGTGCAGAAAGGTATATTTGCAATCTTTTCCCACCAAATCTACGATGTAGGTACTCTGGAGCCGTGTCGACCTGTAAGGAGAGTGTAGAGAAATACAAAAATATTTGGCAATAAAGGAGTTGAACTTCATCAGAATTTTTTTTCTCCCCCGCCCCCCCCCCCCGGTTGTGTCGGCTCGATATCTGTAGTAGCGAACCCAATATATCTGCTTGTGGAATTTAAATCGAAATTTATCAGACAGACGCGATGTCAAGGATGGACTAGTTACATGCGCATTTTCTCTATACGTTTATACTTTTTTTATTTGAAACAAATATGGATTTACCATGGACTCGACCGCAGTTCATTGATATCTTCCATTTTAAAGCGGCAGTATTCCTAACTCATCATCAATATATTTAAATAGCAGAGTTTCTTTATTGTGCCGGGACGTCTTGGTGTCTCTCTTTACAGATCACCCATAACTTCAACTTCAACTCATCGTCATTGCTGAGTATTTGTGTCTTGCAGTTTCGTTAATAACTAATCTCACTAATTACATTTATTCAGTGCATATGTTCAAAGCCAGGGACACCTTGTTCATACAAGCAAAAGGACAATGCATGCATAAAAACATTCACCATAGAACAGTCAGAAAACAAATTTCGCATGAAGTAAAGAAAAGTATGGGCACCGTCAGGTCCATTTTTAGGCTAGGCACTGTTTTCTTTTCCTTACGTATACACCCTCTCAACATGCATATTATACTTTGACAGCTCCACCATTACCTGTTCCAACGTTTGAAATTGTATTTTTCAAACCTTTCTAACAGTTTAAAAACTGCACAGGACGGACATGCATTTGCAGAGGCTTGGATAAATATGTTTGCTTTGTTTTGCTATCTATACTTGTAGTGGAGTGGGTCAGCGCGTTTGGCAAATCAGGCAAGGGTTATGAAAGAACATTTTCCTTGGAGTTTTTCCGGCGTCTTCACAAATTTCATTGCCTGGCATAACCTTATTGCATTAATACTCGCTGATATTTGATGGTAGCACAGCTTTTTCATTTCTCTAATTTTTGTTCAGTAGCGATGCTAATCTTTTGTTAGAAGGAAGCAGCTATTTAGAAATAAAGTTTCTCTGTCTAATGATATGACAGGCAGTGACTGAAACGTTAATTGCAATCTGTTTTAACTTCCTTTCCGGCAACACACCAAAAGTAATAAGATAAATTGAACACTTTTGGATCAGCCCATCTATGATGTATTTTAAAATCCTAAAAGGAACACAATTTAAGTTATAATTGACGAAATTGCAACCCTGGTATACCTTTCAGTGCTGGTCACAAAAAATTGCAAGAACCGGTATTCCACCTGTCTCGAAGCAATTCAATAACATCCTAAAACTAAATTTAGGGCACTTCCATCTGTTAAACACTACCCCTATGTAATTTTATCTATTCAATTCCTTGCAAAAACCACAAAATAGTTCAAAATGTCCTCTGAGGCAACAAACTGCTTGCAACTTACCATCGATGACACGTAAACTGGTACAAAAATCCAGCCCAAAGCCAATACAAAGAATATTGCCTGAAAGCATATGTACACATGTTGATTCAGACGGAACCAACCTTATTACTGGAAAGACAAATAAAGCCCATCCAAGTGAGCATAAAATATCGACTCACGAAAACTATTTTTGGAAGGCAAAATATTAGCTGTAATCTAAACGGCATGTGGTAACAATATTACGTACGGGGTACAATAATGACATTTGCAGCTGAAGATTCATTCTCCATACAAGCTGCCCTGTCTTCCACGCTGTGCAAATACAATACAATACAACATAAAATTTTAAGATGACAAAAAATGCTGATTGTCCGGCATGTCTTGTGCCACCACAGCTTGAGCAAGCGAAGACCAGAGGCCCTGGTGCGTGTAGATTAGCTTACACGGCAAAAGCGAGAGAGAGAGAGAGAGAGAGAGAGAGAGAGAAGAGAGAGAGAGAGAGAGAGAGAGAGAGAGAGGAGAGAGAGAGAGAGAGAGAGGGAGGGAGGGAGGGAGGGAGAGAGAGAGAGAGAGAGAGAGAGAGAGAGAGAGAGAGAGAGAGAGAGAGAGAGAGAGAGAGATGAGCCTCTGGTCTTTTCTGGGCCAAGGTGCGGTGTCAGATAATGTCGGGCAGTGATCCATTTTGCCTTCTTCACAAAAGGTGGGGTGAAGATTATATCGTACGACTCAGAAACGAACATGACAACTCTAATGGAACAATAAGACACATGAATGGTTGTGCAGTAATATCCCTACATCAACCATACCCCATATGGTCGTATTTATTTATAGTGATGAAGTTCTAAAAGTTTCTTAAAATCAAGAAATAATAAAGAACCACTTAGCGGACGTCCTGTATACAAACCGAGCCAGTGCACACTCCCACGTTTGACAGAATCTCGCCGACAGTTTTGGATAAACAGAAGTGTACAAAAAAAATGAAAATTCATTGCAAATGTAAAGAAAAACCACAGGGCCTCCTGTTAAGCAAGAAATGATCTCGGGGCATCCAGATGTGATCCTGTGTTATTATTTGATAGCAATTGGCCATTGGATGTTGCAGAAGAATCGTTTTAGGATTGTCCCCGCGACGTACAAAAACTTTACAAAACCTACAAAAATCATCATTGAAATATATAAAATTGGACAAGGACACGACAACTTAGAGACGCACCCAAGGTCCATTCCAAGGAAGCTTGAAAAGACCCAGTGAACTGTTTCGGAGAAAAGAAACTGCTTATACGTTTATCCACTCTAAATCCCTTTCCGTGGCCATACAAACACGTAGAGTTACAAAAAAATCCATAATATAAGGAAACAACAACGCGCTCAAGGGAACTATTTCAATGAAATCCACTTTGGGTGCATCCCCGCTAAAGTAAAAAAGAATCAACTCAATGGTTTTGCACAATATAACAAAACTAGAAATCCCATAAGGACGACCAAGTTAACTCTACAAATGTCCATACCAAAAAAATTTAAAGGGTATCTGGTTTTGTAGAAAACTACATATACATGCACTAACACTAATAACGCTATAATGGCACTGCTAACATGTACTACCATTACCAATGTTATTTCAAAAATGTGGTACAAATCAGAAAATGACAGCAGTTCCACCTAGTGAACGCCTTTAGTAGAAGTCCAGTCGATGAAGATCAATGCCTCTACAAAGTTGAAAGGCAACCGGTCAGCGGCTTTTGCACAAGTTAAAAACTACAAAACATTTTCAAAACAGCGAGTAGATTAAAATGTCAGCCACACCTGTTGAATGTGTGACAAGAAGTGTGCTCCAGTGATTTTGTGATTTTTAAATGAGTGACAAAGAGGGATCTTCAGCGCGGAATTCTCCTAAAACGATCAGCCCCCACCCACCCCTCTCACCCCCAGCTGACATTAAAAACAGTTATTTTTCTACACCGGGAACTTTTTTTAAATTTTTGGCAGAATTACTGCAATGTAAAGGTGACCAAAGTAGACTGCTTAATAAGGGACAAAGTTGTTCAAAACTTTTTTCAGTGTATCACTCTGTAACATCAGCTGTCGTGGTATCACTCGGCAACATCAGCTGTCGTGGTATCACTCGGCAACATCAGCTGTCGTGGCCACGAACATTGATCTGGTGCTCGATTTCATATTTTTATGTTTTAACATTCTGTTTATTGTCACCGCAACTTTCGTTCAAGTTGACTACGCCTTGCAAATTCTAACACCAATGTCATCCTGACTTCAAACTATCTTGCTGAAGTCATTCTCTCTCAATCTATACATGTCTCAAAGTTTATGTACTGTTCATGTGTCATTCACATTGAATTCATAACTCAATTATTTATAAAATCATTCTTGAAGACGCCTCGCACACCATGTGACAACGACCTTTGAGTCGAGATCTCCAGCATACCGTTGCAGGCACCCGTGTACTTAAAGCATCTGCAAAGTCAAAGTTTGTACCCGACCATAACGAATCTTTACAGATCATCTGTGAACCACATTGATATTTTTGGCTGCACAGTCTCGACCCAAATGCTGTCAAGATCACACATACAGTCTACATCTGGGCATGTAGGGTAAAACAACGAAAATTACGCTCATAAAAGTTCTGAGTACAGAAGGTCAAGAGGTGTGGTTATCAAGCAAAATTGACGAAAGAGGCAGAACGGCTGTGCCCTTTGAGTCTGGCGCGATCACCTTTAATGGATCTGAACCTTACACACACAGGTCCTGATAAGTATAACCAATATAAATAGGACAAGCTGAAATGAGCATGGAATATATGAGAGTAACATAAGAATGGCAAGCCAAAATAGATATAGAATTTTAAATGAAAAATAGTTCTGGAAGACACGTGCTCCCTCAGAAGTGTGTGCGTCTTCCGGCGTCACGTGTTCCAACATTTGCGTTTGCCTCTTTCGACAAGCGCAGGGTTTTATTCCTCTCTGTCCAGAGTTTATCCCCAAAACTACATACCACGCCGGAGGGCATAAACTCTGGTAAATCTGCCGTAAATACACAGGGTCCTGATTTCTCTATAAACAATGTATCCGGACAAGTGAACATCATGCCCGAGGAAAGAAACTGTGGTTAATTCTCGAGCATTGGAGTTGAGTCCGCTAAGTGCAATGGTGTGTTAAATACACTGGAAGTATATATTTTCGGATTACACATTAGCGGCGGCGTGTTTTCATCGGATTAGACACGCACACAAAAAAATCTTTCTCGCCCGATCAACCAACACTGTCACCATGCATGTAAGTATTAACTGACAGTTTCTTTCAATTTAATCAGATAAACCACACATCTATCTTCAATTATCTTCATCTATCTTCATTTATCTTCGCTACCATTTGCAAAACCCAAACCAAATCCTCCCTCAGTAATTGTACTTTATCAATATCAAATTGTTTATCTAATCGTGTGCTATGTCTTGTGATATATATATATATATATATATATATATATATATATATATATATATATATATATATATATATATATATATATGTATATATATGTGTATACATTATCGAGGTAAAGTGAAATAAAAAACCCGATGCAAGATGTTATATATGTACGTACATGCCACTCATAGATGATTACACCAAATCCAGCTGCAGCAGCAGAGCCAGTCAGTCCGATGAACATGGGAGCCCCGATGTTGCTGGCAAACAGGGACGCCCCGATCTCGAGAAAGAGAAAAAAAATTCATCTTACTTCTCTACCCAGCTTTAAATACATATACAGTTAAAGAGGTGAAAGACTTTATCTGAGACCAATGTGCTAAATGTAAAATGATATACAAATATACAAATAATGACTAGACTCATGAACTCATCACACGTTACAAGTATGAATTAGAAAAGTACCAATGAGTATAAATAAAATATCTTTTTCTGCGAGTCTGCAGACACGTCATGAGCTCAAACAGAATATGCCAATGAAGCCAGGCGAACAAACAACGATCCCGCCTACATTCGAGATGCACACAGAAGTTCTCATCTCAAGGGCTTATCACTGTAATTGACACTCAACCGAAAAACCATGCCCGAGTCTAGAGACACTTCACATTCAGAGAGAGAGAGAGAGAGAGAGAGAGAGAGAGAGAGAGAGAGAGAGAGAGAGAGAGACAGAGAAAGAGACGCTCCATTATAACGGCACTTATGAAAGTTGTATTGTCCAATAATGTCCAAGGCTTGTGCGCAAAACCAGGAGTTATATCACAAAATTTTATGCAGAGTATGAAGAGCTGACCAAATCACACATGCTTTTCTCAAAACGCTGGGTTATGTAAATAAATGTCATTGCCTCCATAAAACTTGATACATATCAGGGTTTCAGTACAAAAATCCTGGGTTTTTTTGAACTAACAAAGCAAAATCAAGGGTTTGAAATCTGACAAAACCCGTGGCATTGTGACCTCACAAAACCCAAGGATTTGTATCCTCATGTAAATTTAATATGTTACGTTTGTCCGCCGACGATGTCGTCCAACTGGCTGACTCTGTTGGTCAACCAAAGGATCGCCTTACCAGACTAGTAGCAAACTGTAAATTTTGGGGTCTTCAGGGTTATACCGAAAAGACCAAAGTCATGATTTTTTTTATAAATACAGAATTTTTGATGGTTGAGGGTCTTCGAGTTCGTTGTTGCTGTTCGTTGATGGTGTGGAAAATCACTTGTGACCTGCAGTCACTCGTGATTTTCCCCACCCACACCTCACAAGAGAAAAATTCTAGCTCACTCTCCAGCCTTATAAAATTTTATAACTTCTGTGTTTAATTGAGTACACATTGCATATTATGCTCGAAATCTTCTTTCACTGTCGTCCTGGTGTGCCGTGTTTGTTTGCGTTCGTCTTAGTTATTCCACGTCATGTATGATGCATAATCAAACGTCCCTCGTGCAATTTTGATTTTGTCTAAATGTTAACGCACTACGTCACTAATGCAGGCACATGACAATTTAGTTGTAACAATGTTTAGGTCATGTAATCTATCTGAGTAACTGTTTTTGAATTTCACTCTGGAAAATGATCATTCACGCTCAAACATAGATAATCCGGTTATGGAACATAGTATGATGATCCGAATAATATCAATGTCCCTCACCTTATGTACAATCACCAATTTTTGAGTGAATGATTCTTTATTTGCTGCACCTCAACTTACAGATGGAGGCATTTTGCCAAATACAATACACAACAACAAAATATGTAAAAGAAACAGAAAAAAGAAAGAGGAAAAGTTAGGAAAACTAACTCTTGTCCATCGTAAACAACGTTGCTTCGTATACAGATTGGAGAAAAAACTATAGATCACCCCTTATTTTAGTGGTTTCGGTTAAATATTGAGCAAGAAGAGTTATTATTTCATAATCGTCACATTTCATAATAAAAATAAATTTTTCTTCTAAGTCCAATTCTCCAAATGTAACAAGTATCTCTGACAATTTGTCTAAAAATCGTTTCCGGGGCTCATCAAATTTTTCACACACTAGAACATAATGTATTTCATCCTCTACTAGGTTACAATAGTTACATATTCTTTCATGCACAGGTACTTTCATAGGTCTTCTGTGTCGACCTGTTTCAATATATAAATTGTGTGAACTAGTTCTGAGTCGTACAAAATTTTTACGAATATTAAAATCCTTTATCATAGTTAGGTAAGGCTCTATTTCCAACTTATTTTTAAAGTTTACAGAGGTTCCTAATTTTTTATCTGATGACGACTGCATTTCCATTGTTTTTTCCCACTGTATAACAAATTTTTCTTGCAATAAATTTTGTATGACGCCGGCAGATAAAATCAAAAGTTTCGTAAATAGTTCTGTTCCAAGAATCTCACAATTTACAATGATTAGTGTATTTTTAACTGACGCTAACCATTGGGATTTATCGGTCGTCAAGTCATAGTTACATTGAAATGTGTCGCCCAACAAACTTTCTGGATCAATATATCTCATTCTGTACTAATTTTTACACACACGTGTTAATATTTTCAAAGAATATGGGTATTGTCCTAAATCACCTATTACAGCAACATTGACGCCCAAAAGTGTCTTATTGACGCCCAAAATATATCGCAAAAAACTAATGTACAATTTTTCCAAGTCCCACTTAAAATAACCAGATATATCTTCAAGTGCAATACACTTAGCAGGTGGGATGAGGTATGCATCCCAAATTTCACATCCGTACATGAATATTGGTCCAACAAGCTTATCAAATAAATCAATATATAACCTTATATCGTTCTGCGTACTAAATAAAATTCGTTTTAATCGTCCAAGTGATTTAGTTGCTTTAGAACATAACTGTTTCATTGCATTATTGAAGGAACCATTTGATGTAATTTCTGTTCCTAAGTAAGTGTATTTGTTCACTACCTCGAGTTCTGTATTACCAACACTAAATTTTCTACACATCTTTCTACCAGACTTCTTAAATATAACAACCTTTGATTTTTCCACGTTTATAGTCAAATTCCACTTCGAGCAATATTCTGACATTTTATCTAAACAAGACTGTAGACCAAGTTCACTTTCAGATAAAAGCACTAAATCGTCTGCATATAATAAACAACTAATTTTCTTGCTTTGCAATGTAACTGGGTGGCACTCATTCGTAAATATACATGGTTAGTCATTAAGAAATAAATTAAACAACAAAGGACTTAAAACACAACCTTGTTTCACACCGTTCATCACTGATATATTAGTAGATAGGCCATTATGAAATTTTAGCTGAATTGAAGACCCAGTATACATATTTCTCAAAATACGGTACATATAGCCACTTATATCGTAACTAAGGAACTTATAAAATAAACCATCGTGCCACACAGTGTCGAATGCCTTTTGTAGATCAATAAAACATACATACAGAAATCTTTGTTTTCCTATAACTTTGACATATTTGTCTATTAGTGTTCTCAGTACAAAAATATGGTCGCTTGTCCGTGAATTTTCTGTAAAGCCGGCCTGAAAATCATTATTATAATTTCGAGTTTTCATGTAGATACGTAACCTGTTTTTCAAAACTGTACAAAATAACTTGGATAAACAGCTGTTTAAAGATATCTCTCTATATCTATTCGGGTCATAATAAGAACCGCCCTTGTGTATCATTGTCATTATACAAACCTTCCAAACTTGTGGAAAGAACCCAGATGAAAATATCATGTTGAATAACTGCACTAAAGTGGGAGAGAGAGAGTTCTTGCATACCTTTATCATCTCGTTTAACATTCCGTCCTTACCAGGCGATTTTCCGTTTTTTAACTCAGAAATGCCAACCTTTATTTCACTCATATCAATTTTGTAATCAATCTCTGAAAATGTGGGTAGAATATTACTATTAACTTTCTCCTATACCTCCCTGAACATTGGGCTTTCACTCGCATTGATCCCGTTTTTCATAACATTACTGAAATGTGTGAACCACTGAGAGGGTTCAATTTTCTCACTGGGGTTAGATTTTGGCGAGACCAGATCTTCTAATTCTTTGATCAGATTCCAGTATTCACTGAGTATCGTAAATACCAATTGTAACCTTTGTACTGTCATACGAGTGTCAAGCCTGGTCTTTCGAACATTTCCGCAATCCCTCTGAAGTTTTGAAAGACCCGCACATACACAAAAAAGAAAGAAAAACCCAATCGAAATGGCACAGATCGAGTTTTGTAAATTTGCCTTAGGTGCAGGAGATATGGCCTCCAATAATGCTACATTGGCAGAATTAGGGTGGTATTCATTGGGTATTGACATTGGTATAGAATCCTTTAGTTTTATTACCAGAACGTCGTTTTTTTTTAAATGTTATACCAAAGAGCCGAAGGTTTGGGCGCAAAATGTATTTCACACATGGGCATCAACATTTCGCCTAATTCTTGACAAAAATGGAGTAAATTGTATTTGGTTGCCTCCCCCCCCCCATAACATCGATACAGAACATTTATCCTAAAACTGTCTCACATTTATCCAAAAACTGTCTCGAATGCTTATGAAAAAATACCAAAAATTCTTTAATGTAAAAATTTGGGATTATGATTTCGTTAGAGGAGCATCGAATAAGCTTTGCTTTTACTGCCGTTTCAAAGTTAATTACAATATGGAACCATAGTTGAATTATTTACGTAACTTTCAACACTGTACATGTTTTACAACATAAATAACAAGCAACACCCACTTCGAATTGAAGCTAGGAAATATTATCATTTGTAATCGTATCTGCTCTCTCTTTTGTGGTCTCTGATGAGGTGGGGAGGAGGGTTTCATTCGTGGGCTCAACGTATTCGACGTCTGAGCTCTCGGGTCGACCCTGCCTACCGGAGGAGACTCAGTATTTTAATATTTAAATGTGCGGGTCTCTCATACGGTGTGGGTGGGTGGGGGTGATTTGGGGTGTCAGAGAAAAATTCTTTGGAGGTCGTCTTTGGCATTCATGATTCGTTTGTGTAACAGTGTTCCATTTTATAACTTTTTTCTTTAAATTTTGTATATTTTATTATGTTTATTGTATACATGAACCCAGCACGGCATAAAGTGAAACAAGAGGCGCATGTGCCTCGTGCTCTGCTGACTTGTAATGTATTGCAATTTTATAAAGAAACAAAACAAGAGCATGTTGAGTGCGCTGATGTGTTTATTGTTGATACAGGGGACAAAGTCTAAGTAAAGTATTTATCTGGAGGATAGATTCTCCATTGATGTCCAAGCTACGCCCTGCTATCACCAAATCATTTTTCTCAACTATACAAACCTAGTTACCTATAAAAGCTAGGTCACAGCTGAAGGTCATATCGCCACCTGGAACTTGGAGGTCACAATGTGAAAATCTTGTGAACGCCCTACAACTCACAGTTGTGATGTTAGGCCCATACTACTTTGAAGACTTATAAAGTGTCTGAACATGTACGTCGACTTCGATGTTGGTAGTGCCACCTACACGATTATGCAATATATGCGTCAAAATGTGACAAATTTTGTGACTATCGTAGCATCCTTTATGTTTTATGTACCTTCCTGACATTTAACAGGATTGTGGAGGAGGTCAAAATCTCGGTTGCTTATGATACGAATGGCGCCACCTATACTTTAACAAACAGAAAGTAGAAGTCGAGATTCCTTGAAAGATATAAGATTCCAGATCCCAAAATATAATTCAATTAAACATGACAAATTTGAAGGATCTGTAGAATGTGTCCAATGTTTATATGTTGTATAATATCAGTGAGCCTAACTCATGTTTCTAAAGTCACCATATCGGTAAATATAAAAAAGCTGATTCTATAGTGGCAGGGTGTAGCTTGGGCATCCATGGCAGAGACAATCGTGCCACCAATATCCAACTCAACCTACATTTTCATAGACTTGATAAGTCCTGAAAATTGTATCGGGGTATTTTAAAAACTGTTGACAATACCGAGCTCCCAAGCAAAAGTATATGGATGGACGTCCGGCTGGACTGACATGAGGAACCGCATGAGCTCTGTGACCTTAGGTCAGT
This sequence comes from Hermodice carunculata, assembly GCA_964020975.1. Classification (NCBI taxonomy): domain Eukaryota; kingdom Metazoa; phylum Annelida; class Polychaeta; order Eunicida; family Amphinomidae; genus Hermodice; species Hermodice carunculata. The sequence goes on from OZ026612.1 coordinate 141,011,421, forward strand.
AGAGCTTATAAAAAGTGAAAGTAAAAAGTAAAAAAAAGTGTAAGGTAAGGGTACAAAACCCAAGGTATTGTGAATTACTGAACGTTTGAAGCATAAAAGAACGAGATAGCGCAGCGAGGCCCAGGGTTTTGTAACATAACCTGAGTTTTGTTTAGAAGTGCTATAACAGAAGCATGATGAAATTATTGATTAGATCATTGACAAAAACCCTGGGTTTTGTATATAGCTGAACATCGCAAGCACCAAACCCAGAGTCTTTCTTGCAAATCCCTGGGTTTTGTAAAATTACTCAATAACAGCAAAACCCGGGGTTTTCAGATACACAATCGGGGGGGGGGGGGGGGGGAGTTGAATTATTGGACAATACAACTTCCATAGACACTTAGCTATCCAAGAATTTAACTTAATGGCACAAATTATTTGTGATGAAATTATTTGACACATTCAGGTGACTGACATTTGGGCGGGGGGCTGATGTCATAATTAAAAGGTTCTCTCTCTCTGTCTCTCTCTCTCCACACACACACACACACACACACATATATATATATATATATATATATATATATATATACATATATACATACATACATACATACATACATGCGTACACACATACGTGCCTACACACACATACATACATACATACATACAATATACACGGAATGGTATAGCTTTGTGGAGGGCATTTCACAAGGAATAAAAATAAAGCTAAGTTGGATGCATTTTACGGTTTTATGAATGTTTCATCCTTGTATCATCAGAAAGTTTACGTGGGGGAAGTGTCTGGAACTGATTAGTATGGCATGAAGGGACTGCGTGAACTTTGAATTTGCACTTATGCAAATTAGTATTTGAGTGCAAGTTAGTCATTTAGTTTTCTATATATCGCAAAGTTGCAAAGCTTCTTGAAATATTTTATTTCACAGGCATAAGCATTTTGCTCCCTGTTTATTATCCACCTTGGTTAGGGTGTTGATTTTCTTTAATTAGCACCTATCGTGAATTGTCTTTATTCTGTGCCGTCCGTATAATTTTGCACATGGAAGCTTGTTTAGAGAATAAACCATTTCGTATTGTCTGTCTGCGGCATCAAGACGTTTTAAAGTGCAAAATCAAATTGGATGTGCCTCATAGAAATGTGGAAATATCAAAATTATAATTTGTCACAGACAAAACAAGTTTGTCGCGGACACGTCTATTCTACTTCAGACGATTTATTAAGAAAGTGGTATGGTTATGTAACATGTGAAATGCAGGTAATTTTCCTACATTTATTTATCTAGTCTCTTACAGTGCTATGTCATACACCTTGGTTTTGGACAGCGCATTAAAAAATAAACGGTCATTAATACTTTTTCTGTCCATAATCAATGAAGCTCCTTCCCGACACTTTTATGCATTTATGGGTTGATATGTAACAAACAAAAATGTTTAAAAACTTTATCTACTCTATCATATTTGCCCAATATCCCTCACATGAATTAATTTGAAAATAAAAAATACGGTACTTTGTCATTGTCGAGGATGGAGCATGGTTTAAATAGTCCACTTCAAAGGATATGTATTCCTTTCTTCACAACGTGCTATAAAAATGACATGACTTGATTCAGCCCCTGTAGCAGCAATTTCATCGTTTACAAAATCACATTCACAACATCAGACACACAGGTGTGGAACTCCGGAACAGAAAATTGTGTTCCCTTGAGATAATGGTGCCATAATCCTAATCCTTCTTCTCCTAATATCATCTTGTATGCCACATACAATATAAGCCCCTGATTCCCTGCCACATTTTATTTGCAGACAGAAGTGATGGACGTCTTAAATTTCTTAAAGCAAGCAAGCGACTCGGACAGCTATGAATAGCTAAATACTCGCACAAAGTTGTACAACAGCCGCCGTGAACCTTATTTCAACATTTAGACCAGAATACAAGCTTAGGGCTCTTAGAGTTTGTTGGCCGAGAAATATGCAGCGTCACACGTATGTAGTCTTTTCGTCGATTGACAGTGGTGGACCATACAGCCTAGCATACACCGGGATTCCCATTTGTACTGTGTCCCCAGTATATTGAGCAAGTATAACAGGGAAAACATTTTTTCATATTTGTGTGTTATGTTGTCAATGGCTTTGGCTCTAATAGCGCTTTTGGTTTTTTTTTTTAAAACTAAATTTGGGTGTGTGTGTGTGTTTGTGTATATATATGGCTGTTCAGAAAATTTTTAGTCTGTGACACCGGTCTTCTGTGCAAAAAGTAAGCATTTTAGCGTTTTTCCATTCAGTTTTGTACATTAAGAATATATTTTTAAACGGTTACCAAATAGAATACGCCTATCGTAATGCTCAAACGGGATGCTACTAGATGTGTTTATTAAAAGCGTTTAGTTCTCTCTCTCTCTCTCCTTGAAAGATCAGAGACGTCAAATCAATAACAATTACGTTTCCTTTATCTGTAACTCTACAAATAGGTCACGTTTTTCTATATCACATACACATATGGCCGCAGTGTGTCTGTGTGATGGAATTTGAACATCAAATTGTAACCGTCATGCTCCAGGCACCCGAGTGAGGCCAGTCTTTAGAGACTGCAGGGACGCAGTTCAGAGCCTTAAGAAATGAAGTTCGTTGCCTATATTTACATTTTACCCTTTTATACACTGAAACGTGAGCACATTTGCTTTTGGTTGCGTATTCTTTGGAGATCTGCTTCATGCTAAAAATTGCCATTAGATAACATGACCAGACAAAAATGAGATTCAACAAAATGGTTCACAACGTATATCCAGGACCAGGGGCCCACCACAGCTGTGAGAGAGTGTGTGATGGATCCTTTGCCTCGGCCATGGTCCTGGAAAATATGGCAGCACGAGCTGATTAGGCAAACCGTGGTTTCCTCTGCCTCATCAATTTTTCTTTTCTTTCCTTTCCTTTTTCCTTGGCCGGCGGTGTCACACAGGACCGCAGCACAAAAGCGGATAGCAACAGCAATATTATTATTATTATTATTATTATTATTATTATTATTATTATTATTATTATTATTATTATTATTATTATTATTATTATTATTATTATTATTATTATTATTATTATTATTATTATAAGTTCATTCAATGTATTTATTTTTCCTGCTTCACAAATACAATGTATAAACCAATCGTTTATATTTTCAGCATTCAGTAATTAACAAGTACAGTTAACAGGTAATGTGCAGGTTTTATGAAGTCAGGCCCGCAAGTCGTCACAGAAACAAGTTAAATTAGCTCTCACAGGAGCCTTTGCGCTGCTGTAAACAAACTCCGCAAAACAAACATGACCCCATCACGGACAGTGTGGAGCATGTGGTAAGTTTACCCATGAAAATAGTGTAAAATTCTATTTAATAAAGATGTATAACACGAACAATACTCCTTTATAATTATTTTATGAATATCATACCCCATCAACAACATGGTGGGCGTTAATGTTTGCTTTTAATCGATTATGATACCGGACATTGCGGGATCACTTGTGAGGGGAGAGAGGTTCACAACTTCAAAATTGTTCGATAAATCGCAGACTAGCAGCAGTCAGTAAAAAGGCTCCTGGACTGTGTACCCGTAAATAACACAATCTGGGATTCTCTGAAAACAAAACTGCCTCTAAAAGTGTGCGAAGTGTACGTCAGGGGAGCACAGTAAATATGAAAACAATTGTTGGCAGGTTGATGCTCACGGAGCCCTGAGAAAGTAAAAGCAGTAACAGGAAATTTTTCGCACACTGTGGTTATTCACAGACTGACTGCATTTGCTGTTCCCATTCCCCTAATGCTAGAAACCAAACCGCATGTAAATATTCAGAAAATGACTTCAAAGTTACCAAATGTTTAAGTTCACGAGCAAATTTTTTTTACCAAGAACTGAAAAGAACACACACCCTATACCTTCATCTGAAATCATATAAATATCGACTGTTTCACGAAGGTGACAGGTAACTACAGATAAATCAAATTGTAAAACATGCACATGTAAAGACACCTCTGTAACATGAGGACCACTGAATCCTCAATAGGTCCCGATATATGATGATTAATACAGAGCCTAACGTCATGGCTGGCTTCATGTATAAGTTACCTCCAAATTTCTGACCTTCGGAAAATATCAAAGTTTCCCAAACTTATGCACACATTATTGTAGGGAGGGGCTGATTTTGAATAACTTGCTCAATTTTTGCGCTCTTTACATGATTATCGATGATCAAACACAAAAACATGTGAAAACAGATTACGAAAAGTAAATGTGTTTATACATCGACGGACATCCTACTTCATTTTACCCCATGGGCATGCATTCATTATGGTTATCATTTTATCGTGTAAATAATAATAAAAAACTGTATTTATGCATGTGTTAAATTATTTTTCAGCAATGGGGTCTCTCATGTCTGTTGTATGTGCTAACGACAAAGCACACAAAACGTTGCTACGCTAACATTGCAAATTGACAGGACCAAAATCTTCACTATTTAAATGGATGACGGATCCCACGCCCCCTCTCTCTATACTCTGGTGTAAATATAAACATTATTCAACAGTAGTTTGAAGGTATGAGAACGAATGGACACCCTGCTGGACACCTACGCCTTCTGTTCTCTTATGTCTCCTTTTGCGGCGAGAGATGAAAACCTATGTAAGAGCGGGGCTGGCAATGTTAACTCCTCTCTGTTATGCTCCAAGTTTTTATATCATTCTCTGTTTGCTGTTTTATTTCAATTGCAAAATGTCACATACTGATTTTAATTGCACATGTGCAGAGCTTCCTGCCCCCGTGACAGCAAGGTTTACATCCAATTGACACCTGTTACTACATGAAGAATTATTACAACCTAATGAAGACTTCCCATTAGGAAGGATAGACTTGAGTACTACTGGGTCGACTATGCATGAACATGTAGCTCTAATGATCAATAAAAAATCATTCCTCGTTTTGCAGCAACGTATTACTGGGCTTGTGCATGTCCCTCCAATTACAGGCGGCCCTTCAGCTATTAAAATGTGCCATCAAAATGTCAGTGCTTCTGTAATATTTCCGGACTAATCGACTTTATCATCCATATGGTCACATGTCACGGGTATGCCACATATTGAATGGTTCCTTAGAATCTAATGTAGGAGCATTGTGCTCATGTAATTACCTTGCTACACCTACGAGCAGGCAGCGCATGCTGGCCTGGGAATGAGCCAGGTACGACAGAGCAAATCCATATATCCGTCTTTGTCATCATGGTTAGCAAAGTTCTGCATTATGGTGTTTTATATACATGCTGAACGCTCGATGCGGTACACAGAAACCCTCCTTGTGCTCCTGGAATGAAGGGGCAGTCCAATAAGATATGATCTTAGGCCAAACCTGGACTAAACTAAAGCAAGAGCGCTAACGTCGACCCTGTGTATTGCGTGTCCCCTATAGAGCGATAAGGTAATTTTCACCATAGACGCAGTCAATACACGTCTGTCACTTACCGGTAACCAAGTCATACTTCTGCCAGCCAAGAAATAGCTGGCGGTTCCACCTCGTTTGGCTGTATATGTGGACTGAAACATATTAAAAACATATTAAAAATTGGCATGCATGTTTAGGATTATGTTACACCACTTAGAACCCAAGGCAAATTTAACTCGAATCACCATGTTTATTTCTGAGATTGACTGTCTTCGGGTACAGGTGTGGGACAAAGCATTGTGGGACTGGAGTTCCTTTCTGTTCGCGGTTTTCTTTCTTCCATCATGCCCACAAACAACTAAAAAAATTGAATACGTGCACACAAATATAACATGCCTGTACATTATACTGGATCGACGCACAGGGCGAGTGCTGTTGTTTCCTGCGGGCTTGCTATTTTTAGACAATGCCGGTACGCCACACCAGTGTTGCACGTCAGAGAGCTTGATTGCAAAATGCTATTTTCGTTTGTCTGGCATACCTCAATAAAACTATCCGTGCAGGTACACATCTAGTACATTGCATATATATATATATATATATATATATATATATATATATATATATATATATATATATATATATATATATATATATATATATATATATATATATATATATATATATATATATATATATATATATATATATATATATATATATATATATACATATATATATATATATATATATATATATATATATATATATATATACATATATATATTTATTTATTTATTTATTTATTTATATACGCAAACATATATGTCCACACACTTGTGCATGCATCAATGGCCATTAATCAGAAATAATGACCGCGCTGCAAATAGCACCTAGGCGGGTTACAATGATAAATAAGTTCAAAATTCAGGGGACAAAATCTAGCTTGCACAGTTTAAGATGTATTCAAATGTTAAATCACATTTCACGAGCCATTAAAAATAGGCTATTCGAGGTACACCAGAATTGATTTTTAGTTTCACAGTTCAGGGCTGAGGCTTCACCTCTGATTTAGTTCATACATAGATGATGTTAAGCAGTGTTAAATACAAGCCAGCCATGCCAAATACAACAGTACACGATATCATTGTGTGTAACTTTCGCTTTCGAGCAAAATCGCTTTGCAGATTGCTTTGCAATTTTAGAGGAACGCATCAGTGTAACCGTAAACTATAAAATAAGATAAAATAACTTTATTTATGCAGGGTAACAGAATTAGCGTAAGCTAGTTTACATTCCGGCCCTGCATTAAAATGAAATGCACATAAACCTCAATATACACATTATCAACAACATAAAATCGATGGATGAGAGAAAAAAAATGAACATGAAGGTATACTAAAGCGACGAAACGGTCATAAGATTAACTATTCCCATGTTGCCAATTAAGTGCTTTAAAAGAGGCAACTGAAGGGGCCAGTGGAACCTTTCAGGGAGAAGATTCCACAAATGTGGACCAGAGTAGGTAAGGTGCTGCAGTAAGCTGTAATATTAGGTCTAGGTGTATATAGAAAATGTTTGGATACAGAGCGGGTAGTTCGACTGGTAGCTTCACTCGTGTACCTTAGCTTGTCATGCATGTAAGCTGGGGTAAGGTTATTTATGCTTTGTACACTAGAACGCATTTGTGAAATTCAATATTTCTGCTGATCGGGATTCAAGTGTAGCTGTTCAAAAAGGGGTTCAGATAGAGCGCAATAGGCTGCGCTGGTTAACATCCTGCTGGCTTGTTTTTGCATTCTGAACACCTTTCCCCCCAAAACAATGTCACCTTAGTCCAAGTGTGGTTTAAATAAGGCTTTACAGATCATATTCAAGTACTAAATAGAGATAAAGGTTTTAAGGTATTTCAATAGGCTAGGTTTACCAGAGATCGTCTTACATAGCTGGTCAATGTATGATTAGAAAGTGAGTCCTGAATCAATGTCGATTCCGAAAGGTTTTGCCTCATTCACTTGTGTAATAGCTTGACTGCCTATTTCTACTGAAAACTCAGTTTGATATTCTTTGGACAGACGTTGGTGGGTGCCAATAAGATTACAATTACATTTTGGAGTGCTCAAGAATAGTTTATTTGCACAGAGCCATCGGTATGGGCTAGACATATCAGTATTTAATTTCAAATTAAGGCTGCGCATGCATTTCTCAAAGGCAACAATACTAGCATCATTAGCATATATGTGTGTGTACGTAAATGATACAAAACATCTCGTGGGTCATTGGTCAAAATTAAACGTAGAAATGGGCCCAGGGGGATACTTATTGTTATGGGAAGAATTTCAGATAAAGTGCCAGCAATTGAAACACGCTGCCTCCTTAAGATAAGATTCAAACCACTTATGCACCCGATCTTCAACACCACACTCCTTCAGCTTCAACTGGGGGATCTCATGGTCAATCGTATGGAATTTTTTTTTTCGTAAGTTGTCCCAATAGTTCATCGCAACGTTCGATGAGGGCAGATGAAGAAGAATGAAGGCGTCTAATACCGGATTGAAGTCGGGCTGCAAGATTTCTGTCATCTAAACATTTGTATAAACTGTCATGCACAACAGTTTCCAATAATTTGCTACTCTCACCAAAAAAATAGTATAAACTGTCATGCACAACCTTTTGCGATAATTTGCTTACTACTGGTAAAACTGAAATTGGGCGATAATTATTCTTGCCTTCAGAAGGACCATATTTATATAAGGGAGCAACTCTAGCTTGTTTGAAACCGTCCGGCACAATTCCAATATGATGTGACTGGTTAAAAACCCATGTTATACAAGGCAGAGTTACGTCTGGCTTGCTTGGAGCAAGCGGGGACTTATGCCATCCAGTCCTACTGCCTTTCCTTTAGGTATCTGATGAATAGGTTTCTTGACATGACATTCATCTAATGATGGTAATTCTAACTTGTCCGAGCCATGTACTCTTCTGCCATATTGAAAAGTTTCATCAGCGGTTGAATTTTAGGTAAGTAATTGACCAATAGAGGTAGAAAAAAATCATTTAAATTGTCTGCCATGTGTTTTAGATTGCTCATAGTTTTGCCATGAACACATAATTCAGTTAAAGTAGATGATTTCTATTTGTAAATAAAGACTTCAATTGCTCCCATTGTGACTAAGGGTTGAATCTATTTTCTTAAATAATAGACGAATAATATCCTCTCTAACTTCACGAATCATTGAGGTAAGGTGATTTCGGCTGTCTGTATACTCCTGTTTAATAGACAGTTTAGTAGTGTTATCCTTGTCAGAGTCTATCTTACTAGCGAAATGCGATATACATAGTCTTTCTGTCGGATCAAATCAAGATCAATCAAGAATATCACTGTTGATCCAGGGCACAGAGTTACTTTGTATTTGTTTTTCATTTATGACTGCATGTGGATTAACAATGTCAAAGAATAGGTCACCCCATAGTATCTTAAAAAAACTTCAATAACATCCCAAGCTACCTGAAGAAGATTATCAATAAATGATGACCCATTCCCTGTATGATATGTTACAATGCTGCTTTGTGTGTAGACCACTTCCTTGTTTACGAACATCAAATACCAGATAGTGGTCACTGATACCTACTGGTAGAAGTCCACTCTGACTAATATTTATGGGGCAAGTAGTATAAATTTGATCAATTAAAGTGAGAGACGTGTCTATTACTCTTGTAGGGTCTGCTATAAGCTGGTCCATTAAAGAAGCATGTATAATGAATGATAGAGGATTTTTTTTCTGGTTTGTTTATAAGGTCTACATTCATATCAGCAAGCAGATAATGGTCCTTATATTCGCGTGAGGTTTTTCTCAAGAAAGTCAGAAATACAGAAGATTTGTCCCACAACCAGTTACTTGAGACGCAGGCTCTGTCAACAGGTCTGGCCCTGGTTATTTTGGCCATTGCAAAAAATAAACTTATTTGCACATTTTTTTAAAACAATCCACTGGGCCAATTGCTTTGAAATTGCACCTGACACATCTTAACACCCACAGACCTTAATTTGTTCAATACTTGGCCCTGTATTTTGTCCCAATTTGTATTAATTTTCATTTATTTACAATGGTATCTCCGTGACCTTGGAAATAGGGTCAAGGTCAACCAATTCCCTGCGTCACCTAGCCTTTATACAGGAGTATATACACTGGCAGCATAACAGTCCTATCTCAAAACCGTCTTGAGCTATGCTGTAGAAGCCACAGTCTGTCTACCGACCAACCGACTGACCGACCGACTGACAAACATGAGCAAAGCTATCATATCTGTGTCTTTTTGCTTTTTGTCGAGAACCACTTCTTGGTAGTCGTTTCCCTATTCCGCAGTCAAAACTATTTACACCCCATAAACTTATCTGTCTGTCTCTAAACTATAAAAGATGGAAGTACTATCAAACTGAATATAATGACTGAATCTGTATGGTACAAGTTCGGATGAGGATAATTTGACTGACTCCTGAACTAGTATGTACCCTTTCTAGCTGGATAGCTCACCTTAGTTTATAACTACCTGCAAGTGTAGAACTGAAGTAGAAACAAACAGGGGCATTATATTCAGTCCCAGTAATTATAAAATAAACAATTACAGCTGGACCACCTGTACATACCTAGGGAATACCTAACAACTACTGTAACAATGGACATCCTGCATCACAACTGTAATACAAACCCTATGATGACACCTAATCCTCACTATGAAAGTCTCCAAACAATGAAGGTCTACTTTGTTGCCAGTTCTGAGTTTAAGTTTCAAAAGTATGAGTCAAGTGTGTGAGATTTGAGTAAATACTGTCAATTTTGAGGATTTTTTTACATTGAGTAAATGTGTCCTGAAGCATGTCAGGAAAGAAAGAAAGTCATTAATATTTAAGTGGTATAGAGGAGTCCTCTTCAGAAATTTTAATATTAAAGTGTCTTTGCATCTGATCTTTATGTGTATCTATCAATTTATCAATTTATTGTTAGTGATTACGTACGTCATTTCCTCTTATGTCTGGAACACTGTATATGTTCATTTATCAAACCACCCAGATAAATGTTTTTTACCGATGATCCCAAAATTGTTACCTGCCTTATCAATGTTTGATTATAAATCTTTCTTGTACTTCTTTAACTGGTTTTTAAATTTTAAGTTGCTTTAAAGTTCTTGTACTGAACCACTTAATGTGCGATTTCTAACGAAAAATTCTATTTCTAAGGACTCTTTTCAAGTTTGATAACCATCCTTCGAATTACTTAAATTTTATTTTTCATTTCTTTGCCCATTTTATGCAATAGGAATCAACAGCATTACATGTATCCTGAAATAAACTGTTAATATTCAACTTAGGGCGTACCCAAAATTTTTTATCTTTTTTCATCAATTCTTTTAAAATTAAATTTTGTATTATATCCAAACTACCTGTAAAAACATGTCTCTGGTATACATCAACAAAATTGGAATACTTATTATTTGACATACACTCGCAAGTTTGATTTGCTAGGACATCCTATAATGGGGGGGGGGCATAAAAAGGCAAAAATATAAAAAAAGCCCGCGCCTTTATGTTATTGCCAGAAACCGGCTGCCCATATGTAACTGTAATTTTGCAGTATGAGGCAAAGTTGCCCACGCTTTGTTGTCAGGGGTGCTCCCGGAGTGGTAGTATTGCGCACAAGTTAATCGTATTGACACTGTGTGTCCATGTGACTGAAAACTGGCAGTAGGTAACTATTTTACGGCAGCGAATATCGATGGTGTGCGCGCGCAGTTACCTGTAGCATACATATTGCCCACACGTCGCTGTTGTGGGTATGCAGGCATACACTATGCTGTCACAGTCGTATGAAAATACGGCAATGACATACCAACAGCATGGTTACCAATACAATTTGTAATGTTTATCCGTATTTGTTGCATTATTTCGTATAAACTAATAAGATTTCAGTCGTCTTATTTTACACGTCAAAATATTTTATTGGTAACAACAAATGTCGTTACTTTATTCTTTGCCAGGTAGACGTGTCGTTCAACATTCGGTCAGTAAAGTCTCATTTACAATAGAGAGTATCATGGGTTGTGATTGGTGAGTCTGGTCAATGGAGAAGAGAGATGAATTTAAATATTTAAAGATGTCCTTGACTCAGTAATGAAAATTTTATAATGCATTCAAAATAGTTTTTGCTTATGAAAACAGACAGCAACTTTTGCCCATCATTTTCCATAATAAATCAAGGAAACAGATATCTTCAATACAAACATATAATAAGGGAATATTTGCGCCCCCCCCCGCAATACCATGTGACTGAAAGCCTTGCTACAGGGAAAACCGTCTGACATAGTAGACAAGCTCGATTGATTTACAGCGGCTCTGCATTAAGTTCAGATTTTACTTAATCACCATGATATATTCATCTATGCCCTACGATGTCACGACATAATTGTACCGGACACAGACTGTCATTATTTTGTTGCCTCACTCATATAAACCCTCACCCATATTCCTAAAGCTGCAATGGCAACAAAATACAAGACAACAGTAATGGTGTCCGTCTGGTCAAAGGCAGCACGCTCCTGCATCCCGTCCATAGCATGTACTAACCACAGGCTCCTCAGCAAACAACGTTTTCCTCCCAAAAAGACGCAAAGACAAAACAATTTGACATCTGCAGTATGTATGGCATTTGCGGTATCTAATTGTGTCAGAGATCGACACTGAGATAATTGAATGACCTTAACGTCACACATTCAGACTCTTTATCAATGTAAAATCTGTGTAAAAGACACAAGTGACCACAAAATGCAGGGGGCGCCGATACATGGCTACATGTTTATCAGACACGTGAAGTATTAATGATAAGCTTCATCGTACTCTAACCAACATTTCATCTGTACAACCATACAACAGATAAATTTATATTTTCATAAAATAAACATCATGCTACAGAGTGGTTCAACCTCTAGGGGGTGATACAGACACCCGTGAATATTCAGTGTACAATGTCACACACATACACATGCATGTTTGTGTATGTATGTATGTATGTATGTATGTATGTATGTATGTATGTATGTATGTATGTATGTATGTGTATGTATGTATATATGTATATATATATATATATGGAGAGAGAGAGAGAGAGAGAGAGAGAGAGAGAGAGAGAGAGAGAGAGAGAGAGAGAGAGAGAGAGAGAGAGAGAGAGAGAGAGAGAGAGAGAGAGAGAGAGAGAGAGAGAGAGAGAGAGAGAGAGAGAGAGAGAGAGAGAGAGAGAGAGAGAGAGAGAGAGAGAGAGAGAGAGAGAGATCCGACTGGGGCACTGAAAATAGACAATGACGGCTCGGTGCCGTGGTGTTAAAGGAAGCATTTTCATAATGGCGTGTGTAAGCACATATTTGTGTATAGCACATATTTGTGTATAGTACATATTTGTCCCCCAAGGCACCTGTCATCAGGATATTAAAGTTTTCATGTTGCCATGTTTGATTAACAATATACACACCATTGAAACTTTGCGTAACTACACTTATATTGAAAGAAAGATAAACCCTCATATTAAGATTGATTGATATAAGAAAAGCAGGGCTACGACAACAATAATCCGGACAGTGTCGACTAAAATTGTTCAAAATTTTATTAGCTCAGTGGCAATCTAAACCTTAGAAGGGTGGCTTCTATTCAGACCAACAAGTTTCTCCAATACCTTTTAAACAGATAACAAAGATGCATATCACCGCGATTGCAGTCTTGGAAGATCCACTTATCACTAAAATTAACCCATTGCAGATTAATAATCGTATACACACAGGATAAACGTGGAAATATGGGCACTTAGAAAATCCAATATACCTGGAAAAAAGTGTATTTACTAAATTTATTTTTTAAAATGTTTACATCTCAACCTTTGTAAATAAATTCAAACTAAGGTGTCAGCAATAGTCCTCTTTTCCTGCCACAGTAGGATTAAGCTGCGAGTTAGGTCCATGTTTTGATGTCGTCGCGCAAATGCAATCTTTTCATATTTGAAAAACTGTACATTTTGCACACTTATTTGATTAAATTCTGGTTCAGTTAAAGACGTTCGGTACACTGGTCAAAAGAATTTAGAAATTTCTGGTTTTTGGTGTGAACCAAGACATTGGCATTTGAAACAAAATGCAAGCAAAAAATTGGCATGTCACGGTGCTACTTTTGTCGCTAGGTGGCGCTACATGTAAGGACTACAGAAATTTGATAGCAAACATTATATATGTGGGTAAAAGCAAAAAAAAAAAAAAAAAGAATTAAGGATGCAAAAATATGCATAAAATAACTCAATATGAGTGTATGCAATGTATATCAAGCCTTTTAATAACAAATATGTAGACAAAACATGCTGGAATGTGACTTTAAATTCATCTCGTCTTGCAAAAATGTATAAGTGCTCACATTTTTTTTTAAAGTTTGAAATAGAAAAAATTTTTGCAAATCTCTGAAAAATTGTAGGGGGTTTCCAAAATATGCACTGATTTCATTGATTAACAAAAAAGGATATCATACGGTGCTATTTTTTCCGCAATTGTACAAAGAATTCATGCATGTTGACTAAATTTGTTCTAAGCTCAGAGGTACAAGGTATCCATTCATTGTCTAAATTCGATACCATATCAATATACACGTATGTAGGTTAAATAAACGGCAGTACGCCGTTAATTTTATATTCCAGTCATAATATATACTTTCATAGTTTTACTGAGAAGAGGCAAACATTTTAAGAGTCTCTCCATAGTGCAAAACAGCAATGTGGAAAAAGAGGTAAAATTAAGAATATCAAAATTATAGTTGCCTTAATACATTGTCGAATGGTAACACAGGCAGCACATTATCAAATATGCCTGTGCCACCTTTTGACGCTGGGGTATTACTGTGGTTCCCCCTCCCCTCCCCCCCCCCCTCCAGTTGGGACAGCGTTTATCGTACCACTTTCACAAGAAATGTAAAGTACACTGGCCAAGCCATATCGTTTTTCTGATTCTGTATTTTTAAGGGACAATGTTTTTTTTTTTGTTTTTTTTTTTACATTCCTCGCATACAAGATTATCGGCTAGTACACTTAGTTCCACTATTCTACGACCTTCGTCCCAGTTATAACTGTCAGTGTTTACATGTGCATGTGGCATTTGGGGTGGGGGGGGGAGGGTGGGCGTGGCACTTTCGACGGTGGCTTGGTCAGCGTTCGGTGATTGTGTACATGCGTTTTGGTCTACCACTGCCGTGTTTCGACGTATTCTGCCTTTTTTTTAAAGCATTCAGTCCTTTGTTTTGGCATTTGTTAACAAACCGCCCATTCTTTTTCCTTTTCGCTCTTCGTAAACAATCCATATTTCTCAAACGGAACTGTGCAAAATAGGAAAAGCGAACAGCAGCTAGTGCAGGTATCGACAAATACCAGTTCTAACTGTATTGAGGCATTGGACCATAAATGGTTGCGCATATCGCGGTGTACCGAACGTCTTTAAGTGCCCAATTTATATTCATATGATCTGAAGGCTTTTCGTAGGTTTCTGTTAAGTGTTGTTACGTCAAATTTATGGAAGTCAGTTGACCTCCATGATTTTTCTGTTCCGTTTCTTTAGAATTTTTACTAGGACTTGCAAATTTGGAGATATGACAGATAAAACACACTTCTGCTCACATGTAAAAGAGCTCGCCAGGCGTGTGGAACTAAGTTTACACTAACTTAAAACTGGATTCAACTGAGCAGACGGAACTATGACCAGTTTTCCTTGCACCGTCCAACAGCCAGTGCAATAATGCATTTCTGGAAACATTTTATTCATCAAATTCACCCATCATTTAATACGATTTCACAAGGTTTAACACTGATGAATCCCGCGTGGTTCAATTTTGTGACCTCATTGAATTTGCAGTTCAGCAAATAGTTCAGTTCAATTTGTCGTCACGCCTGTTCAATATTTATGTCAAGATGAGCATCCGTTCTTGCTCAGCAGACCGTTATGAACCAATGGGAAAGAGTTTCTTAGGATTTACGCAAGAAGTATCCACCCAGCTCATATACCGCGCATGTGTAAAATTTGCACCCAGTTAATCGCCTTATTTTCGTTTATCATGAGTAGTCAACTTCAGTAAAAAAGGGTTGGTCGAAACGGAACTTCGCCCGGTCTTCTGGTCCGGTCTTGAAGGAATTGGTTCCTCCAAGTGCAAACAATTCGCACTAAAACTATCTCGGTTTGTAATTTTACTTTAACAAGATGCCAGGATTGCTTGTGGATAGAGTGATATAAATGAATAAAAAGTAAATGAATGAATGAATGAATGAATGAATGAATGAATGAATGAATGAACTTGATAACATTTATATCAATTTTGGAGATTCTATCTTAAGAAAGACATTCCAATGGGCAACAATTCTGCACCTCTGTGGGCCAATTTATATTTATTTTAATATTAGTATAAGTTTCTTGCAAAGCTGTCAAAAGAAAATAAATTCCATCAAAAAGGTTGACATTTCCATATTTCGATGACCTATTCAGCATCAATCACTTTTGAGAATATATTTCACAAAGATACCATGGTGATTTGAAATTAAATGAAACTACATAAACTAACATGGAATGTTCAATTTTAGACATGATGTATAATGATAATAGTTAATTGAAGTTTCATGACAAACTTGATGGTTTTGAGTTAAAAATTGTAATTTAAAACCATATGGATAGTAATATTCCACTCGGGCAAGCTAATGGTGTTTATGTGCTAAGGTTAATTGCCTTTGCTGTAGCATAAACTGATTTGATAACTTTGACTCCCATCATGTACTGCTTTTTAAAAAAACTTGTGCAACAGGAATATGTCTAAAATGAAATTAAAGCAATCGTTTCCGGTTTTTCTGGGCAAAATTAAAATTTATTATATGGATATCCAGTGGATTTGAGATGTTTTATAAATGATGTAATAAATATGTAAATCTAACAATTGTAACTGAAATCTTATACAATGCGTGTATGACGCAAGATGTATCTTAAAGTTGAGTTTCAAGCATCAAATCGATTTAAACTACTACTAACATTTGTTGTTACCTGTCTCAAGTCAGGAGAGTGTTCTTTTCCTTCATACTGCATTTCGTATTTGTTGACTGATACATAAAAATATCATAAAGCTGTTGGTATGTCTACCTTGAAATTCTGGATTTTGACCTGGCTTGTTTGATGACTGAAGGTTTTTGTTCATGGATAGCTCTTGTTTACGTAGATATTGGTACAACTTCTCAAAAAAAATGTTAAAAACTGTTGTCCACTTCTATTTTCCATGACAATCGTTATTATTTTACGTTGTCAACATGACACCATATTCTCCTTAGATGTTCAGTGAATTACGTATTTCTTGATGACTATTCAAGTCTTGTTGTTGTGTCTGGTGGTGTTCAGGGTGATAGACTTGTCAAGATTTGGATTCTTTTAGACTTGGGACTGACTTTCGACTACGTTATTGACACTTAATGGTCTGACTACTGGTTAATTGACCCTTATGGCAAAACGGCATCAATTTGAAAAAAATATGAGACCAACGTTTTTTATTCATTGCATAAACTTTAGGTTACTGCAGATTTGAGGTCCCTATCTTCAAAATTGAATGAGCTGAATTAATATTCATGGTGAATTATGGTGAACTTTTGTGCACTTGTTATGAAAACATTTCCATCAAAAATCATAAAATTATAATTACCAAAACTTTCAGTTTGTTAGCTTTCAGAAAATGTTCACTTTATTTCTTTCCTATAAAGAAACATTTAACAAATATATAATTAAAGAACAGGTAACAAGATAACCTTTAACCTTTTCATCAGGTTTGCACTGACTCTATCTAGACCCGAGGCTTTCGATATGGCTAGACTTGAAAGAGCATCAAACACCTCACATTCCTGTAATCAAGAATCGAGGCTGGTGTATCAGTTGCGTTAGTAAGAATGACCCACGTCGAATAAACGTCATGCTGTTGTACAAGTACGAGTTCAAAATTTCATTGAAGGATTATTTTGATTAATACAAAATGTGTTATATTCTTCTTCAGCACGTTTTAGTTATTCACGATAGTAATTTGGGAATTGACAAAAAGAAGTCCATGCTCCAGTTTCATATTTTTTTTTTACAAAGTTGGGTTTGTCGTAATTCCAAATACGTCGTTTGTATGCTGGCTCCGTTCTCCAGGAAGAGCAAATGCTTGTTGTGCATTGTCGAACGCCACTTGAATTGGCTTTAGATGCACTGTTCGATACAGATTTTTTTCTCGTACAGAAGAGATGGTGTAATGTTGGAATGATTTTTCAAAACAATTAACTTTACTGCACAACAGAATGACCTCGGAGGAAGCACACAGAGTTTGTGAAAATACGTGGGGATATTTGAAATGATATTGACAGTTAGTTTTGGCCGAAGTGAACAAGGTTGTGACCTGAATGTGTTAAAATGCGAGTATCAGTCGTCAAACAAGATGATGTCGAAAACGTACTTACATCGTGTGACAACAGTGGAGAGAACGGCTATGTCCTATGTTAATCCTTCTTTTGCAGAAAGAGTACAAATGCATGGATCTTAACATAGCGCGCAAGTACTGCCAGATCAGCCGGGCTCCGAAGGTTCGTCGTTAATTATGAAGCAAAACAAACAAAAGAAGACAATCACAATGAACAAGGACAGACAGAGGAGCATCGTACAGATAAAAAAGCAAAAATATCCGTACAGTGCGTGTTACTTGAACAGGTATCCTAAAATGAACTGAAGAAAATCTATCATATCAACCAATACCTGTTTTTACAAATCGATTGTAGATAACACTCTGTTTTGGATGGTTAGGCCTATACATTTTGGAAAAGAACAAGTGTCTGCAGTTAATGATGAATATTTCTAAGGTTGAGAGGACCTGTTTAAAACCACCAGTTGCCTTTTATGGGTGACTGCCTGTCTCAAGTCAGAAGTGAAATTTCTTTCTTCACAGTGGTATTGGAAGAGAAATGTTGATGCTTTGGCAAGTCTGGAATCTCTTTGCTGTAATTGTTGGGTTTGGAATTTATGAATATAGATCATGTTTTTCTGTACTATTTGTATGGACGAAAAAAGATAAATTGGAAGCTTTTTTAAAGTGGACAGTGAAGTGATCCATATAGTATATTGTATAAAGAAAATAACGCATGCATTTTTAAAAAGGCTTTTGGGGGTTGAAGCAGGCAACAACATGCAGTGGACATACCAAAAGTAGTGCCATACATCCTCACAGGGGGCGCCACACTTGCAGCTTGGGCTCATTTTAATACTTTAATAATAAAGATGGCGAGTTACAGGCATCAATTAAGTGATAGAAAGACGTAAGGTTGGTGCGAATAGCATGGCTAAGGCGATTGTGGGAGTAAGGTCCTCTCCGACTGTTTCTATGGTTTTAGGAGAATTTGGATGGTTACCACTGAAGTTAATTTTAGATCGAATCCGAATCCAGTATTACCAAAGACTAAATTACGATTTGCCTGATAACAGACTATGTAAACAAGTTTTTAATGAACATTTGGGAAGTTATGATTGTCAAACGAAACCACCCTGGCCTTATATTTATGAAATTCTCCAAATTCTGATTAATGTAGGAATGGACCGTGCGTTGATGCAAAAATGACGGCTGGCTGCAGCCTTATCGAAAATTAAGTTTTTAGAAAGTTACAAGTTGGAATTCTTTCAAGATATTGATGATAAAAGTTCTTTGTACTGGTTTCGGATGTGTAAGGGTTCTACTTTTGGCAGCAAATACATTTATGACTTTGGACATTTTGCTGGAGTCCGATTAAAATTTTTGGCCAGGGTCGGTTGTTTGGGGTTGAATGAAGATCTCGCCAGATGGGGATTATCACATGAAATTTGCAATTTGTGTCACCGCGAAAAAGAGGATCTTCCGCATGTCATGTTTAAATGTAGTACAACAAACCATATTAGAGTCAAATATATATTTATGTTAGAAAATAGTCTAAGAGAGTGCGGTATGGAGCACGTATGGTACAAATACATGGGTTCCTCACAAATAAGAAAACTTTGTTTTTCACTTGGCAAACAAGCATTTGATTTTGGAAAAAATGTTGGGTCACTGTTTGATTTTATCTGTAAAAAGTTTATAACAGAAGCGTGGCATTACAGGCGCGAGTCACTTAGCGACTCCCTGAGCCCGACCTAATTGTTTTATCACTTGATTGGTGTGTATAGTGACGTACTGTGTTGTTTTTATACTTGTATATATTTGGACGCACCGCGGGTCATGCCCTGCCCGCGGTGCCCCCGTTGTAAAGCGGTAGTCTCATCAATAAATTATTAATTATACCAATTTAAAGATGGAGTTCAGTTGACTAGGCGCAGGCACCTATGAAGGTTGGACACATGTCTATTTTCAAGGTTATACAGCTGTTAATATACATACGGCTGCCCATTATTTTTTAGATAATTTTGATCCAGGTTCTGACAAAGATGGCGAGTTACAGGCATCAATTAAATGATAGAAAGACGTAAGGCTGGTGCGAAAAAGGAGGTCAGACATAAGTCTCTTCGAACTCTGAATGTGAAAAATCATATGCCTGCCGGGTGTTATATTTCGGGGCTTCAGGATTGAACATATTTTGAAGTACAGATTGCAAGTTACTCGAACTAATATGTTGACTATTTTGTCCATATGCGGTAACCCAGTCCATCGCATCATTGGGCATTTGCTGTGCCAGGCATTGTTCCTGGTCCTTTTCAGGCAGCAGCCAGCGGCACTTATTCAAACTTATGGGCATCAGACGTTGAGCAGCCCCCCCCCCCCCCAGACAGCACTTCCATAGTCTAAAGACATATAGATAGTGTCTTCACCTTGATGATCAAGGCGATATTGTAAAAATTTCATTAGTTATTCTGTTTTATAAATTATATCCCCGATATGATCAGTACACTTCAAATCTGAACGAATAGTAACCCCAAGGTGTTTATGACTATTAACTTCATGCAATATATGTCCCTGAAATACAAGTGCTGGATGTCTTGGTGGAGAGGTCTGGCGTGAAATTAGCATACTCTCCATTTTGAGAGCATTAAAAGCAAAGAGCCAGTCATTTGCCAATTCATTGATAGAAGAAATATCAGAGTTTAAGATTTCACTTGCACCCCTAGGGTTGTCAACAGTTAAATACAGAGCTCTTGACATCCACACTGATCACTGGCTGGTGACATTCACACTGATCGTTGGCTGGTAACAGTGACACTGATCATTGGCTGGTGACATTCACACTGATCACTGGTTGGTGACAATCACACTGATTGGTGGCTGGTGACAGTTTCACTGATCATTGGCTGGTGACAGTTACACTGATCATTGGCTGTTGAGATTCACCCTGATCACTGGGTGTTGACATTCATACTGATCGGTGGCTGTGATATTCACACTGATCACTGGCTGTTGACATTCACACTGATCACTGGCTAGTGACGTTCACACTGGTCAATGCCTGGTGACATTCATACTAATGCCGGGGCATCGCCGATTTTAAAACATATTTCCAGTTGTCATGTGAACGCCAGAAGGTCGTGGTACCCTGCGTTCTATCCCAAAAAGAAACTGTAGATTTCGGTGGTCCATATACAGCGCGAAAAAAGGAATTTGTTATTGTTATGTCCAACTTCACACCACAAGAGTTCGAGATGGGCTATCTCTAAATCTGCTTGCAGTGACACGTACAGGGCTGTAGAAACATTAGTACAACTCCGCCCGTGACAGTGCCCATACGGTCACGTCGGATGATATCGTGTATAGCCAGAGACATGTAAACTAAGTATTATATATGAGGCAAAACTTTGAAATGCACTAGACTATGCTGGTATAATCAACCAATCCACATAATAAATACATGACCGAGGCTCAAATATTGCTTATGCACTAGGTTACTGATTCTAGTGGTCTGTCACACATGGGCCCCCTAGTGCCAAACTGTTCTAGTGCTGGAGTTAGGAAAACCAAAAAAGTCACTTCCCGGAACAAAGAACAACACGTTTGCACATGTAAATGTGCCTCAGTATATATCAAAATTAACTTGTATTGTCACAAAAGATGTGATAAACGACTGATAATTCATACATTAATAGATATCAAGGTAAGAAATATGGTTAAAGAAAATACCAACATGCACCTCCAACACAAGAGAGTACCGGACAATTTAGCATTATGGGGCGCATGTGTGTGTAAAAAAATTGCAATACTAGTCAGTCATCCACAAGCTGTGGCAAGAGAGCGGCAGTTGGCAGCAACCAGAGGTGCAGAGTGGCAGCCAGTAGAGGAAACGCAATATAAAAGGGGGCCTGCCGGACGGTGCCACTGTCCGCTGCTGGCTGCCGCTGTCTGTCGCCGACCCCAAACAGTTCCTGTTTGCCCTCAGCGACAGTGGCACTGCCGCTGTGCACCGCCGAATGCCGCTGTTTGCCACAGAACGTCGCTGTCTGCTGCCGAAAGCATCTATTAGCAATTTGGAATAATTGCCCAGGTATCAGGCCCAGGTTGCATATTCGTAGGATCATCGATTGACATTAAAGTATTCCTCTCATGCTAAGAAACTATTAGCCACTCTTATCTACTTAACATGTAGCTTTACCTCTGAAAACCCGAGAAGCAAAGTTGTTTTGTTAGGCATGTACCTGTACCTTAGAAACCGCATAAAAAACAAAAAAAAAAACAAAAACAAAAAAAACAAAAAAACAAAAACAAAAACAAACAAAAAAAACAAAAACAAAAACAAAACAAAACAAAAAAACCAAAAAAAAAAAAACAAAAAAAAAAAAACAAAAAAAAAAAAAAAAAAAAAAAAACAAAAACAAAAAAACAAACAAACCGGCAGTCTGGCTGCATTTGATGACCATGAGTTCAAAACTTGTAATTATTCAGCCACAAAATCAAACAAATCCCATGAAAACATTTACAGGTAAAGCTACATATAAATTTTACGTGTCGTAAAACCCAGAGGTGAGGGAGTGCACGTCTCTTATAAAGTCGAGCTATGCTTGGGAATCGGCTCTCTTTCCTTTCATTGTGAGTTCCCTGAACAACGTGCTTTAACAAATGCACTTTTTAAGATCACGATACAAAAAACTGATATTGGTTGAACAGTGGCGTAGGAAGCTCGTGAAAATTTGGGGTGGGGGGCACTATTGGAGTTTTATATTTTAAACAAGACCTTCGAGGGGACCTGGCCCCTCCTTGAAAATTATTGGGCTGCCCCCCCCCCGCCCCACCGCCCTTAGTTCTTACGCCACTGCTGAAAACCATCAAATATAGAACCTGATTTGCGTTTATTACGTGTCCCTCTTTGGCGTTTGCAGTTCACTAAGTGATGAAAATATACCATATTGAAGAAGCCACTTTAAAATTCAACAACCTTCAGCATTCATATTCAACTGTATAAACTGCACAGCCCCTCTGATGCCCTCAGTTTCCAGGCAACGCAACTAGTATGCCTCCTCCATGATGAGGGCACTTGTACCAGTTACGCTACTTAACCATACAGAAATAACACTATTTCTACCAAACAAATGCAATTTTCCAAATATGTTAAGTATATTGTGGGTTTCGAAACTTAGTAAATGACTTTTGTTAAAGTTTGTGCTTTCTCTAGTTTTTACTTCTATCAGAGAAGCTAATTTGGCCTTGCTTGATACACAGATCTGCCCTCCTTCGGGTCGAGTCTCTTGCTGTGCAATAGGGGCAGCGCAGGATCGCAGTTGATACGAATACCTTCTATTCATTACAGATGTTGGGTATGTCTTGTTTAGATTCAACTGCCCGCCACTTACAAGTCTGTTTTGCCGATACACTTGAGCATCCAACCACGAACTGCGTATAGTTTAAGTTGACTAAACCAACTCAATAAACAGCTGATAGGTTAGCCATTATTCTGCGTGATGCGACACTTCACATAAACACCGGTCGTTTGCAAATCGATAAAGTCGTTATACCCTTGCTGTCTATCAAAACGTTCACTGTGCTACCTTCTCGCAACGGAGTCAGTGGGAATTTCTCCATTCAATAAATTCTCAGTACCTGCTGAGTCTTTGGTAACTGATCAAAATTGAGCAAGACTATGATCATACCAATGACATAATGAAATTTCAGTTCGTCTCTTTAGTTTTTAACCTGCCAATATTTTTAAGTATTAATAATATTTATTGTTTGGTCAATAAAGAGACTTCGAGTGCATAATTCCTTTGTCATTATATCGTACCGCTCTGTTGCTCCTCTGCTATTGCGTCAGCTTTCCTTAAAGAGGTTGCCTCCAAAGCAGACCCAAGCTGCGTATTTTGTCTGCTCCGCCAAGTGTAGTAACACGGAACTTGGTCTGCTTTGCAGGTAATTAAAGAGGTCGCAATAGTAATGATGATGATGATGATGATGATGATGATGATGATGATGATGATGATGATGATGACGACGATGATGATGATGATGATAGTAATAATTTACTGAAAAACCCATTCGCCTGACAGGCTACTTCTTTCTTTCTTCTTTTTGCACGCTTCGCAAGTAAGTTATGTGAATTATAGAAAGTGAATGTTTTTACATTATCCATTTAGTTCATACATACGGACATAAGAGTGCTGCCCTCTCAACTACTGAGTCAGGTTGGTGCTGGTTGCAAAGAATAGTAAATCTTTTCCTAAAAGGGGCATGGAGGGTGTCCTTTTTCATTGATGCGTGTCCATCATTATGATTAGGTGTGACTTCAGATTTAGCCTCATTAGCATCGACTACAAAACTATATCAGAACCGGTTTTATACCTTCTACTCATGATTAACAGTGTAATCGGCACCATGCATGATTCAATAGATCGATATGATTGATCCCGTGCATACATATATGTCACCGTTATGAAAAACACCTGATTTGTATAAATTTGCTACTCTGTAGCAAGCTCTGGACTCCCGTCCGTTTGAATCTATACCAACAGTTTCTGGAAAGATTGGTCCATTTTCAGATGCGGTCTTTATCCATGTGTCGCATCATATGGTCTTTAATTATAGGTTCCGTGGTAAAAACAGAATAAAAACCGACAAACACATAGCACAAGACGAGACTAAAATGTATAAGTAAGCCTGATATGACGACACATACGTGTTGCTGTTGACATGTTCACAGGGAACCGACGAGATTTGTGTCGCTGCGCTTCGGGATCAAATTGATCACCTATAGCAACCAGATACCATTTTATCATCACAAGTATTAGAATTGGTAAACAAACGTCTGTGGACGTATACACAATTACTACTGTGTCTAGTGCCCATTGGTTGATCGTCCAATTAGCCGCCTCGAAACTATATTTTTGTTAAATTTTGAGTTTGTTGTTTAATTGTATTACAGCGTGTCTAGCTAAGTGCATAGTCACATGTTTGTACATTGTATTGTCCTATGCGTCTTGTATATATCATTTTGTGCGTCTCCGTGTCTGGAGAACCCCCAGATTAATTATATTATGTACTACTGTTTAATCCAGTGAAAATAAATATGTTTAAAATAAAAATTTCGCGGTACAATACAGTCGCATTGTCCTGAATAGGCCTCACTATTTTCCGTTACAGTAAATGGTGTAGCAAGTATCTGTATACTTATACAAAACATACACGGTCTTTGAACACTTTACACCTTTACGTTCAGTGCCTCGAAAGTATGTTTCTTACAAATAATTGTAACTGTAATTACACAGACACACACACACACACACATATATATATATATATATACAGGTCTCATTTCATGGGTCCATATTTTAACATGCATCCCATTTCACACGCTTTCTGAAAAGTCTCTTATGAAATGACACGTCATCCATGTGTGAAAGCGTCAGCTTACACAACATTGAAAACAAAGAGCGGCCATGTGGTCCAGACGACATGGGTTGGAACACACTCATAAAGTAAAAAAGACAAAAAGCAAAAAAAATAAAAAGCCGCCCCCCCCCCCCAAAAAAAGAAAAAAAAAATGGCGCCACATATGAAACAGGAACCAGCTCATCAGCGATGAATACTGTTGCTTTACTGTTATGGAACTGAAATAGTGCCTGGTTGTATCAACTTACCGCGGGCCTCATATATAGTCTATTGCAAGCAATAACAAGCAGCAGGAATAAGGTGGTATCACACATTACTTGGGATTCACGACTGGTTTCACTTTGGTCTGAATAAATTGGGCGTATTTACATGGCGTGTCCAGGGAGTCTTTTCCCGGCACCCATATATATTTTACGGAGCAGGCGCAGATTCAGGTAGATGGTGGGTGCTGCGGGTGCTCGAGCCTCCCTCTCCCCCTCCATCGACAATTGAATGCAATACAGTATACATTTGTCATTAAATTGTATTTTGAAGCTTACTCTATATTTGTTAGTAATTACAGTATTTTCTTTCCAGAATGGCCCCCAAATGCACCAATTTGCGTGCTCCTATTCAACTTTTTTGGGGGGAGGGGGAGGGGCATGCCCCCGAATCCCCCCAGTATTGCTTCGTAAAAATCTGGATCCGCCCAAGAGGAGAGATCCAATGTGTTTATAAAAACATTAGAAAGTTGACACACACACACACACACACACACACACACACACACACACACACACACACACACACACACACACACACACACACACACACACACACACACACACACACACACACACACACACACACACACACACACACACACACACACACACACACACACACACACACACACACACACACACACACACGCACGCACTTTTCCCATTCAATGATGGTTTGAAATTGAGAAACCAATTTTTGTGACATGGGAAAGGCCGATATTCGAAAAAAAAAAAAAAGGATTATTCACCTAATTTCAATTCACGAATGTGTAGTACACAACATTGACCTTGGCATCGCTCTTTTTCCTCAGAACATGCTCCACCACGACGTCACAAGCGCTGCGTTCAATGACACCAGGCATAGTTAATGCTCTTTATTCCTAACAAAAATGTGGTTTGTACGATCTCATATCGATAGATAAATAAAAACATTGCAACTGCGGTTGTATTTGCTCATATTTTGTTAGTGAAATGTCAGAAAAAGCGCTTTGTTGTTATTGTTTGTCTTCAAACGACAAAGAATACATTCCTAGTCAACAAACGAGTCAGTATTGCAGCTGCACACTTAATAGCATGTGGGCCCCAGACAACAAATGATGGCGGCGGGGGGGGGGGGGGAGGGGCTTACAAAAAAAAAAAACACGCTAGGCCTAGATAGCATGAAATAAACACCAGGAATAAGTGGTTCCATCCATGTACCCGTCCTTCATGCTGGTTTCCACTGAAATTAGTTCCACAGTGGTTTGACTGCAAGCAAAAAGAATGTTTCTACAGGTTTTGCATACAAACACTTTCAAAAACAGGCGCCATATCTTGATTTAAATGAAGTAATTCTCTGGAACTGATTTTGCTGACCATCAATGTTGCTTCGTTTGAAGTGGTCTCCACAGTGTAACAAAACTTGAATGCGAATAGAAAATCTGCTGCAGATGAATAATGTGACTATACTTCATCAAAATAAACCATCTGATAGAAGACTATGACACATGGTAATAACAATAAAGAAAAGCAAAGTTCAGTCATAACTACAGTATTTTTCTTTGATGAATGCCTTCCCGTTAAAGACAGTGCCCGTCTTCGTTTTTAGTTTCAGCTCACATTCTACCTTCACTCGTGAGCTACGCATGCACAATGAACAGCTCACATTCTACCTTCACTCGTGAGCTACGCATGCACAGTGAACAGCATCATCCTTTTTTTGTTTGTTTGTTTGTTTGTTTCTTTTTCTTTTTTTTTGGCTATAAGGCTTGAACATTTTGTTTGATAGTAGCTTGGCCCGATGTGTACAAGAGCAACTATTTTGGAAATGTCACCTCCTTTGGAAGCACAAGACTTTCATTTCGTGTTCGCATGGCGGACAGCGATGCGACATATAGGGGTTATTATACCATCACACATTTTGGCGTTTGCAAAAAAATAAGACAATAGTCCCTGACCAATGAGTTCTCTGTAGTCCTAATTGTCATTATTATTATTATCATTATTATTGTTGTTGTTGTTATTATTATTATTATTATTATTATTATTATTATTATTATTATTATTATTATTATTATTATTATTATTATTATTATTTCATGATCAATGATAATCGTGCAAACTTTTGCATACGTTACTTGAACACAACTCCAATGTCAGAACAGATGAAGTATACCATGTAAGATCAAAGGTTTCCATTCCTGTATCAAAATACATCATAAATTCCTGCTAATTTCTGCCTCAGATTAGTTCTTTATATGTCTGTGACCCACAGAATGTTGCTTGGTTTATACCCACCCGCACAAGCTGTCCACACCATTTTTTTTATCTCCAAATCCGCTGCCATGACTGTTGTGAATTCAAATAACCAATGGTTGCTACGCTGCCTGTGAAAATTACTAAATTCGTCTTTTCATATGGTCGGTTGATTGATACATGATTACAATTTATAACCCTTTCCAAGCAGCGCAGGACCTTAGTACAATTCTCCAGACCAGACCAATATATCTTAATTTAACAACCTCATTTCATAATAGTATCCGTCAATATTATTGATTTGACGTAGCAACCTACATTGCAATATTTATATCTTTGTATCAACATGCAATGTTAGTCTGTACTTTTGCAGTCAAATAAAATATTCTTGATTTAGACACGTAGCCTCTCACTTTGGGGCATCGGTTCTCTGACCACTGTGCATGTTCTGCTTTGCACACAAGGCAGTGTTGCTGTTAATATTCCGTCACTGTATTGGCTTCATTTATAAATTGAAGGATGAGTCAAACTGGCATACATATCCATCCGCACCGAGATGCTGAAAGAACGTTGAGTTCTTGTATCATTACACCTTGGACACTTCAAGAGTATTTTGTTTTCTTCCAGACGTGATGTTTGGTCCTGCTAAACTATACATTTTACTGAATCGCTGAAGAATGAATTTCAGTGCTTTGCGCATGTCTTTTCCAGACATTCAGTTCAAGCGACACTCAAGCGCGGCTACTGTCATTTTCTTTGGTAGTGTCCAGTCTTCACGCAAGGCAGGCAACCTTTTGTGGCAAAGGTCAATCAAATTGTTGACACGCTTGAAACTGAATCTCTCATTGCATAACCTCACCAACGTCGACAAAGTGAAACTATGTTTGATGACAATGACCAGCTTTCACATGGCTGTAATTGTTATATTGTTGATGCGACCATGTACTATGTGGGTAAAACGAAGCCTGTTAACACCAGTCGGAAATAGACATTGATAATGATAGTGATAATGGTGGTAACTGGCGCTGTTTTAGAAGCCTGTTTCACCTGCAGGTATATTTCACTTGATTGCATGTCTTTTATCCCTATTTTGAACATGAAAGCAATGGACATTAAATTATTTGTCTCTATACAGAAGACAGGTTCCTCGATTCAAAGCTGTTTGCTATATGTAAATCAGGTTTGTGGCTTCTCGTTTTCTACATATCTGCACTGTAGTTTTTTCTGACAAATAAAACTATTTTTCGCTTGTTTTCTTTTGCTTTTACAACATCTGCAAACAATTCCTGTTCGATGAAAAGTATGGATTTTGCAGTGTCAGTTTCAGTTTTCGTCTGATATTTATTTGAGCATGTAAACGGTTCAATCAAAGATTTGATCAATAAAAAAATATAAAATTCTGTATAATAACAGTGAATAATTTCATACAGATCTATTCCAGCAAGTCAGAAAACTGTGAAGAAGCATATGTTTCACGGCAGGCGGCGAGAATTCAAACGACATCAGCACACCGTGCTTCATGGCTTCCTGCAGATGACCCGTGTATGAATCATTTGGCTGTTGAAACCTCCTTGAATTTTCATAATTTTGAATCGAGTGTAACACTATTCATTAATTAATGTATATGTGTAGACAGACACGGTAATATTCAGTAACGTACAGAGATTGGAGGGGGGAGGGCTACACGGAAGATGTGGTACTGTTGCTCCTGTTTGCATAATAAATAAGATAAAGACTGGATGCTTGGATGTAACAGATACCCGATGATTGTCAAATCAACTCCCATACAAATACCATACATGGTGAATAATATACCGTGCGATGATTTGTATATTCAGTGAAAAACAAAGGTAATACGCAGTCACAGAGAGCTAATTGAAGTTTTTGACATCGACTTCCTGAAGGAAAACTGGACCCTGACATTGCTGTTGGTTACTTATGGAAAGGGTTAATACAGAAAAATGACTTTGAAAAAACATTTTAAACAGTTATAAATGAATATAAGTGAAATATATTGGTTGCCTGCCTTCTTGACTCACCGTATTCCTTAGATATTGTTTGCCCGTACAGTGTGGGCAGACAAAAGGGACCAGAGACAAATGTTTGGCTTAAAGAGGTTCATCAGTATTCAGTAAGAAACCGGGACCATGAAAGGCCCCTCAGCTTACAGAGGTGCTCGGTTTACGGAGGTGTTCGACCAGGGAGGCCTTATTATATCGGGGGATCACCAGACCAATTGCCACCTGAATATAGTGCACTGCAGGTGTATCTTAAATGCCATGACAAGACTTTATCACAAATATTTATGGCGCAAATGTATCACTACAACAGCTACGAATGTACAATGACTTTATCATCAAATATTATTTTTCTACTCGAAATGGTCGAAAGCGACTGATAAATTAATAATCCCACTGCTCTCAGCCTTTTGTTTTGCATTTCGCATTTACCCCAAATTGAAGGCCTGACACTTTCTCTGACAG
This sequence comes from Hermodice carunculata, assembly GCA_964020975.1. Taxonomy (NCBI): domain Eukaryota; kingdom Metazoa; phylum Annelida; class Polychaeta; order Eunicida; family Amphinomidae; genus Hermodice; species Hermodice carunculata. The sequence continues at coordinate 141,041,713 of OZ026612.1, forward strand.
CAGCTTTACTGGTAAACTGTTGGCGCTGTCTTACAAAGTGGCAAAGTCTAACCTTATATTTTGAGCAAGGAAAGTTTTTCCCGCTTTGACCACCATCTTGTTCGTTTTAGCAGGTACACAGGCCACACTCATCTGACACATTCGGTCATTTATACAATACACTATACCTATCTGTTCTTTAACCTTTTTTGCGTCATACTTGCATAACAAAACAACATACCCTTCCAGCAATAAAACGTTCATATTTATATTGAATTTACTGGGGTCCAGGTTGGAAGAATCACGAAGCTCCGTTTTGGCAAGCTTAAGCACCGGTAGTCCTGGGACCTATCTATACACACGTGCGTCAATTTGTTATAATTACTCGTTTAGCGACACAGGAAGATTGTACCTATAATCGAAGCCACTTGACGATTAAAGCAGTAATGTCAACTTGCTGGCACGTGGTAACGAGATATGTACACACACAGGCTGCGGTAACAGTCAGATTGTGGATACGATACAGTGGTCTGCACTTGCAATTGAGCAATGTGAAGTGCCTGCATTCCACACACTGAAGGTTGCTCTGTTGAGCTGGCAAGACAAAATTAATGCCACTAGTTGAAATTCACAAACTGTCTACCAAATATAAGTGACAAATACATAACGCATCCTTGCTGTACAGTTGCAATTTCCTAAAATATATATTTATCACTCACACAGGACATTGCTGTTAGCGTATATTGTAACAAAATCTGCACTTGTTTTCCCCGGCTTCCAAAATACACTCCACTTTCCAGTGATGTTACAGTGGGAGACCTCCAAAGCAAATCCGTAATAGCATTGGCTCCTAACTATGTAACAGGTGACACATTCCTTTATCACCCAGTCATATCTTATCAGCCCTCCTGCGTAGAGTGTGTTGCTCCTTAGTTCTTATAATTTAAGTTATATTTAATGCAGACTCAACACTGTAAAACATTTATAATTACCCAAAGATGAATCCAGGCATACACATGGGCAACATGATGTTACCGAAACGTCATAACAAGCAAACATATATAATATGCCATGACCATAAGCTGGTATTGCAGGTAAAATGTCCTTAAATGACAAACTGTAATTTCAAGTTGCGTAATATATCTAATATGTGATTCCTGCGTTTATTATTCCGGGTATTTACACTTTGATAAGATATTCTTTTATCAGGCAGTGCAAGGCAATCAGGCACATTATTGTGCTTGCAATGTTTCCCAAGGAAATTCAAGATTTTTGCAACCTGATGTTTTCCGTTTTCATGGTGGCATGAAGCACATGAGTATCAATTGTAATTATCATTTCAAATCTAGATATAGATGCACTGTTGCATTTTGCAGAAATAATATATATGGTAACACGGACTCGCAGAGTAATTCCTCCTCTGGGAAATTCAGCAATAGTCATAATAAATCCTTTCACTCTTAACCATTCTTTTACTAGACATTATTGAAAATAGTAATCTGGTTCCAGCACCTGCTATTATTGAGATCATTGATGCCTGCATTCTATTCTGTGTTTGCTTGGAGAACACATTAAAAGAGTTGTGATGTCATAGGTCTTCAAGTGTAAGGGCTTCAAACATTTGCAATGGCCTGTTGACGTCATCATCATAGCAAACAGCATTTCTCCTCTGGTTTCGGACACATGGAAATATGGTATAATTCGACTCGTCCGTGAGGTCAGGCATTGAGTCAAACAACAAGGCGTGTGTCTCGTACTTTTTCTCCCTGCAATCACCGGCATCGTAGCCATCCATACTGTGGCTCCGTTCACGGTAGGCCATTGGGAAGTTTACGTCTGACAGGCAGTGGGGGCTACTGCATGAGGCGACGGGCGACAGTGGTTCCTCCTTGACGGACTCACTGATGTTGATGCTACGTTTGGACTCCACAGTACGAAATTTGGGCTGTTCATCCTGACCCATCGAATCACTTTTAAAAAACTGCAAGGTTATTTCCTTACAGCTGCTCCTCCTTCGAGCCATCTTTCTGGAAAAATAGTCCTCTAATATATCTTTACTGTTCATTCGAAACAGAACTGAGCCAGAAGACGGACCGGCAGGTCTCTTGCTTGATGAGTCCGACGAAATATTCTGGTCGACGTTTGTGAAACACCCAAAAACACGTGGTGGTACATTTCCAGTTTCTTGTTCGCCGATTAAACAATTTGGCATTGTATTTTCCAAATGTGAACTACGTTGCAGCTTATTGCGATTTCCCGAGCAAAGTGACGTAACAGGTGAGGATCCAGAACTTCGTTGGCGTCGCGTTGGTTTCTTGACTGGTCGAGACAACCTAAGATCACTGATTTCTTCGCGATGCTCTTCGATCGCTGCAAAATTTCCATCTTTGCTTTGGCTGGAAAGATCCACTATCCCTCCTGGATATGTACAAGATGTGTAAATGTGACCTTCATTGCGGGAATCATTCACCTGGTTGAACGGAAAATGGTCAGTAGGGTCTCCACCTGAGGTTAAATTGGCGGGAGACTTGCGAGGGGGTTCAGAAACGGAGTCTTGCTTCAGGAAAATACGCCGTTTTCCAATCTTTGATGGTGAGGGACTCCGCAGACATCGGTCTACCATTGCTGTTTGACAAAGCACATGTAGCTCAAGATGTCTTAATCCAGTAAGGGGGAACAGTAAATCCTGCCATGAAAAGTCCTTAGGCCTATTTGCAAATATACCAAGGCTGCCCAGGCGACGTGCAAGTCCAAGGCACGATTGTCCTCAATAGGGAGGCGACATAATGTATCTCACAAATCGATGCTCCGTGTGGCTAGGGCTATTGCACACATGGCTTTATACTGGTCAGCAGTCAAGGTATTGCGATAATTCTCCCAAATTGTTCTTACTTGGCCATTTCCTGGAAGTCAGCAATCCCGTTAGTAGATATTTTCTCTGTCTCTCACGCTAATGTCAATGGCGGCATTAACATGCTACTAACATTGTTGTGAGCCCTTGAACACGTACATGCAATGTATTCAGGTGCACTCGATTTTCATGTCATAAGTCTGTAGCAGCGACGGTGCTCAGGACAAAATTGGTGCTGGTAATGTATGTCGGCTCAGTAGAAGCGCACAGCCCAGTTAATACAGTCCTCCAGCATCCCGTGGCTTCCTGGTCACGGTTTTACACGCTTCATAATTAGCCTTTTTATCACCTCAGCTGGCCGGTCAACGTGCTTTTGTGTCCGACCTTTATCATCCGTGTATTCCAGTGTTATATCGTTATCATCCCTTTTTAGGGCGCATGAACCGGAACCGCTTTCCTAGTGTCTGTAATTTGCTGGCCCCACCCTTTGGGTGGCTTCACACTCAAGCTGGTGGTTTTATCCAAGTTTCAAATTGTATGAAAATAATTTCAGCAAGGAGGTTCCACTGTAGCCTTCTGGGTTTCAGCGAGCGTCAAACATTTTTCCGTTAAAAGCAGCAGTGATGACGCCTGTCTGCTACGCCTCGAGTCTGTCAACATAAACTGTAGCCTGTGCTTTTCCTCCCTTGATATTGCTACATGATAGGTCTGGATGGCCAGCCTACCTGAAGCCACTTTATAGTGACATCAGCTATCAAACGAACACACGAGCTGTACACCAACGGAGTGGAGTGCTTAGTACAGCCCAAGTCGTGTGTTATCAGATATGCAGGATATGTGCCCATATACATCATGTGTTTAGATGCTGCGTGATTCTGGAACATAGCAGAAGTGTTTTCAAACAATAATTCTGAAAATGCGTGCTTTTTTTCTTTTGTCCTTTTCAAAAGCATATCTATCAAATAGACAAAGAAAACATGTTTTTGTTTACTTTCGCCCTTTACGTTGTTACAGTAGCTAATTACCATCCGGCTATTGTTCATATTGATTACAACGTTGACAATTTCGGGTTCTTTTTGTTTGTACACACAAGTAAGAGTAAATCGCTTGTTGCTTGGATACTACCCAATACGGAGAAAAACGCGGGGGTTTTGGGCATTACAGATATACAGTGTTTCAAAACACCAAAAGAGGCACTCTCTAATAGACCTCTTGTGGAAGACAAGGATAAGCAAAGGAGCATTACAAGCTTGCGTTTATTTGTTTCGTTAATCATGAGACCCTGTTAGGTATATCGAATAAATAAGACGTTATGCACGCTATACTTGCAGAACAGCATAACGACCGTCAACTGCTCTGGAGTTACATGCTGGTCCAAATCGATACTAGCAGCACTTTCGCTCTCAATATCTGAAACTTCTCATATAGCAGTGTATTCGGTTGCTTTATAAAACGTGTGTATGCAACAGAAAATGGATAACAGGAAGTCACATGTCGAGCAGAGAAACAACCGGATTGCTGTCTTTTCTTTACCAACAATCCACAATCAACCAATGTGGCAGTTTATTGTAAATTAATGTCTGTGTCCCTTTTAACTTAAAAAACTGTGCAGCCCTGTGCTCAGCTGACTTTATATGTACAAAATGAAGTATGGATGAGGGGAATATCATGTCGTTCATTTATCTGCTCAACCAACCTTTCATGAGAAAATGTTCCAAAAAATGCTCACCGTCCATAATCACCATCATGCCGTCGGTATAGTTACGGTTGCGTAAACGTGTCTATATTGTGATTTTCACTTATCATATATATATATATATGCATACAGTTTTACAAACACGTGAATCCGCTCTGAAACAGTACATCTATTGTCAGATGACCAATAAGGTATACAAGCGTATACATCATCTTTGGCACGAAAAGTATGAGCCCATATTCAAATAGGACTTGGTAAACTGTGGCAAAGCTTAATGATGATGATGGCCAATACATTGAACAAAAGAAATGGGATCTCATTATACTTTTTTTTCAAAATATGTAACCAGATTGTAAGCTGCTACCTAAGTGTCTCGCCCAATGTGGTTACTTTTGTGTGGACCCGCACGATATTAAACCACAAATACGTGTATTTTGTTATCGTAATACATAATAACTCAAAGATACCGAACTGATGAAATACATAAATCATAAATATTACAGACATGCAAGCGGCAAACATCCAATTCTGCAGTCCTCGAGTGCATGCTTGAATCTACAGCATAAAAAATCACTGCCGTGTGGGTTAACTTCCCTTATATGCTGAACAGTTTTACATTAATGTCGGTGCGTACAACATTCAACTGACATTTAGCAAAACCGAAAAAAAAAAAAACTCTGAATTCTGTTTCAGAAAATTCCCCCGTCTCCTTCACCCATATAATCTCGTAAATAATATACTGAAATTATTTAAAAATCACAGACAGTAAGGTTGTGTTGAATGAATTCAATACTGAACAGTTGAAACAGAACACGAGCACCATTTACTGATCTGCAGCAAGTTTCATTGCAGTACCACTCACGCATTGTATTGTATGCAGCGATACCACAAAATATCACACCAGGCTGCATAGACTATGGACATATTTACCAAGTAATGAAATCCAACTGGCTGAATTTCGAAACTTCCACCCCCTCCAAACACATAACAAAACAAACATAAATGCATATTTTCCCATAAAGTTAAATGTCCGACATAACATATATTTCGCAAAAAATTATTAAAAATTCTATATGCTCCCTGTCCGTTCCAGTTAACGGCTGAGATAAAAAATTTTAAAAATAATTTATTCGTTTTAACCACACTACGTTCAACAAATACAGTTTGAAGACAACCTAGTTGATAATCGGGGATGTCTAAGTACAAAGTGCGTTTTGGAGCCCCATCCGTACGTATTTCTCTTGTTCTTTGTCGTAATGTTTAAGAGTAAAGGGCGTGTAAATGGCACTAGAGTTAATAGGAAACTGTACATTTACTGGTCTCTTTCATAAAGTAAACAATAAATACTGTACTAATATATACCTTATTAATGTGTATTAGCCCGTAATCTAGACACTCAAAATTACACCTAATGGTACAGTCGGGAGCAAAAGGTAGTCTTAGCCAACAGCTTTCCTCGGGATACTTTGCGCAAGTGTCCCGAGGAAAGCTGTTGACTCAATCTTAAATAAGCACTTCAGGGGCTAAGAGATATGGTAATAGAAAAATAATGCAACTGGCCAACTGCAATGTTAGATGATGCTCCTTATTTTTGAAAAAACCGGCACTGTGCAAACAGTTAAATTTTTAAATGTATCCCTCCATATATCTTACATCACAGTGTTTGATTATAAGAGTTTCATCTTTTTATATACTTTAAATGAACTTATATTCTGTAATACCGTTATGTAACCTTATGGTAGGTTTACTGTAGTACAAACATATGATGACCATAATGTATTCTGTCTGGTCACAACAAGGGTTGTTGTGAATCTTTAATATTTCTTGCTAGTAACTCAGTTTTGATAATTTTCACAAGAAGTCAGGATATCTGTACCACGAATTTGTTTTCGGGACATTCTATCGTCTGGCATAATCAGCAAAATTCGGATTTTGTCAGTGCCAGCTTAACACATACAAACATCTGTGAAGCTCAATCCATTCACTAAACACAATCATGTTGGAGAAATGCTTAAGGGGTATGGCCACCATCCATGTAGTCAAGAGTGAGACAAGCACCGGTATTGAAAGTCTAGCCAGAGATTGTACCTGTGAAGCAGCATGAAGATATAAATCCCAAATGGTGGCATGCTGGTTAGCCCGGAGGCAATGTTTCGACAGGCAATCTGCATAAAGTAGGACCTGGTTAGATGCTTCTGCTCCATTTGTGCCGACAACAACGGATACCTCATATCGAAGACCATGCAAGTTGTGCAACTTCGATGTACACGAAACAAGTAAGCTTCTCCCCCTTCCTAAACATAGCAGAGCTCAGGTCTCACAGAGCTCCCAAGATTTACAGACGTATCTATTAATAAGTAATTGCAACAAAGACACTGCAATGCAAGTTTTCCCGAGAACCAGAAACGTACTAACTGGGTGGCAGTTGGTAGTGAAAACCAGCAAAGGTGGTAAGCAAGTAATGACCAATTGAACGCGTGACGTGTTATATTGATGAAATGCAAGTGACTGTTTTATTCTGGTGTATATGCAAACACAAATGCTGCTACCAGAAGCATGGTACGTGATAAATACATTTGTATCCTATAAAATGAGCTTCATATCCTGCCCTTTAAGCATGTGCTGCGTGAAGGTCCATGCTCTTTTTCGTTATCTGGGAGGGCACCTTTTTGAATGCAGCAACAAACATTCTACAATTTAACAAGCATATGTATATTCTGGCTAATGGAATGATTATTTTCCATTACTGAAGTATATGAAATATGAATCAAGACTGTTAAGAATCCCTCCCCAGCAGTAGCAACAACAACAACAACAACAACAACAACAACAACAACAACAACAACAACAACAACAACAACAACAACAACAGTCTTTTGCTAAGTGCTGACATTCTGTTTGATGGTGCTACATATATTCACATGACCATGAGACATTAGGGCTTCAGACTCATGAGACATTAGGGCTTCAGACCCATGAGGAATTAGGGCTTCAGACTTATGGGGATGACCAGAACCACTTGAAACAGTATTGAACCAAACAAAAAGAATTCCATAAGCAGCTCTAAGAATACATCTTTTGTGCATCACCCCGTTAAAAGTGGCAGGGCAGGCAGACGGAAACTCAGAGGCAGTAAAAGTTTTTCTTTCCATGACTATTGAGAATGGGCTGTATGTTAAGGGAGTGCGAAACTATCCACAGAGACTTCAAATCAAATCATGCTGACGAATTAAGAGTCCTCAGTTGAGCATGCCAGCGTTTCCACCATGCAAGAAAGTTACAAAAATTTCATGGTACAATATATTTCCTCCTGATGGGGACAAAATCAGTGGTCCAAAACACGGGGCATCTGTGACACCTATGTATACAAGGTCTTGGTCCTGGAAGGGTACACCTTCTGGCAGCTGCATCTCTCTGGGGATGGAAGTGACTTGCCAGAACCTGGTGAGTCTGGATCTGCTTCAGAGGAAGACTAAAATGATGGAAACGAATTTATTGAGTAGAATTGCTGAATTGCAAGGCTTATGAGATGTACTTAGTGGTTGTAAATTGCATTTTCCATACTGGTGTCAGTTAAGCATCCGTTCATGCTAATGATTATGCAACTCAATGCCTAATTTTATACGCTGTGAATGCCTCTTTGATATACCACTGCCTTATCTGTGAATGTCTTTCCTCAGCCAACTTTTGATATTAAAAAATGAATTACAGTATAAGGTGAGGATTACGTTGAAAAGTCACTGTACGAGTATTGAAAAGGCATCCGGCTTGCAATAAAAGTTTGAAGGTGTTTAAAACACATTCATCCACCATTAAGATTTTACATATTTTTGAAACCGTTTGAAACACATCGTGTGATTAAGCATCGACATAACTGCTTGAAGTTTCTTGGTTGTTGTTAAAAGGGTTCCTTTCCATTACTCTCCATAACTGCCATACTCTTGTACCTGACAGCCATGCTTGGGCCATCTGAGGTTGCACCGACAGGTTTTAATTTTACTGATTGATAACTGAGTGTGGATACATTTATTTTTTCCACCAACTAGATGTCTACTCTCATAGATAGAAGCTCTATGATTCAGTTCAGTTCTTTGGTATACAAATGGCATAAACCACCAGGGGTTCAAAGTAAGAGTTCCAAAGTCTTCCAATAAGGTGGTAGATCTGTTGTCGCTCTAAAGTGCTCCACTGGATGATTCCAATTCCTTGCTCACCATACAAACAAACTCTGAGAAGGCCGTATAAAGGTCAAGGCACTTCCACAATTCATGGTATTGTAAATGAAGCAATCACTTTGAAAGGCTTATAAGACTAAGGCTTTTTGGCAAAAAGCTATAAGGCCACTGGGAGCAACCATAGCCATCCCACAAAACAAATACCATAGAACGGTCATGAAAATAGGCTGATGGAAGACACAATTTGTGTTTTAAGATCACTATGTGCATGACTAAAAATGCAGACACTACACAGTATATTACTGCAGGCACTGTAGCTCTGACTGAGCATAAAGAATGTAAAACAGAAAAGGTATAACGTTTGTTGCTTATGCAGCTAATGATTAAAGATTACACATAAAATGAGGAGATCAGAGTTTTACAATTTGATAAGTACATGAGTACACTTGGATTCACTTACTGAGATTAGCACTTGTAATGTTAATTTTCACACTTGTTAACGTTTAGATTGTTACATTAAAAATCATGTTCTTGTCGTTTTCTCTACGATGAACGTATATAAAAATAGTATATTTCATTTAGATAATGCCATTATTTAGCATCATAATACGTTTAGTGGAAACTGTTGTCAGAGGACACACATATATCACGAAAGTATCGTCATGGCAGGTGGCGACACCTGTCGTGATAATACTTAACAACACATGAAATATTCTCTTCACTTATATACACAAATATACAATATCATGTGTTCTAAGTTTACTGCAAATAAGCACAATAGGGGAAAACGACCTAAACAAGCCGGTAATCAGTAATTCAGGGTATGAACTTTTCCATGTGTTTTCTTGCATTTCCCATGCCTCTTCTGTATTACACAATTATCCGGAAAAATACGTGGTTTGTGAAAGAAAAGACAACAAAATATACAAATTTCAATTAATATAATCAGCTAGCAATGAAAGACAGACTTCACATTCTTAGGCTGCTGTCAAATTCCTCAAACATTAATTCTTAACCATCATTTAATTTTGAAAAAGCAAACATCTTCTGTGATGCTTATAATTTTTTTGTGTTGTAGCAAAGCAAATAATCTGGAGACAAGCTGTTAAAATGCATTTGAAATTTAGATAATGACGCAAATGACTGCCATCTTGAAAATATGAACTAATATCTGCCTTGTCAACTGATCTCATTATCTAAAATCCAAACCATAATCTTTTTTCTGTTATGTACTGGTACTGGTATGCTGTGGCAGGTGATTGCAAAACGTAACACAGTACAAGTATATGAAATAAAAAACACTATATCATGCCTGGCGCCAGTCTCTATCTAAATGCATTTATACACTGGTTACAAACTATAAGGTGGAAAGAGGGATGCATGGACTCGCATGCAAATACATATATGCACAAGGGGTAAATTGGACAATTGGATCATGATCAATCAGAGGTCAAAACCATTCCTACAAGCGAATTTCTACGGTCATGAAATCTGACGCTTTTCAGTTACCTGCATAGTACGTGCAATGTGATCAGTGTGTTTTGTGGGTATTTCTGAACATATCCGCTGTTCCCAGCATAAATGAATCGCCATGTATATGTATATGTATATAAATATATATATATATACACACACACACACACACACATATATATATATGTATATATATATATATATATATATATATATATATATATATATATATATATATATATATATGTGTGTGTGTGTGTGTGTGTGTGTGTGTGTGTGTGTGCGTTGGTACTCCTGGTACACAACTACACCATATTTTGACTTGAAATTATCAGCTTGATTCTACATTGCCTGAATTTCCTGATGTCAATGAATAATGTACAGAAGCCTGGGCTGAGGACTCATTGAACAATCTATCAACATCCCTACAGGCACTGTCCCATGCAAAGCGTATGAACGCACAATAGTAAAAGAACAATATAAATCACTGCAGACAAATCAGTACAGAGAGACAGCATGAACAGTCCCTGAGAACAACATGTCACTGATCTGAAACAATATTTTCATTGCAATGTAGTCAGACGATCTGAAACGGGGGGGGGGGGGGGCGGGGGGAGGATATCAGTCATCCTATCAGTACCGTTACAACAGCCCATCAATGTGGCCTAAGCACATGGGGATTAGTTATTAAAGAACTCTAGCGTGGAAAATACTTGCACAAATGAATTGAAACACCGAGCAAAAAATGTAGCTTAAATTCCATAAAAGGGAGGCTACCTCTGGAAAACGCTCATACCTAAATGAATGAATTGGATATCAGTATTTGTCAGTGTAACCCAGTGTTTTACGTCCTGAAACGCCTTAACGATGTTTTCAACCCAAGCTAAGTTACTAGTGACTGGTGATATAATTTTATAAAATAAAAACTTTTCGGAATTTGTTCCAATATATCAGATTTCAGCTTTGGTGGGAAAGTATACCAACAGACAATTGGTGCAGCGAGGAAAAGTCCTAGTTGCCAATAGTACCTGACCATGTTATGGAATGGTCTGAATACGAAGCCTTAAAACAGTACCAACAAATGAAAAACCAAGATTATGGCAGTTGTATGAACTGTGTGTAAGAAATAATGAACACAAGTTATTTTACCTCTCCACTTCAACAAAAACAGGAAACATCACATTTCATCACAAAAATAAGGAATCAAACCCCTTTCTGGGTATGATTCACATCCATTCTGAAGGTTGCTGAGTTGTGTTTTTCCATGAGCATCCCTCACACTGATGTCACAATTAAGACACCAGTATCACAAACTCCCATCATCTGATGCACCTTTTTACAGTCGGCTTTCTGACTTTCTTGAGAAAACATCAAGGGAAGATAAGGACCATTGTCTTCTTGGTATTATGAATGTAGATCGTATAAACAAACTAACAAATAATCCACTATCATTCATTTCACATGCATAGTTTATGGGTCAGCTTACAGCAGATCCTACAGGAGTAACAGACATGTCATCTGCCTTTATTCATTACATTTATACTACTTGCCCCATAAATGCTAGTCAGAGTAGAGTTATACCATTAGGTAGCAGTGACCATCACCTGGTATTGTTATTCATAAACAAAGAAGTGGTCTACATAAAAAACAGCCTTGAACCATATCATATGATATAGGGATTTAAAAAAATTTGATGAGTTACCATTTCTTAATGAACTTCAGGAACCTTGGGTATCAAAGTTTCTGTGCATCCTAATGACTCGTGAGGTATTTTTAAAGACCTGGTCTTTGACATTGTACATCAACATGCAACCATAAAAGAAAAGCGAGTACAAAGTAACTCTGTAACATGGATCGACAGTGATATTCTTGATTTGATCCAACAAATGGATATCCCAACTAAACTATCTATTCAACAGAAATAGAGAGCCGAAATCACCTTACAGTAATGATTCGTCACGTTAAAGGGGACTATTACTCATCTATTATTGACGAAAATAGAGTCAACCCTATGTCACTATGGAGGCAATTGAAGTCATTATTACCACTTAGTAAATCATGTACTCCCAACTGAATTACGTGTTGATGGCAAAATTATAAATAATTAAAAACAACTTCAGTCCTTTACTGCACAGTCACTTACCTCAAATTCAACCAATGATGAAACTTTTCAATTTGACAGAAGAGCACATTGCACCGACAAGTTTGAATTACCATCATTAGATGAAGGCCATGTCAAGAAACTTATTGTTCACATACCTAATGGAATAGCAATGGGACTGGATGGCAGAAGTCTTGGGTTGCTCAAAGCAAGCCTAGACGCATCTCAGTCTTGCACAAAACGGGTTTTAAAACATTCATAAATCTGGTCCCTCTGATGACAGGAATAATTATACCCCAATTTCAGTCTTATCAGTAGTCAGCAAATAATTGGGAAAGGTGGTGTATGACAGTTTATATAAACTTTAAGATGACAGAAATCTTTAGCCCGACTTCAATCTGGTTTTAGACACATTCATTTTACGTCAGCTGCCCTCATTGAACTTTACAGTGAAATATTAGAAAACATGAATAATGGCAAACTCACAGGGGCCATTATGATTGACTTATATAATGCTTTTGATACGACAAACCATGAGCTCCTCTTGTTGAAGGTACAGGAGTATGGTGTTGGAAATCGGGCGTATAAGTGGTTTGAATCTTTCCTATGTTATAAGCGGCAATGTGCTTCAATTGCTGGTACTTTATCAGAACCTCTTCCCATTACAATAAGTATCCCACAGGGTTCAATATTATGCCCATTTCAACTTTTAATTTTCATCAATGACCAACCAGATGTTTTGTTGTATTCACGTGCTAACCTATATGCTGATGATACTAGTATTGCTGGCTGAAAAATGTATTACGAGCCTTACTTTGAAATTAAACACTGACTTGTCTAGCCTATAGCAATGGCTCTGTGCAAATAATCTGATCTTGAGAATTCTAAAATGTAATTGTATTCTGTTTAGAACCCAGCAATGTCTGTCCAAAATAAATCACACTGGAGTTTTGAGAGAAATAGACAGTCAAGCTATTACACAATGAACGTGGTAAAACCTTTAGGTATCATCCTTTATTTATGACTCACTTTTCAATCATACATTGACGAACTATGTAAGAAGAGTTCTCGTAAACTTGGCGTATTGAGATATCTTAAAACCTTTACCTCTACTAAGCACTTGAAAATGCTTAATAACACCTTAGTTAAACCACACTTAGACCATGGTCACAGTGTCTGCAGGAATTGCAGGAAAGGTGCATTTGAAAAGGTCTTCAAAATGTGCAAAAACGAGCCAGCAGAATTTTAACAGGTACACCCTATTGTACTCCATCTGGACCCCTTTTCAAACAGCTACACTTGAATATGCTCAGCAGAAATATCAAACTTCCCAAATGTGTTCTAGTGTACACAGCATTAAATAACCTTACCCCAGATTACATGCGTGACAAGCTAAAGTACATGAGTGAAGTTGCCAGTGGAACTACCCAATCTACATCCAAACAATTTCAATATGCACCTATGTATTACAGCTTCCTGCAGCAGCTTTACATATTCCGGTCCGTATTTGTGGAATCTTCTGCCTGAAAGGGTTTGACTGGCAGCTTCATTTGCTTCCTTTAAAACACTTTATTGGCAACATGTGGATAGATAGTTTTATGAATGTTTCGTCTGTTTAGTATACCCTCATGTACATTTGTTTCTCTCATCCATCAATATTATGTTGTTGATACATGTGTATATTGAAATTTTATGTACATTTTATTTTAATGCAGGGCCGGGATGTAAACTAGCATTTCTGTAACCCTGGATAAATCAAATTATCTTATCTGATCTTGAACTAGCAGTATGGATGGAGCTGAAGTAGACAACCTCTGAGAACTGAATATTAATGTACAGGTGAGGTACAAAAATGCCAGCAATAAGAGCTAGTCAAGCAGACAGATGCCATCATCAAATAGCCTGTCTCACTCATGAGAGGAGCAGTTCCTCCACTGCCACCCTCAAATTGATCACAGATTTGTAGGTGCTACTACAAAACGTGACTGCACACATAATCATATATGGTACAGAAACGAAGCTAAACAATTATGTACCATTAAAGAAGCAGAAGATGACAAAATTAATATCAAAGAAAAATACATCACCTTGCCAAACACTCTTGAGCAAAACCTGGCATTTTTTTCTTGTCCATGCTCCTACTGATGTCATGATATTAGAACTGTTAGCCAATATTTCACAGAAGCTTACAATAATAAGAGTGATATTATTCAAACAGGTGCAACGTTGCCTCATTCTCCATGTAGATCTGACCGCCCCCCCCCCACACACACACACCCAACATAAAATAAAATACAATCCGGTGACACTGTATATACATGCCATATAAGTCAAATAAATTCAACAAACACACATATAAAAACACCAATGGATAACATAGCTACACCAATTGGAATGTCAAACATTAAAAATAAATTTGGCAATTTACAGCATAATCTTGAAAAGCAGTTAAACTTAATGCTACAAAATTACTTAAAGTGCCTCCAAAGTGAACAATAATTTGACAAAAACTCAAACAACAACAAATGAGATTTTCAAAAACAAAAAAGAAGCATGTTCCCAGAATATTCTATAAATGACAAAATACATTCAAAACACATTTTCAACAGCACACAGGTTCAATACATTCTTTGCAACCATATTTTCAAAGTGAGCAAATCTGATTAATGAGCCTGTTGGAAACAACTTCAAAATGTCTGACTAAAATATAGGATCACTCTTTTAAAGGAATAGTTGAATATTCTGAAGGTAATATCATTAACAACATTCATTCCAAAACAAGGTGTATCAAGGATGTTATGGCCATTAAAATTGAAATAACAAATTAAAATAAATGCCAAACCGTGGTTGCCATGATCCATTACATCATTAATACTGCAACATTCGTTGAGGAACTCAAAATATATTTTATCTCTATCAATAAAAGCATGAAAAAAGTGTCTTTACAAATCACTGCCCAATCTGGGTACTTTCTGCTTCATCCAGTCTTTGGAGAGGTAATTTAGAGTCAACTTACACTTAGGATGCGACAGTGCAGGAAACACATAATTTGCATTCATAACCTCCATCCCCATGGTGAGAGCGAACTCAAATACAGCAAAGGGCAGTAATTCAAAAATGACCAAAACAACAACATTCACCTTTCAATACTAAGGTGAAGAAACAAATTTCACTCCCGGCTTAAGACAGGCAGTCGCGATTATAAGACGTAACGTAAAACATGCACCCAAAACCACATACTTTATAGTTATGTTTTTATTTTCATCATTTTGCTTTCCTGCACATGCATAATATAATCATATATACGTGTGTCACTAGTTTTTTTTTTTTTATAAAACCCGGGTCAATATGCACACTTTGCAGAGAATCTTAGTTACTCAATAATACTCAGGAAAGTACCATTAGTCATTACCATGAGACCTGCCATTACAAATTAAAAATGTCAGGATTATGTTGGGGTTTTGTTGTCGTATTTCGCCAGGTATGTTGGGATCATGCCATGATCATACTGGTTTTGCTGTGTGAAAAATTAAGTAATTTCTGGGATGCTGAACAAAGAGACAAGTCTCTCATTTTGCAGGGAAATGACAGAATATCAACAATGAAACAAAGCTAATGCTGGAGAATGTCAGACATCTAACCCATGATGCTTTGCATTCATTCCCATCATGCTTTGGATTTCAAAAAGCAGTCATCTTGCAATAAGTGAATGTGTTATTTTTAGGTCCATTGAAATCATTGAGAGTAACTTGGATACTTGGCAAACAGCCAGACAAACCAAGCAAAAGCAACTTGTTGGCAATCATACAAGTGAGTTTATGGATTATTTTATAATGTACACATATATTCGTATTTGACTATTGTGTATTTTTTATTTTACCCAATAAAAACCAGCAGATTGGTGATAGAGGAAATGGAGGCTGGTCACATTCACGGTCTGCTGTGTCAATGACAAGAAGATTCCAGCAAGATCACGCCATGCAGAGCCCAGCAGATTTCCGGAGGATCCTGACATGTTTGGATTAATCGGGACATTATCCTGGCATTATTTCCCAGCAAATCCAGCATTTTTACCCAGCAAGAATCTGACATAAGGTGCCCAGGAACACTCAGGTAAAAGGCCAGAGAGATCCCAATAGTTTGGTTTTGTAAGGGTGACAACACCTAAAACAACCACGATACCTAGAAATTGCATAAACATAAAGATGTGAGATGGATGTGACATAATTGGACTTGGTGATGGCATTCACCAAAGTCAAGAATGCAGAAAAGTTGAGAAAGGTTGGAATTTTTAAAATTTTGAAATCCACATTTCCAGTTGTATGTGTTCTCATCCAGCAAAATATATACCTGAGAAGTTTCTCAGCAAAATCTATGTGGTGGTATAGCTTATTTCAGAGTCCGTCTAAAACCCCACAAAGAAACGGATGGTGATACAGGAAGTTGGAAATTAGTGAGCATTACCCATTTCAGTTTTGGTTAGTTTGGGGCTCCAATTCTTGAAACAAGTCATTAGCTAGCCTAAAATGTCTGAAAGGTGAATATTAAAGAGAATGATGCCAAAAGATAAAATTAAGTAGCAAAACAGGCATAATAACAGGCAAGTCTAAAATCTCAAAAATTATTGAAGCCAAACTTTCTAACCATATCTGAATATTTAAAGCAAAATTTGTAGAAATATTTGATCAAAAGTGACTCAATTTTATTGTAAATAAATTTTGTTTCATATGCAAAGTCCTGAAATTTAGAACAAATACAACCAAATCTCAAAATTGATGACAAAAATGTATTGTATCCAATACTTCCCAAAATATTACTGTCCCGAAAAGGATAGTTAATTACTTCAAAGTTAAACTCAGCTATTTTGTGATAGACTTTAATGCAAAACCTGTCATTAGTGACCTGAATATCCAAGTCCAGAAACGCATCTCTGAAACCATCTGAATTGTTGCCTATGGGGAAAATTTCTTTAGCAATAGATTTGTACATTTACAAAAACAATGTGATCAATATATCTTGCGTTGTTTGATAATTTTGTAGCCATTTGAAAGTCCTTTTTCATCAATTTATTCATATACTTAAAGTCAAGCCAGGTTAAATATAAATTTGCTAGTAATGGGGAGCAATTGCTACCCATTGGAATGCCTTTTATTTGTTGAAAAACCGATGGTCCATATTGAACAAAAAGTGTTATCCAAAAGAAATTTTATAGCATCTATCAAAGTTTCAACAGTGTAAGATTTAAAGTTAGTTTTTGAATATTTGATACGCTTTCTTTGTATATGAATCAATATTTATGTATGGTTTACCATTATGTTTAAACATTTTACTTATCAATTCTGAAAGAGAACTTTTGGTTTCATCTATGGGTAGACTTGTGTACAGTGTTACGGCACATGGTGAACAAACGTGATAGTATTGAATCAGCAGCTGTAGAAACAGGTGACAAAAATCTACATGCCAATTACCGAGCTCTTAGAAATAAGGTCACACTATAATCTCGAGAAGCAAAAGAGAAATACTTTTCAAATCTTATCTTGGAAAATATGAAAAAATCTGATAAACTATGGAAAGCTTTGAAAAAGGTTCTTCCCTCCTCCTCAGCAGCTCATACACTCTTGCTGAGAGATCGGGAAGCGACTTACACAGACCCGGAAGATATTGCCCGCTGTTTGAACAATTTTTTTGCAACCATAGGCACAAAACTTGCAGAATTATTACCACAAGGACCCATACAAATTCCAAATGCCTATGAACATATTAGAGATACGTTGTTCTTTACCCATATACCATCATGTTTTGTGGAAAAAGAACTCTCTCATTTGCAATGTGGGAAATCAACTGGTTTGGACAATTTACACCCAAGACTACTGAAAGACACAGCACATGTAATTGCCTACTGACTAAGTGTTATAATGAACTCGTCACTTCAGACTGGTTTATTACCACGTGAATGGAAAGAGGCAAGAGTTTGTCCTATACATAAAGCAAGTTCGAGACACGAAGCAGGCAATTATCGGCCAATCTCTATCCTGCCAACAACAATGAAAATTTTCGAAAAAGCTGTGCATGAACAACTTAAAACATACATGAAAAACAATGGACTCCCCTGTCCAGAGCAATCAGGTTTTCAACAGAACCACTCCACATGCACAACACTACTTGATGCGTCTGATTATATTCTATCCAACATGGACGATGGAAAACTCACCGGAGTTGTATATCTCGACCTGAAGAAGGCATTCGACACGGTGAATATTAATTGTCTTCTCCAAAAGCTCAGTCACATAGGTGTACATAACAGGAAGTTACAGTGGTTTAGAAACTACCTAATTGGACGTAAGCAATGTGTTTATATCAACGGAAGCATATCGAGCAGACAGAACATACAGTATGGGGTACCCCAGGGATCTATACTGGGTCCCCTTCTGTTTGTTCTATATGTAAATGACTTATCCATGCTGACAAGCAAGTGTAAACTAATCCTATATGCTGACGATACTGTGCTTATGAGTAGCAGTCGCTCTATAGACCAAATCAGAGCTGATCTCGAGCATGACCTAGCCTTAGCACACGATTGGTTTAACTTGAACAGGCTTCACCTCAACATCAGCAAGACAAAATGCATGCTATTTGGAACAGCCCATATGTTGAAGACATCCGACAGCCCTAGTGTCAGCATTAATGGGACTGAAATTGAACATGTTACATGCTACAGATATCTGGGGGTCCACCATGACTCTACATTATCCTAGTCAACACAAATTGATAGTGTGTGTAAAAACATTTCACGCAGACTTGCTGTTTTCAGCTGTGTTAGAAACTTTCTCAATGTGGAGACAGCAAAACTTTAGTATAATGCGCTAATATTATCACTTTTTGACTACTGCAATATTGTTAACCCAAATGCAGGGAAACAAATTTGAAACGACTTCAGACTTTGCAAAATAGAGGTGCCAGAATTATCTTAGGATGATCCCAGCACACCCACACAATGGACTTACTGAAAGAACTTAACTGGTTGTCTGTGCAGGAACATGTCACTTTGTCTCTAGGGGTCAATATTTTCAAGTGTATGCATGAAACTGCACCCCACTACTTAACAAGACAATTCCATAATGTTACTCATCAGCAAAACACCAGATCGGTTACTAATTGTGATCTAGTATTACCAAAGCCAAAAACGAACTGCCTCAAGAGAACTTTTAAGTACCGGGGAGCAACATTTTACAATACAATACCAGCAACTGTTAAAAATGGCATCAGCATGAACAATTTTAAAGTGCTACTAAGTAAACACATCAGAGGGCAACTCATAGATAAACTCTTTATCATGTACACGAACATTTTAATTGAGTCAGAATTGTGTGTCCCTACACAACTATTTATAAGTCTTAACTTCTACTTTTTAACTTAATTTATTTGACATTGTTTTGTCCTGTATTGTATATGTTATGTGTCAGAGCCATCTTGAAAACCAACTTTTGCTGAATGGTGTCGTCTCTGGTTAAATAAAGGTTTACATACATACATACATACATACATACATACATACATACATACATACATACAGTGTAGAAAAATCAAAATATTGGACATTTTGTGTTTTTAAATCTGCGATTTTAGATACAAACTCGGAAGAATTGCTAATACTCCAAACAAAATTATTTCACAGTTTCTAGAAATTGCTGATATCTGATAGACATGATATTGATTCTGAAATTTGAGAACCTGAATAACAATGTATCTAGTGAACAGTTTACTTGTAAATTCCACATGGGCAAATCTGCTCATCTTATCATCAAGGTGAGGGAGACAAGGAATACCCATGAAGATGAGACCAGACCAACATTTTTTTTTCTTTTCTGAGTATTTAATTTATCTATTTTTATAATGACCTAAACTTACTCTCTCAAGCATAGGTTTTAGAAAGACAATCTCATGTAAAAGTGGTGTAATATAATCAAATATGAATTATTTTCAGAAGTAACGGACTCTTTTTTACAATTACTGTGATATAATAACAATAACACAAATAGAACTGTCAAAGTACTTTATTAACATTTCATTATAAAGAATGAGCCACATATATTATGTGGACATTTTCTCATGATGAAAAATAAATAATCATCTTACTTCAAAGATTACACAATACAAAGAAACAAAAAGTTCATTTAAAAACTTTGTTAACAAGTTGTACAAAAATGTATTCAGTTTACTAGATTTGTCCTTCAGCACTGGAGGGCAAACTTCCCAAACAGGACACAAATTATGAGATACACTCATGCCTTAGGCTGACACGTATAATTTTTGGAAAACACACACAATGTCACACTAACTTACTTCCATATGCATATGTAAAAACTCAGAGCTCCACCAGTTAA
Source organism: Hermodice carunculata (assembly GCA_964020975.1). Lineage (NCBI taxonomy): Eukaryota > Metazoa > Annelida > Polychaeta > Eunicida > Amphinomidae > Hermodice > Hermodice carunculata. Next base: position 141,062,372 of record OZ026612.1, read on the forward strand.
ATATTTTATTCTTTATTTCATATTGGAAAAACTGGATGCAGGTGGTCACATGACCAAGTATGGCAGGTATAAATACCTGAAGGGGCTGGCTGCTCTTCAACCAGCCTGGAATAGTAGAGTAGAGATAAGATTTTATTGTAAAGCTTGTTGATACAAGATTTTATTCTTTTACAACCTCATGTTTGCTCTTCTTTCTGACTGGTTTTGTTTTATTTGGTGTATTTGGCCCATAAAGTATTCATTTTTTTAAAATAATTCTAAATTATCTACACCTTTATATTCTGCTTTTTTTGGTTTTCTTAGATAAAAATTGATCTCACTCTTTAAGTTGTATTGTATTTCTGTAACATCAATTCATAAATTTCTATTTTATGGTCTCTTTGAAACTCTTAATCAATGTTGTGGCCTTTCCTGGATCCTCTCATCAAAACCTATGCCAAGCAATTCATTAAGTAAAAACATTTAACCAGAAAATATGGTGGAAAATCAGGGTATTTGAGCCACATACACATATACTGTGAACAAGCCATTTTCAGCTTGAAAATCCACAATGACTGACCCTGAATTCAGGGAAGAGGTTAAAAGAACCATGGAACTGCTGAAGGACCAGTTGCTGACAATTGGGAGCAAGGTGACCCAAGTTTAAGAGACCTCCATCATGACCGGTTATGGGAAGATTTTTTTCAAACCCTTGCATTAAGTGGGCTTTCTAGAGAAGATGCTCCGTCTTTCCGAGAGAAATTTCAAGCCCAAGCTGATTTAGGCAAGTGGAATGATGAGAAAAAAACTAAGAATTTTCAAGCTTGCAATGACTGATATGGCAGAAATTAGGCACAAAAAGATAAATGAAGAAACAAGACGTGACTGGAACAGGCTAGTTGCAGCCTTTAACCACATAAAAAAAAAAAGGATCCTAGAAGGGATTCTCCACTCAAAACAACAACAGCCAGGAGAAAGGGGAAAGCGTGGAAAGTTATTCACACCTGATGAGGAAACTTTTTGCAAAATTGAATTAATGTGGATGTGAAAGATTAATTCTTTTTGCACATGACCTCAGGCTAGAACTCAGATCTTTTGTGTTGGGAAAAGATCCAAAAGCTGTGATGATGCATAGTGCTGCTCATTTATATAATAAATATAATCATAAAATACACTAGAGAAAAGGTTATAAGCATCAGTATCTGAAAAAGAAAAACACCCCCTCCCCCCCCCCCCCCCCAAAAAGAACAACCAAAGCATTAGGGACAGAGGCACAATCATGATAGGTCAACACAGCGCACAGTTATCTACAACAGCTGTGGAAAAGGGCTCACAGTGCCCAAGCTTGCTGGCACAGTTAAAAGAGGTACTGCTCATGCATACAACTACATCTTGATTTCCGAGTACCAAAGCAGACAAAAGTTCAATCCACAAAATATTCCTGAAAATTTTGGCTCACAAGGCACATTCTCACACAACTTTGGTGGACATAAAAGTTATGGCAACCAAACTATTGGGCATATGTCTTTTGATCCACAACATAACCAACAACATTTAAACCACTGAAACCCGACTTTAACAGAGGGAATAAAGCAGGGAAAATCTGTACTCCTGGCCCTCACTCAGATCCAGATTGTAAAATTGCTCCTGTGGCTGACAATTTTGTCAAAGTGCAAATCAATACAACTCCTGTTTGGGCATTGGTGGACACGGAGCCCAAGTTTCAGCAATTACTAAAACTTTCTATGAGCAGCTTGCCTGACATGTGAACCTTACACTTGAGCCATCTGTCATATGTAATGCCAGTATTGCAGCAGGCAGCAGAGTAGTGCCCATTTTTGGTCACTCAATATTACATTTTCTATGCTAAATGGAATGCCAGTATTGCAGCAGGCAGCAGAGTAGTGCCCATTTTTGGTCACTCAATATTACATTTTCTATGCTAAATGGAAAAAGAAAACACCCTGAGTTGACTCTCAAATTACAAATTATGCCAGAACCATCACATATCAAACTGGGGGTCGACGCCTTAACAGAAGAAAAAGCATTGGATTTTTTAAAAGGAAAGATACATTTGAGAACCAAATACCAAGTGCAAGTCACTTGTGGTATCCAAATACCAAGCAATACTGTTATGGCCATTTTATGGACACCAAGAACACAAGGTACAATGCCAAAGGGTATATTTGGAAAGTTCACTGGGTCAAAGAATTTATGTAGGTTGGGTGTACCATTGGTCTTTGCATTCAGCAAAGTTCTGCTGGGAACAACATCATAGCTCAGGTTATGAATACCCTGGATGTTCTGTTTCAGTTGAGAAAAAAACACTGCAGTTGGAAATCTTCAAGTCTCCAGAACAAGCGCATATAGGTGTTATTGATGCTACACATTATGGTAAGGGAGGTCAGGTGGACCCAAACATTGTAACTGATAGCTGCAATTTCCCTGATAAACTGAGGGATATAGATTTGAGCAAATGTGACATTTCTGCAGATAAAAAGAATCAATTTAGACACTTGCTGTCTGAATACAGTGATATTTTTACAAACTGAACAACAGAGCTGGGTAGAACCCATTTGATTGAACATATAATAGAGCTTTAGGAGGGACACATGTCTTTAAGAGCTAGACCATATAGGGCCAATCATACACAGAGGGAAGAAATTGATAAGCAGATTACAGAAATGTTGGATGCTAAAATATTTAGACTATGCAATGCAAATTATGCTTCACCAATTGTTTTAATAAGCAAACCTGATGGCCGCAAAAGGTTCTGTGTTGGCCACAGAAAATTGAATAGCATTACCAGAATTGATGCTTATACCCCAACTAGAATTGATGACACCCTTGACAGCTTAGGGGTTAATCACCCTACCAATTTTCTGTCTGTGATACCCGCAGATGATTCTTTCAATGCTCTATGGAAACATCTACCTTTGAAAAGACAGCATTTGTGACACATTCAGGTCTCTAGGAATTCAAGGTCATGCCCCAAAGTCTCACAAATTCTCCAAGCATGCTTCAGAGGTTAATGGACAGTGTGCCTAGAGGGTTAAGCTTTTTTTTTTTTGGTCCTAGTTGATATAGACGATATTACTGGGTATTCTTGCAATTTTTCAGGCCACTTGCACAATTTGAGACTTGTATTTGATTGCCAAAGGTCACCAGATATCCAATTCAAACTATCTAAGTGTTGCTTTCTGCAGATTGAAGTCCCGTATTTTGGTCACATAATATCAAAAGATGGGTTAAACTGGTTCCTGGTAAGATGAAATCATACAAATCTACCCTGTGCCACATAACATAAAAACTCTAAGACAAACTTTGGGGGGGGGGGGGGTATTACAGACAGCTCTGTGAAGGATGTGCAAATATTGCAAGTCCCCTGTTTGCCCTGCTCAAAGAACAAAAACCTTTTGAATGGACAGATGAATGTTAAAAACCATTTCAAATTCTAAAATCAAAATTAATTACACCACTTGTCTTGGCATGCCCTGATTTTAGCAAGAAATTTTTCATCTATACTGATACAAGTGCACACATCATAGGTAGGTCCTTTCACAGTCTATAGATGGACAGGCAATGGTTATTTAATGTTGGGGAAAGTCCTTCCATAAACATCAATAGAATTACAGTAAAACTGAAAAAGAATTGTTGGCAATAATATTGGCATTCTATCCTTATGCTCCTGATCTCAGCGGAACGGAATTTGATCTAATCACAGATCACCTAGCATTGAAATGGCATCTAAACCAAAAGGAGCCACAAGGTACACTGGCCAGATGGTAATGGCAGTGCAAGAGTACAAATATGCTGTGACACACAAACCAGGTCCAATTCACAGTATGTTGAACCAATAGGTTGAATCAATCATGAAAAAGCTGATGAAGAAGAAGAAATGATATGTCCTGAATTGTTTACATTTGAAGAGGACAATGATAGGTCTGTCACAACACAGCCTTTAATGTTAAATGAATTGAAAGATCTGCAAAGAAAAGATCCATTCTGTGCTCCTAGTATCGAACACCTATAAAACAGGGTGCTTCTTGGGGCTGGAGCTAAAGGTAGGCACCTGCCTTAAGAAATATGAGGCTACATACTGATAGAGGGTATCTTGTACCAGCTAGATTATCCAAAAGGAAAAGGGTTAAAAAAGGACACTGTCAGATTATTCCAGCAAACTGTCATACCTGAAAAATTAGTACCTGACCTTTTAACTGCCTTTGATGATGAGGTGAGCAGCTTGGTACAGCTAAGAGTTATCAAAACATCTGACAAAGGTATTATTGGTGGGGAATGGCTGAAATAATATAAGAGTATGTCCAATCTTGCTGTTCCTGTCAAATAAGAAAGAGGCCTATCAGAGCAAATAAGGCTCCCTTTATTCCTATTCCAATCGAAGGTCCCTTTGACAGGTGTGCCATCAATGCTGTAGGTCCACTTACAGTAACAACCAAAGGAAATCGTTACATCTTAGTATTGTCAGATCATTTGACCAGATATGTTCAAGCTATTGCAGTTGAAGACATCAAGGCAGAATTTGTAGCAAGAGTTCTATTTGATGAAGTTATTTGCAGACACTCGGCTCAATGGCCTTATTATATAATTTAGGTCTGTCAATTTTTGGCAAAAGTTGTTTAAGGTAGCGATCTAGTGAACAACATAAAAATCAACAATGTTTCACTTTTTACATTTTCTGGTCTGTTAACAAGTTTACTTTAAGTTCCGCATTGTTTCGTTGCTAAATACTTTATACATTGAAGTTAAAATCGTTGTTTTTCCCGACGCGGTCGTACCAAAACCGAGTGTAAACAAAGCTGCGACTGAACATGCCCATTTGTTGGGTCACGTGACCTGTGATGCCTCCACACTGATACATATCTAGCGAGGTCAGGGGTCATGGTCTGACTCGAGCACGTGTATTGTGTTGTACGGCTTGTCAACATGGCTTCAACAAGCGGTTCCTCAGTGCCCATCAAAAGAAAAAGGAAAAGGGTTCGCAAAAAGAAAAATATTGTACCAATGGACACGGATATCAGGACAAAACTTGCCGATAGTGACACGGGCTCGTATTACCAAACGTGGCCTGAAGAGCCCAGCCTTTCAGCGGTTGTCCCAAGCACATCCACATCCACCGAATATGAATCGGACAGTCTCGATGACAATGACGGGAAAACTCATCTATCAGCAACGCATAAAAAACTAAAAACTGAAAAATTTATGCGTGCACTGGATACTTCCTTGGACAGCGAATCAAGTGTGGATAGTGACGAGTCGGACTGTGATAGTACCGAAAGTGGCGCAAGTGAAGGCGAAGCACATGATGGCCCTTTGCCGGCACGTTTGATCTTTTCTTCGGAAGAACTTACACAAAGTTTGAGTAAAGTGGCAGTTTGTAAAAACTGTGGTCAGAATACTTTGACTCTGGAACATGCACAAGGAAATTAATATGGCTTGTGTCATGAGATGATGTGGAAATGTTTGAATCCTGAATGTGTTACATTGCATGAGTTTTATTCTGACCCTGCCGTGTCATCTCAATTTCGAGAACTGAACCTATTATTCACGTTAGGCATGCGTGCGATAGGAAAAGGAAGAGGTGCAGGAAGAAAAATGTTTGGATATATGGGCTTGTCTATCAACATGCTTACACGCGGCACACGAAATGGCTTGGGGAAAATGCACGACTGACAACAGAAGAGTTTCTTAGTGAAGCAGCATCTGAGCTCCGAAAACTAAAGATCTGCATAGGTAAGCTTCTCTTCATCACACTTAGAATAAATACAATGAAATGAATGTATAGGCCTAGACAGACAGACAGACAGACAGACAGACAGACAGACAGACAGACAGAGAGAGAGAGAGAGAGAGAGAGAGAGAGAGAGAGAGAGAGATGGACAAACAGAGGTTACGTTAAACCGGAAGGCATTATCATTGTTATTATTATTATTATTACTATTATCATCATCATAATTTCCATGTGGCTGGACCAAATCATGTCTTGTAAGGGACTTCTAAGAGATGCACTTCCTAGATGAACGCACATTTTGCTCTCCGCAAATAAACGCTTGATTGATGTGGTTTTTGGATAAATAAAGAGGCCAATGTGTCCAGAGGAAGCGTTGCTTTGCGGCTCTGAAATATCTGTGGTGTTCAAAAGGTTTAGCTGGTATCTGTTGAAAATACAGATATGTTACAATTTGCCATGCATTCAAAACTTTGAAGTCCTGCATTTGATCGTAAGTAGTGAATAAGGATTGGGTGTGGATATATTCAATTTGGTCAAGCACTCCCTTTTCCTCTGAATAATAGGCCTGTTGTGTACTGTTTAAATGTAAAAGGCCACACACGTAGGCTTGATATCCATATAATACTGTATGAAATTTAACACAGACATATATGTGGTACAACGGCATGTATTTTTACAGGAGATTCCCTGGCCCAATTATTATTATTATTATTATTATTATCATTATTATTATTTATTTATTTATTTATTTTTTTTTTTTTTTAAATTTTCAAAATGACATTCTGTTCTATATAGATCGTATATATTTGCTACTTATACAGGACAACAAAACAATGCTTCGGGTTGCAAAAATTACATGAATCTGAAAAAGAGACTGAGCATATGCTGCTGGTCTGATTACAAGGGTATCTCTCTCTCTCACAGCGGAAGTATAACATGTCATTGTATATTTGCATGTACGTCTGTGTGTGAAAAATGGGCATGAAGACTGTTGCCTATTTTTACCGTTTTTCATAATATCTGGAAGTGTCATATACCTTGTTTACCTTCCAGGGGAAGCTGATGAAGAGAGTTCAGTCACCAGTTGTGCTTTGTCTGTCGATGGGTCGTGGGCACACTGTGGATTCAGTTCCCGGCATGGATTCGTGTCAGTCATTAGTGTGGACACAGGAAAGGTGTTGGACTATGTATATTTGTCAAAGGAATGTTTTGAATGCCAAAAAATGAAGGGTATGAAAAAGACAAACCTTGAATATCTAAAGTGGTATGTGGACCATGAAGCAAGTTGTACTATGAATCATGATGGAAGTGCAAAGGCCATGGAGGAGGAAGGTGCGGAAATCTTGTTCTGCAGATCCATTGCCAAACATAATTTACAATATACCACGTACGTCGGTGATAGAGATAGAAGTGCATTTAGTGGAGTGTCAAACTGTTTACCATATGGACCTAACGTTGTTATCAACAAAGAGGACTGTGTGTAGGTCACATACAAAAAAGGATGGGTACTCACCTAAGGAAACTTTGCGAAGCGCACAAAGGTAGGATAAATCTAAATGCACATCAAGTTGGATATGTATGCATGTATGTGTGTATGTATGTATGTATGTATGTATGTATGTATGTATGTATGTATATGTATGTGTGTGTATGCATACATGCATGTTTGTGTGTACGTACATATGTGAATGTGCACACGTGTCTAAGTCACTGTGTAGATATATTTGTACATTTGTGTGTGTGTGTGTGTTTGTGTGTGTGTAAATAGGTGTGACGCTAAAACCATGATAGGTAAATATATATCATTACATTATTTGCAAAGTGTACACATATGTTTATCCTTTTTTATAGGTATTTGACTTCTATGAAAAATATTTTGCAAATACTGTTATTGTACATGTGCTGACTCTTTTATCTCATTGTTTTCAGAAAGACTAGAGGATGGAAAAAAGTTGTCTGGCAAGGGCAGGCTGACCAGAAAGATGACTGACAGCATGCAAGTTTTCTATGGCATGGCCATACGACAGAATAAAGGAAACATTCCAAACATGCAAAAAAATGTGCGCGCCGTCTTGAAGCACTATGGCAGCACAATAGAGGTTCCTCAGCATGATGACTGTCCATCAGGTGTGCTTTCTTGGTATAAGTGGCAACAAGACCGAGCTACAGGGGATCAAACGTACAGGCCACTGAAACACCCACTACCTGAAGCCGTTCAAAAAGTCCTACAGCCTGTGTTCCATAAGTTGGCGGACTAAATCTTCTCTTTGGTGTGTGGAATTGTCTCTCTCAAAATCAAAATGAATCGTTGCATCATGTCATTTGGTCCATGTTGCCCAAGAGTGAATGTAAGAGTGTTTATGAAATTACACTTAGTACTGCCATGGCAGTTGGTCATTTTAACGAAGGCATGTTTGCCTACAACACAAAGCTGTATCACAAGTGTGGATTAGACATTACTGCATATATGGAGAGCACTTGGAAAGACCTGGACAGGGAACGATTACGTGACGCTGATTATATGGCATCAAAGAAAGAGAAAAGAAAGAGAAAACAATTGAGAAGTTTGATGGTGAAAGAGCAAGATAAGGGCAGTAGTTCAGCCAAATATGAATCAATGGCACATGATAAATTACCAAAGAAAAGTAGGAAATGTCACAAATGTGGGGCTGATATGAAAGGGCATAAACGTGGACAATGGGTATGATTAGACTGTGCAACCGAAGAAGCAGTAGTTGTACCAAATATCTATCAGTTCCAGAACATTACTTTACTGATACATTAATATGCCAGGTTTTGAGATAGTTATCTAATTTTACACTACCAGTTCATGAGCAGAAACTCGCATAATTGTCGTGCCCTGATCTCTGCAGTGACTGTATATATCGGGTGACCGGCAAAATTTTGTGGTCGAACTTCATACAAGAGACCACCTTCTTTCAAAACGTATGCACGTAGGTACATACACACGCACACACACACACATACATACATACATACATGCATAACATACATACATGTGTGAAATACTATGGTTGGAGAAAAGTAAAGCAAGCAACCACATATATTGATAAATCTGGGCCCATTGAAATGAAACACGTTGAAATGAAATGAAGAAGTTGAGGATGTACACATAAAATGCTATGAGATGGGGCTGTGATCCAATCTTTTTATTTCATGACTACAATTTATTTCACCATTTTTGGGTTTCATTAGACTATATGTACCGTTCGTCAACATTGAAGTTCGGTTTATTAGTTTCTTGTTTACGTGTCAAGTCTGTGATATGAAACCCGTCCGCCAGCCTGCATGAAGCCTGTTTGGCTGGAACTTGTTGTAAATAAGCAAAACAAGCTGTGAAAATTGCAGAAAAATGAGACATGTTGGGGTAATTTAAAACTTATTCTAATTCACCACTTGGTGTTTTCATGAATAGTGCGATTCATTCGACACTAGTTGTATTGTAGACTTCATCCTTTGCTATCGTAAACTTTCATGGCTGTTGCGGCAGCAGACTTTATCTTTGGTACATTTGCATCATCAGCTCTCTCAAGTTCTAGTACGCATGCTCGCTGGGTAACTCTGCCTACTTCCGCGAAAACGTCATATGGCGCTAAATTTCCACGAGGGTATTTTAAAAGGACAGGAGACGTACCTCCTTATGAATATGTGATTTTTAGCTATAAATCATTATATTTTACATGTTTTGAACATTGATAGACAACTAGGGAGGTTGTACTTATCGCAGAAGTTCAAAAATAGAACCTGTCTTGAATAATTTTGGCGTCATTGACAGACGAAGTTCAAAGATCATCAGCCCGAAAGAAATAGCCTGTTTTCTCGGGTTCACTTTTACAAAGGAATGGCCACTTCCAGCGAAATTGGGGGAAAATCCACTGCCTCGATTCTGTTCAGACTTGGCATGTATCATAAGTTATTTATTTTCTCTAAAAACATGTTTTTGTTTGTTGATGACGGGAATAGTTTTGTAGTTTCACCATCATTCCCAGAGCTTTCACCCAAAGTACATGTACATGGCACAACTATAAATATCTTTCGTGACCTAAAACAGGGCTCGTTTGCGTTATCGACAATACAAAACAAGTTTTGATGGCCAAGAATCTACGCTAGCGGTAAAACGGACGGAACTGGTCGTCAGATAAGTTGTTGACCTCCCAATTTCGCTGGAGTGGCTTTGGGTTGGCACAAACAATTGTCTGACTTTGTGGCTCCATAAAATAAATACTGTTGGATAGATTTTAATAAATGTGGTATCTACGTTTGCGCTAGACACTCAGCTTTTAGAAAAGGTACACCTTTATATGGTTTACTGTTGCCTATTTTTCACAATCGTGAGAAATGGTGAGCAATGTCCGTTCATATGCGTTCACTAGATTGCCACCTTATGGGCTGTGTAATCTTTTGACATCAAGAAGTTAACACAACTGCATAACGGCCCCAAACTGATGGTTCAGTTGAAAAGTTCAAAGGAACTCTAACCCAAATGATGAGTTTTTACAGTTTAACAAGCCAAAAGTATATATTTATCTGAGCTGTGACATTTACATACAGTGTTTCCCCAGCAATTGAGTCCACTTGGTATTTTCCATTCTTGTTACTATAAGGGGGAGACAGCTAAACTTACCCACTGAAATAATGTTGCTCCTCACAACTCTCAAATTCCAAATTACACCAGATCCGTCACATATTAAACTGAGGGTCGATAACTTAACAAAACAAAAGGTAATCATGCATTTTTCAAAAGGAAAGATACACTTGAGAACTAAATACCAAGTGCAAGTCATTTGTGGTATTGAAATACCAAGAAGTACTGTCATGCCCATTTTATGCACACCGAGAACACAAGGCACAATGCCAAAATGTTATATTTGGAAAGTTCTCGGGGTCAAAGAATTTATGTAGGTTGGGTGTAATATGGTCTTTTCTTTGAGCAAAGTTCTGCCGGGAACAACATAATAGTTCAGGTTATGAACATCTTGGTTGTTCAGCTGAGAAAAAACACTGGAGTGGGTTGCTTGGAAATCTTCCAGTCTCCAGAACAAGTGCATATAGGTGTTATTGACGTACACACTGTAGTAAGGGAGGTCATACGGCCCCAAACTTTGTAACTGATAGCTGCAATTTCCCTGATAAACTGAGGGATATTGACTTGAGCAAATGTGACACTTCTGCAGATGAAAAGAATCAATTTATACACTTGCTTTCTGAATACAGTGACATTTTTGCAAACTCAACAGCAGAGCTGGGTAGAACCATGTTGATTGAACATATAATAGAGCTTGGGGAGGGACACATGTCCTTTAGAGCTAGGCCATATTGGGTGAATCTTACACAGAGGGAAGAAATTGATAAGCAGATTACAGAAATGTTGGATGCTAAAATAATTAGACCAAGTAATGCAAATTATGCTTCACCAATCGTTTTAATAAGCAAACCTGATAACCGCAAAAGGTTCTGTGTTGGCCACAGAAAACTGAATACCATTACCAGAATTGATCCTTATACCCTAACTAGAATTGATGACATCCTTGACAGCTTAGGGGTTAATCACCCTACCCATTTTCTGTGATATCCGCAGAAGATTCTTTCAATGCTGGTTATTTCATGTGTGGGAAAGTCCTTCCATGAACATCATTAGAATAACAGTACAACTGATAATGAATTGTTGGCAATAATATTGGCATTCTATCCTTATGCTCCTGATCTCAGTGGAAGGGAGTTTGGTCTCATCACAGATCACCTAGCATTGAAATGGCTTCTAAACCGAAAAAAGACCACAATGTACACTGGCCAGATGGTTAATGGCAGTGCAAGAGTATAAATACCCTCTGACCCACAAACCAGGTCCAATTAACAGTAATGTTGAACCAATAGGTAGAATCAATCATGAAGGAGCTGATGAAGAAGAATGAATCATATGTCCTGAAATGTTTACATTTGAAGAGGACAATAATAGGCCTGTCACGAAACAGCCTATAAAGTACAACAAATTGAAAGATCTGCAAAGAAAAGATCCATTCTGTGCTCCAGGTATTGAATACCTACAAAATAGGGTGCTTCCTGGGGCCAGAGCTCAATACAGTCACGTGCTAAAAGGAATAGGAGACTAAATACTGATAGAGGGTATCTTGTACCATCTAGATTATCCAAAAGGAAACGGGTTCAAAAAGGACACATTATTCCAGCAAACTGTCATACCTGAAAAATGAGTACCTGAAGCTTTAACTGCCTTGGATGATGAGCTATTGCAGCTCCAGACATCAAGGCAGAAACTGTAGATAGCGTTCTATTGGATGAAGTTATATGCAGACACTCAGCTCCATGGCCTTACTTTCAAATTTAGGACTGTCATTTTTGGCAAAAGTTGTTTATGAGCTGTGTAATCTTTTGACACCAAGAAAGTTGACACAACTACATAACGGCCCCAAACAGATGTTTAGTTGAAAAGTTCAATGGAACTCTAATCCAAATGTTGAGTTTTTACAGTGCTACTAGCTAAAAGGATTGGGATATATTTATCTCAGCTGTGACATTTACATACAGTGCTTCCCCAGCAATTGAGTCCACTTTGTATTTTCCATTCTTTTTACAAAATAGGGGTCAGCCAAATTTAACCACTGTTATAATGTTGCACCTCACACAGTTTGCAAGTGACAGTGTCCGTGACCACTTACACTCAATTGCTACCACAGTATACCTGTTTCAGGAAGTAGCCTGAGAAACATTGCAGCCAGCACAGACTAGAATGATAGCTCATTATGACAAGATAAGCACTGATGTACACTTCAAAGTAGGTGATAATGTTTTCATTCATACACTAGCAGCTAAAGTGCATTTATCAAAGAAGCTTCTCCACAAATGGCATGGACCCTTCGCTGTCAGTGAAAAGCCCTCTCCAGTGCATGTAAAACTTATCAGGGCAAGCAACAATAAACATATTCCAACTAGGGTTCATATAAATAGGGCTACACTAGGGTATCACACAAGACAACAGACCACCAGACACCTTAGAAATAGAAGAGATATACCTGTCAGTGAAACCAACATGCTTGGTGAAGATGATTTCCTTCAGGACAGTTTTGAAGTATCAGGTTCTGAAGATAGAGGTTGTGAGCCCCAGGACTCCCAAGATGCTCAGGTTGACAATAATCACTCAATTGATAGAGAAAGTGATGAAGATAGACTTCTGAGTCTGACAGTGAAACAGCTAGTAGCAAGGACAGTGAGACAGAGAAATATTATGAAGTAGAGAAAATAGTGAGAGCTAAAAAAAAAGAAAGGGGACACAAGAATATTTGATAAAGCGGATGGGGTACCCAGATAGTGAAAACACATGGGAACCTACATCAAATTCGAATGAGCATGCCAAACACTATGTGAAAGACAATCGAGATATATTTGCATAAACTTGGGGACTAAGTACAAATAAAATGCAAATTTGAGAGTTAAAGCTTACAAGACAGGGCTAAACAGAAAAAGGTGATAAGCTTCTACTCTTTCATTTCCAGCAGTGAAGATACTCATTTTGCTGTGCACCATGGTGTAAAGATTGCCATCTTTAAGGAATATATATATATGGAAACTTTAAGGGAAAACTAAGAGTCAACAAAAGAGTTAATGTTTACAAAGAGTCAACAGGATGTACATACATCACATACACAAAATTGAGTGGGGAAGTGGTTATCACAACTTGACAAGTGAACATGCACAACACTGTTAATTAGTGATGCAGCTGTGATGTTATCAATGACGGAAGTCCCACTTCCGCAATTATTTCATTCACAATATTTCGATGTCAATGAATGAAATGAAAGATTTATGAAGATGAATGGATAATGTGTACTATGACTTGTTACAAATCCTACTATATTTACTATAATGAAACACATTATGTGGGGAGAGTACAATATTTGGATTCTGTATATAACAAGGAACAATTTGGTATGAAAATCATGGTTAAACATTTTAAGTTGTATTTGAACTTTGTGTACTTGAAAGTTGACCCTTAAAGGTTATTTCCGGTGGAATGGATTTAGTTGTTAGGAAGTAGAATAGAGGGCACTGAATGCAGTCTCTGAGATGTCTACTCCTACACATAATAAGAGTAATGACAGGAAATAAAGGATTGATGACAGGAAAAGACTGTCACAAACAATTTTAATGAGAGGATGATGAAATCTCACATTTTGGAGAATATAAATAGAGCACTCTCAGTACAGAGAATCAGAGAGAGTGTAGGGAACACGCTCTAAAATACATCACTGAGAAGAACCATTCCAACCAGGACTCGACGGACCATCTTGATGTAACCCTCCATACTCTGTATACACGATATGCAGAATAAAGCATTGAAAGTGGAAATGAATCCGGAGTTTCTCTTTGCCTAAGACTGAGATACCCAACGCTCAGCCGAACTTGGAGAACACACAGACCCATGTGTAAGGTTGCCACTAACCTTCTGAAACCAGACAGCCAAAATAGTCAGATGCGTAAAACAAGCCTCGGAAACTAATTTCGGACCAGTGGCACTTTACATATTTGGCGAGCTTGCCAGGATCATCAAGAAGAAGAAACCTCCAGGATTTTCAAGAAGAAGAAAATTCCAGGATCAAGAAAACTCCAGGATCAAGAGGACTCCAGGATCGTCAGAACAAAACTACGAGGACGCCAAGAAGGTATTCGATGGACTACATTATAATATCAAGTGAATCGGAGACGCAAGAAATTTGACCACCAACACCAGAATACATACTCATAAGTAGCGACGAAGAAGAGGAAACAGCACCAGAGAGAACGCCAAACGAATCACCAGAAATCAAGCCGTGTGGAATTGCCAAAATAAGGATCACCGAACCGTGGTTGAAGTCAAGACAAAGATTCCTTGCTCGACGGAGAGAAGAAAGAGAAAGAAGAGAAAAAGCTGATAAAAATGGATGCTGGACAGTTTAAAATCCTGACGGATGGAATTGCGGACATGTTCAATAATTTAAACCAGAACATGGGACAACGGCACACGGAGGAGAAACACCGACTGAAATTGAAAAATCTAGTACAAACCATACGCAAGTGTGACGGCAACATACCAGCGGAAGTGAGAGAATGGATCGAAGAAGTGGAGATGACCATTCCAATAAGTCCACCCGTGGAAGGAGCCACCCTACAAATTGCGACCAGAACCATAAGCGGACCGTTGAAGAAAGAAGTGGAGAGATTCCTAGGACTTCAAGCCAACCGAATACAGACACCGTGGGCTGACCTACGTGAGCACGTCAGAAAAGCTTTCTTGTCTGCAAATGAGGACGAACGTCTAAAGAGTGAAGTGGAGAAGATCGCTCAGTCATCATACGAGAGCTTGGGAGCCTTCAACAGAAGATTCAGAGAAGCCGCAGTGAAAGCCTATCCAGGAACCAGAAGTCCAGACGCCGAGAGAACCATCATCAGAGCCTACACAAAAGCATTGTACAGCTCGGACCTAGCAAAGAAGATAGTGGTAGAAGCAAGACCAGCGACCCTCGACGAAGCAATCGCCTATGCAGAAAAACAAGAAGCCGGATTAGAAGTCTACAGAGGATTGGAAAGAAATGCCAGAGAAACAGAAGAACCGATGGAAGTGAGCCAAGTGAAAACTACGGACATGGATCAATTATTGAAAGTCATGCAGTCCTGTGCAAAAACGCAAGACAGATTGGAAGCCAGACTAGCCAAAGTGGAAGAAAACTCCAGAACACGGAACCGACCACCAAGAAACCAGCAAAGCAGAAGCGATGGCCAGATGAAATGCTTCTATTGTAACAAACCCGGACACCGAATCGCCAACTGTTATAAGAAGAAGGCAGAGCAGAAGTCTACACAGAAGGACCGACCAGTGAAGTCATCGCCTTTAAACTAGATGCCGCAAGAAGTTCCATAGATCAACGATGGATGATGACACTCACCGTAAGTGGAGTAAGGTGTGCAGCCTTAGTTGATACGGGAGCCTGTGTAACTCTCTTGCACCAGTCTACGTTTGAGAAATTATGTAAGGTTACCGGCCGATCCAGACTTCTACAACCCAGCGGAAGTGTATACAGCGTTTCGGGACACAAATTGGACACATTGGGAGCAACGCAAATTAAAGTGGACAACGCCGCCAGTATTCCAGTATTGGTAGTAAGAGGAATGACACAAGACATGATACTCGGACATGATGTACTGACCAACGGATATGGAGTGGTGGATTACCCCAGAAGAACACTGACATGGTATGGACGTACATGGCCCCTAAGGAGGATACAAGACGCCACCCAGACAGTGAGTTCTACGAAGACAACCCAAATGAAGAAAACTCCAAGGAGTACCGGACATAAGAAGATCGACGCAGTACTGAAGAGGTATGCCGACATCTTTAGGGAGAAGGAAGACCCCCATGGACTCTGCGAGACAGACCCCAGAGGATAGACAACACTCATCATCAATATGCCAACGTGAAAAGCCTACTACAGACAACAACCATACCAGTGTCGGACAAGAAACAATGGACCAAACGACTGGATGAGAAGATGAACTTGTTGACACAGATGGACAACAAAATCGCTATGACAGATCTGAAAAGCACAAACCGAACAGGAAGGAAGAAGAGAGGACTACTCAACATTTTTGGAGACATCGCCCATACCTTGTTTGGACTAGCAACGGACAAAGACACTACACAGATAAAACGGATTGTTTCATCGACAAGAAAAGAACAGAAGAAAATAGTTCATCGCCTTAACCAAATGGTAACTGTATTAAACCACACTTATGAAGTGGATGCGGACAAACGACGGATACAGATCATCGAACAATATCTTTCTACAGTCTTACGGACACAATATGAAGACATGAGGAATTACACGACAGCCACTCGAAGATTTCTACGAACATTATGGTTAATGCATAATTTTGAACAAGCAGTCACAGTTTTTGAAGAACTAGTGAACAATTACTTAAGGACCTTAGATAAGTTTTATAGGCAGAAAGCATCTTTAGAGTTAGGCCAACTAACCGAAGAGTTGTTACCACCAAAGCAACTGATAGAACTATTCAATAAGATTCAGACACCCTCGAGAAGACCAGTGACACCCATACAATGGTACTATGAACATGAGAGAGTGACGCCTATATGGGATGGCCAAATGCTAATGTACCGCGTTAGGTTACCTTTAGTAAAGGAAAATCCTTATTGGCGGTATAACCTCCATAGCTGGCCCTTACCATATAATACAACTGGACTAGCTATCCAGGTGTTAGTGAAACATACTGATGTAGGATTAAACCCACAGACTGGAGAGATATTCCATCCGTAAACCTGTACTGGATGGAGCCCTATCATGTGTAGGACTGGCCCCATATATCAACCAGAGGTTTGGTCCTGTACACGGGCAATTCTGTCAGGAAAGAAAAAGCTAAGACATACATGTGAGGTAGCCCTTACAAAGAGCAATGGTTTAGCCCAGGCTGAAGAAATCGCTTTAAGTGAATACATTTTGATGACTTGGGGAGAAACAGTCACTACGAGATGTATTGCTAGACCACAGGAGTCTAGGACCTTAGCTGCTGGAACTTATATAGTCAAAGTAAGACCGCAGTGTAGCATTAGTGGAGTAGGATGGACACTACCTGGTATAACCGAACGAATTGGTCACCTTTCGATCCGCGCACTCCAAATTCAAAATATACCCCCTATTAGAATTCGAGAATTAATTCCAGAGGGAGATGCCCTTAAGGAATTACGAAAGATGAAATTTAATGCATTTAAACCAGTGTCTAGAGTGCATTTAGCTCCACTGATCGAACCAGACGAAGACAGTATTCCAAGCGATTCAGAACACCACCTCTCCTGGGGAATGATTATGATCTTGGCACTTCTCACCCTGACTTTGTGTATAATCTTGGTATATGTGTATATAAAATGGGGACCCCGAATTAGAGCAGTTGTTAACGAGTTAACAGTGAAACCAGTGGATACCAGGGAAGAATATTTTCAGTCTAGGGGTGAAGTATAAGAAGAAAGTGATACTTCTATTTCATTCTTCTCCACAAGACCATCTGCGATGGCACGAGAGGAACAAATAAATGTAGCTGAGACTTAACAGACATGTACAGTCTCACCAGTATATTTTATGAAGGGACCATCTTTTGAACAAAGCTCCTATTGTAGAGGGATGTCCATTCATGCAGTTATTTAATTGTATATAGTCTCATATATTGTGTTGTATTAATCACGCATATATTGTATTGTATTAATAGATGTACATTAGTTAAGAACCTTTCCATATTTAAGGGTGAAAAATATGGTGGTGAGCTCACTGCTCATAGCGTTAAAATGACAAAAATGCTTCAAGCCCTGAGCAGTGTTATTTAATAATATTATATATATATATCTCGATGTTATTAGTGGTATTTATATTATTGATGACGTATAAAAACATCTCGATGATATTGAGGTTACTGATGGAATATAAGAAAATCTCGATGTTATTGATATTATTGATGGAATATAAATATATCTCGATGTTATTGATGGTTATATGATTGTATATAGTTAAAGGTATTTAGTTGATATACCATTAAACTTGAAGAAATGGGCGAATGTAAAGATTGCCATCTTTAAGGAATATATATATGGAAACTTTAAGGGAAAACTAAGAGTCAACAAAAGAGTTAATGTTTACAAAGAGTCAACAGGATGTACATACATCACATACACAAAATTGAGTGGGGAAGTGGTTATCACAACTTGACAAGTGAACATGCACAACACTGTTAATTAGTGATGCAGCTGTGATGTTATCAATGACGGAAGTCCCACTTCCGCAATTATTTCATTCACAATATTTCGATGTCAATGAATGAAATGAAAGATTTATGAAGATGAATGGATAATGTGTACTATGACTTGTTACAAATCCTACTATATTTACTATAATGAAACACATTATGTGGGGAGAGTACAATATTTGGATTCTGTATATAACAAGGAACAATTTGGTATGAAAATCATGGTTAACATTTTAAGTTGTATTTGAACTTTGTGTACTTGAAAGTTGACCCTTAAAGGTTATTTCCGGTGGAATGGATTTAGTTGTTAGGAAGTAGAATAGAGGGCACTGAATGCAGTCTCTGAGATGTCTACTCCTACACATAATAAGAGTAATGACAGGAAATAAAGGATTGATGACAGGAAAAGACTGTCACAAACAATTTTAATGAGAGGATGATGAAATCTCACATTTTGGAGAATATAAATAGAGCACTCTCAGTACAGAGAATCAGAGAGAGTGTAGGGAACACGCTCTAGAATACATCACTGAGAAGAACCATTCCAACCAGGACTCGACGGACCATCTTGATGTAACCGTCCACACTCTGTATACACGATATGCAGAATAAAGCATTGAAAGTGGAAATGAATCCGGAGTTTCTCTTTGCCTAAGACTGAGATACCCAACGCTCAGCCGAACTTGGAGAACACACAGACCCATGTGTAAGGTTGCCACTAACCTTCTGAGACCAGACAGCCAAAATAGTCAGATGCGTGAAACAAGCCTCGGAAACTAATTTCGGACCAGTGGCACTTTACAATGGGTCCAGTTTAAGCAGACAGGCCACAGCAGCAAGAACAGAGAGAGACTTTCCCACCCATAGTGGTGCGAAATAATTACGGAATAATGTTTGAAAGGTACATGACAACTGAAAATTCTGCCCATGGTCGCACACATTTGCTATACCATTTCCAAAGACATATTAGTTAATATGGCAGGTTATATAGTGGAGATAAACAATCAGATCAAATCTTGCCTGAAAACCTAAGATCAATGTGTACCAAGTACAAACCGCCTTATCAAACTTGCAATGCATTCTGCAAGGAAATTTAAGATGAACTTGTTGAGAACCTTAAGAAAATTCAGTATTTGATATCCCTGTATTAACAATCAGCTACTACAAGAACAAAATGTGGTGCAATCTAATTGGAAGTTTAGCTAAGGCACTTGTCGCCACTGTAACAATGTCTGATCTTGAAACGAATTCAGTCAGACAGTCCTACTCTGCCCCCGTTTTGCTCGGTTTACCCAGTTTTATCATTATCTTTGCAATAGCTATTTTGGCACTTGCAGTATTTAATTTCTATAAATTGCAAATAATATGGGCACAGTTGCCCATGTGAGATGGGAAAAATCTATCTCAAAAGCCTCCCAGGACATTTGTAATGTCAGCATAATTTAAAATGGAAGAAATTGATACTTACAGACCAAGAAGCAACAGATTTGAAGTCATCTAATGAACTGAAAACAAATCTGTCATGTATGTTCATGACATTAAACCTCAAGTTCAACCTTTATTTGACACAGGGCGTAAACACTATTTGAAAAACGAACAGTGACCACTACCAACAAAAGCAATTTGACTTCAGGTGAAACAAACATCAATGAAGGTTTGATGTCTGGCCTTTTTACCAAGAAATTGACACGCAAATTTACAGTGATTGTATCCTCAGTCAAGACAAAAGAAATAAAAGACTGTAGTCACAACCACCTAGAATACGTTCACATGCAGATGATGCCTATTGTGTTTGTCAGGATGTGATTCCTCTGAGGCTCAAACGTGCAACTCTTTTATTTCAGACCAAGATTAATGCAAAAGTGCTCACTGGTAATCATCCATACCTTAAATCACTGCCATAGACATCTCTCAATTCTGGCTCTTCAGGGCAGACAAAAGACGAATGACATCATGAACATGTCTGTTTACTGTTCTGTTTCAGGCCACACCAACAGGACATCTAGATCCTAGTAGAAACAATCTGATTAGCTTTTAGTTTTTTTTCTGTTTTGCTTTTCATTTTTGATCTTGTGTACATGCATGTCAAGATTTCAGACATATGAAAGCTACATATTTGATCTTGTGTATGTCAGGTCTTGAGACATATGAAAGCTACAACAATACTTAACTCTGCCCACGAATTCTCTGCCTGAACATGCTTCACATCTGCTTTCCAACAAAGCACACTGGGTCCCTCATTCTTTATCAAGTCCATCTAATATTAAAGTTTGGGAATGGTCGGTACAAGATGAGCAAGGAACCAGCTGAGGCCAACCTGTTACATCAGCTGACTGCATTTTACAAGACGAAATGGCCAATGTATGCTCAGGAATGGGCAGCATTCATAGACATGAACATTGCCACATGACAGCTCTGTAATGGATAACCAACAGCCATCCGCAAAGATCAAAGGAATAAAAGACTGTAGTCACAACCACCTAGAATATGTTCACATGCAGATGATGCCTATTGTGTTTGTCAGGATGTGATTCCTTCCAGACTCAAAGGTGCAACTCTTTTATTTCACACCAAGATCAATGTAATCGTTCTCACAGGTAATCATCAATGCCGTAGGTCACTGCCTCAGAGGTCTCTAAATTCTGGCTCTTGAGAACAGAGAAGGAACCAGTGAAATCATGGACAAAAATATCCACTGTCCTGTCTCAGGCCATACCTATAACTTCACTCTCTGTAAACACTAAACATTACTGATTATCTTTTGCCTTCAGACTTTTCAATATATATATGATCATTTTGTTTTAAGCCATAGATCTTTATTCATTTCCCTCTTCCTATTCATAGTACAAAACAGCAAAAAGATACAAGCATATAAACATGAAGATTGAGTTGCTCTGGAAGTTAACTTTTCTGAGTACCCACAATTAAAATCCTTTGATGAAAATTATTCTTTGCTGTCAATTATGAAATGAAAATTCGCCACCTAGAATCAGACATCCAGATCATAGATTAAACAATCTGATCTCGTTCTAGTTATTTTCTTCTATTTTGTGTTTTCATTTTCGATCTGGTGTAGCTGAATACAATTGCAATATGGAAGCTACAACAAAGCTTAACTCAGCCCAACAATTCTCTGCCTGAACATGCTGCATACTGGATTTCCAAAAATGCACAGTGGGTCCCTCCTTATATTATTAAGTCCATCTACTATTAAAGTTTGGGAATGGTCGGTACAAGATGAGCAAGGAACCAGCTGAGGCCAACCTGTTACATCAGCTGACTGCATTTTACAAGACGAAATGGCCAATGTATGCTCAGGAATGGGTAGCATTCATAGACATGAACATTGCCACATGACAGCTTTGTAATGGATAAACCAACAGCCATCCGCAAAGATCAAAGGAATAAAAGACTGTAGTCACAACCACCTAGAATACGTTCACATGCAGATGATGCCTATTGTGTTTGTCAGGATGTGATTCCTGCCAGGCTCAAAGGTGCAACTCTTTTGTTTCAGACCAAGATAAATGCAATAGTTCTGTGCAAAAGTAATCTTGAATGCCCTAAGTTAAAGCCTCAGAGGTCTTACAATTCTGCATTTTGAGGACAGACAAGAAACAAATGAAACCATGAACATGACTCTTCACTGCCGTCTCTTAGACCATACCTTTTGCTTCACTGTGTGAACAATATACCTTACCGATTATTTTTTGCCTCCAGACTTTTCACCATATATATATTATTTTGTTTCCAGGAATTGATCTTTTTTCTCATTTTTCTCTTCATATTGATAGTACAAAACAAGAAAAAGATACAAGCATATAAACATGAAGATTGAGTTGCTCTCAAAGATAACTTCTCTGAGTACCCACAAGAAATATCCCTCGATGTAAAATTATTCTGTGTTGTCAATTATGCAATGAAAACTTGGTCACCAAGATCGAGGCATCAAGATCATGGTGTAAACAATCTCATCAGATTTGAGTTCTTTTCTTCTGTTTTGTTTTTTTCATTTTTGATCTTGTGCATGTGAATACAATTGGAATGTGAAAGCTACAGCAATGCTTCAGGCAGCCCAACACTTGTCTGCCTGAACATGCTGCACACCTGCTTTCCAACAAGGCACACTGGGTCCCTCATTATATTATCAAGTCCATCCACTATTAAAGTTTGGGAATGGCCGGTACAAGATGAGCAAGGCACCAGCTGAGGCCAACCTGCTACATCAGCTGACTGCATTTTACAAGACGAAATGGCCAATGTATGCTCAGGAATGGGTAGCATTCATAGGCATGAACATTACCATATGACAGCTCTCTAATGGATAAACCAACAGCCATCCACAAAGACAAAAGGAATAAAAGACTGTAGTCACAACCACCTAGAATACGTTCACATGCAGATGATGCCTATTGTGTTTGTCAGGATGTGATTCCTCCAAGGCTCAAAGGTGCAACTCTTTCATTTCAGATCAAAATAGATATAAGAGTTCTCCTCAAAGGTAAATCATGAATGCCCTAAGTCACTGCCTCAGAGGGCTCTCAATTCTGGATTTTGAGGACAGACAAGAAACCAATGAAATCATGGACATAAATGTTCAATGTCCTCTCTCAGGCCATACCTTCTACTTTCCTCTCTGTGGACACAACACTTTACTACATATCTTCGGCCTTCATTTTTCACCATATATAGGATCATACACTGTACAAGTAAAATTTTTTTTTCATTCTTCACATCATATTCCTAGTACACCACAAAAAGACTGGTGACCTATAATCAGACGTTTATTCATAGCATAAAAAAATCTGATTAAATTTTGGTTTTCTTCTTCTGTTTTGCTTTATCACTTTTGATCTTGTGTATGTCAGGGCTTCAGACATATGAAAGCTACATAAAGCTTTTGGTATTCATACGCTGACAATGGTAGCAGGCTAAGTTTTTCGGCTCTGCCTTGGATCTGTAAAATGATCTAAATTTTGGATGTACAAGCGGGAAAAAGTGGAGGACTATGTTCATCTCAACAAGTTTTTATCCTAGTAGGAGAATAGAGGCAAAGAAAATACCTTACATGTATTTGCCAAGTTCTGGTCGAAAATCGACAACACGCAATTCAACTGCCACGCCCAATGTCACAACGTCAACACTAACACGTGTGTCTCTACATGAATGTGGAGCCTCTGTAGCGGTGAGGGAAGCGAGCATGAAAGAGACTCTTTTCATTCTTTACCAGATATCTTTAATACCTCATCTTCAACAGATTCTTTGTCTGGCAACTTATTGATAGGTTTCTCGGGTGATACACCGATTTTTTAATCAATAGATGGCTGGGGTGAATGCGAAGTGTGAGAAATCTGACAAAAAGCGCAAGTTAAGCTAAGGAAGCACATTGACTGGTGAGAATGAAAGTAACACTGATTTAGCCGGTAAGATAGAAAATGCAGTACAACAGGCTCTTAGCAGTCCTTCCATCATTTCACAAATAAAACAGGCTCTTCTGCCAGAAGTAGGGAGTGCAATCAAGCTGCATTTGGATCAAGTAGTTGAGCCAGTGAAATTTCGATTAAACAACGTGGAGCAAAAAGTTGGAAAACACGATGAGCTCTTAGATTCTCTCATTAAAGAAAGCAAAAAACTGCAATTCAACAGCAAATGATTACTACAGGCAAACATAACTTATTGATAAGTGGCCTTCATGAGAAAAACGATAAAATCACAAGTCAAACAGTTCATGATCTGGCAGTGAAGTTAGATATTCAGTTTGCCGATTCATTCACTATGGATAGCATAGGAAAGAAGGCGACTGAAAAGAGCCAACCCATACTTGTTAGATTTGCTTCTCATTGGGACAAACGTAAACTTTATTTCCAGAGAATGAAACTGACAAAAGTAGGAATGTCAGCAGTCTTCATCAATGAAGATCTGATGAAAGATCAATCCGGAATCTTCTATTATACTAGGAGAGCGGAACAAGACAAACTGATCAAGACCACGTGGTCCTTCAATGGATCAATTTTCATCAAGTACATAAAGGGGTTGGTGTTCTGATCGCGTCCAAAGATGATCTATTGCAAAATCTAAGTATGATAAAAATGTGAAAAAATAAACTTAGTTCAATGCTCTCATTTGACTTTTCCCCACCTACTTGGACACCATCGTCAAGGATTATCTAATCACAACTTTAATAAACACTGTCTTCTAATGATGATATAGTTCCATTGTTGTTGAACAGGCCCACACCAAAAATACAAAATGCCGCTGGATCCATGAAGTTTATATAATCAAGTCCATTTACGATTAACATTTGGGAATGGTCGGTACAAGATAAGCAAGGAACCAGCTGAGGCCAACCTGTTACATCAGCTGACTGCATTTTACAAGACATAATGGCCAATGTATGCTCAGGAATGGACAGCATTCATAGACATGAACATTGCCACATGACATCTCTGTAATGGATAAACCAACAGCCATCCACAAAGATCAAAGGAATAAAAGACTGTAGTCACAACCACCTAGAATACGTTCACATGCAGATGATGCCTACTGTGTTTGTCAGGATGTGATTCCTTCCAGACTGAAAGGTGTCACTCTTTTATTTCAGCCTAAGACCAATGTAATAGTTCTCATAGGTAATCATCAATGCCCTAAGTCATTGCCACAGAGGTCTCTTAATTCTGGCTCTTTAGGACCGACAAAAGACAAATGAAATCAAGAACACATCTTTTTTCATTATTCACCTCATATTCATAGTACGAAACAGCAAAAAGATACAACCAAATAAACAAAAAGATTTAATTCCTCTGTAAATTAAGTAATCTTGTTCACAAAAGTAAAACCCTTTGATGTAAAATTATTCTTTGCTATTTATTATGGACTGAAAACCTGTCACATAGAACAGGACATCCAGCTCATGGTTTAAACAATCTGATAACTTAAAGCTTTTAGCTTTTTTTTCTGTGTCATTTTTTCATTTTTGATCTTATCTATGTCAGGACTTCTGACATTTGAAAGCTACAACAATACTTAATGCTGCCCAACATTTCTCTGCATGAACATGCTGCACACCCACTTTCCAACAAAGCACACTGGGTTCCTCCTTATATTATCAAGTCCATCTACTATTAAAGTTTGGGAATGGTCGGTACAAGATGAGCAAGGAACCAGCTGGGGCCAACCTGTTATATCAGCTGTCTGCATTTTACAAGACATAATGGCCAACGTATGCTTAAGAATGAGCAGCATTTATAGGCATGAACATTGCCACATGACAACTCGGTATTAAATAAACATCAACAAAGACAAAAGAAATAAAAGATTGCAGTCACAATCACCTAGAACACGTTCACATGCAGATGATGCCTATTGTGTTTGTGTGAATCGTGTCTTGTTTACTTGGAACGTAATATTAACAGGATGTGACTGGGTGTATCTGGTTTTAGGCAGATAGAACTGCTGCATAGCAGTTTTTCATGGGATTTTCCACTGTGTCTGACTCATACTTGTGTATAAAGGAGGTACATTTGCCTTGGTAGGCAGAGTGGTAACTCTCACTATATACAGTTGTTCTGAAGAGATTTCTGAGGGAAGAACCAAGAAGCCTAACCAGATTGGGAGAATTATCGATGTACAAGGAACCAGAATAAAAGACTTGAACTGGAGATCGAACCTGGAAGTTGTTTTTGCAGACAAGTCCACCCGTGTGAAGAACTCTGGTTACCAACACGCAGTCAGATATCACAGGCCGGGTGGTTTACAAACTGATGCCAACCTGTTACATCAGTTGACTGCATTTTACAAGACATAATGGCCCATGTATGCTCAGGAATAGGCACCATGCTGGAATGAAGATATCCACATGACAACTCGGTAATGGATAAACCAAACGCCATCCACAAAGACAAAAGGAATAAAAGACTGTAGACACAGCCACCTAGTTTACGTTCACATGCAGATGATGCCTATTGTGTTTGTCAGGATTCCTCCGAGGCTCAAAGGTGCAACTCTTTTATTTCAGACTAAGATAAATGTAATAGTTCTCACAGGTAATTATGAATGCTCCAAGACACTGCCTCAGAGCTCTCAAGTCTGGCTCTTGAGGACAGATAAGAAACCAATGAAATCATGGACATATATATCCACTGTCCGCTCTCAGGCCATACCTACTACTTCACTCTGTGTAAACCCTATACCTTACTGATTATTGTTTGCCTTCAGACTTTTCAATTTATATATATATATATATATATATATATATATATATATATATATATATATATATGATCATTATGTTAAAAGCCATAGATTTTTTTCTATTTTCCTCTGTCTATTCATAGTACAAAACAGGAAAAAGACACAAGTATATAAACATGGAGATTGAGTTGCTCTGGAAGTTAACTTCTCTGAGTACACACAATTAAAATCCATTGCTGAAAATGATTCTTTGCTGTAAATTATGGAATGAAAACTTGCCACCTAGAATCAGACATCCAGATCTTGGATTAAACAATCTGATCTGGTTTTAGTTATTTTAACCTGTTTTTTTTTTTTTTTTTTTTTTTCAATTTTGATCTTGTGGATATGAATATAATTGGAATGCCTAAGCCACAACAATGCTTAACGCTGCCCAACATTTCTCTGCATGAACATGCTGCACACCTGCTTTCCAACAAGGCACACTGGGTCCCTCATTATATTATCAAGTCCATCCACTATTAAAGTTTGGGAATGGCCGGTACAAGATGAGCAAGGCACCAGCTGAGGCCAACCTGTTACATTAGATGACTGCATTTTATAAGACATAATGGCCAATGTATGCTCAGGAATGGGTAGCATTCATAGGCATGAACATTGCCAATGACAACTCTCTAATGGATAAACCAACAGCCATCCACAAAGACAAAAGGAATAAAAGACTGTAGTCAAAAACAACCTAGAATACGTTCACATGCAGATGATGCCTATTGTGTTTGTTAGGATGTGATTCCTCCAAGGCTCAAAGGTGCAACTCTTTTATTTCAGATCAAAATAGATATAATAGTTCTCCTCAAAGGTAAATCATGAATGCTCTAAATCTCTGCCTCAGAGGTCCCTCAACTCTGGCTCTTGAGGACAGACAAGAGACAAATGAAATGAACAGGACTCTTCACTGTCCTCTCTCAGGACATACCTATTACTTTATTTTCTGTGAAAACTATACCTTACTGATTATCTTTTGCCTGCAGTTTTCAATATATATATGTAAATTTTCTCTCCAGTTATGGATCTTTTTCATTCTTAACCTCATATTCATAGTACAAAACGACAAGACACATACATGAATAAAAAGATAAAGATTCATTTGTTCACAAAGTTAAGGCCTCCTGGTACATGTTAAATCGTTTGAGGTAAAATCATTTGCGCTATAGGTTACAGAATGGAAACTTCTCATACAGGAATAGACATCCTTATCACAGTTTTAACAAATTGATCATGATTGAGTATTGTTTTTTGTTTGCCTTTAATTATTTATTTTATTTTTTCAGGTATTATTATTATTACTTTTATTAATATTTTTGATTTTTTAAAAAAAAATAATCCATGCATGACAATACAGGACATGAAGAAGCTACTCCACTGGCTTATAATGCCCAACGATTCTCAATGGGATGTGCTGTGTACCCGCATGCCGAGAAGACATAAATGTATTGGGTCCCTAATTGTCTCTCTAAGTCCAATTACCAAGTTTGGGAATGGTCAGTACAAGATATGCCAGGAGCCTGCTGAGGCCAACCTGTTGCATAAGCTAATACATGCTCAGGGAAGGGGAGCATTCATATTTCTGTTTTTTATTCCTGATTGGCCACATCTCCAAACAAACAAAGACACAAAAGCAACTTTACTGGTTGATGTAGCCCAACATATCTCCACATTGATGTGATGCACACCTGAATGACAACAAAAAATCCCGAGTCCCCGATTTTCCCACCACAACTCCAGCTGCTTTGTTAGGGAATTGCCATTTGAATATGTGCAAGTGAGCTGCTGCTATGACCTGTTGCATCAGCTGGCTGCTCCTTCACAAGACACACTCGGTAATCTGTTAATGGGTAAAGGGGAGCACTGATCAGACATTGGAACTGGAAGCAGCCTGTGCATAAACACATTGGGAGAAAATGAATAAGTGTAAAATTTGATGTTTTCTTTGTACATGGTGTTTTGTTTTGTTGTGATCCATTTAAATTCTATATATTATGCCAGGAGAAATTGAAAAAAGACTGGACATGGACATTCAGAAACACCCAACTCAGGGGCGAGGAGGCATTTTGCTGCAACACTGGATTTGAACTAAGTGGTAGTGGGTCACAATTGCACCATTTTAAAATGCACTGGCATAAAGATCTCTGTGTTTGTTTGAGCAAGAAAAATCATGGGGAGAAAGAGGAAAACTGTGGATGCTACAGATGCAGGGAATAAGATACAGAGATAGGATCTGAAAACAGAAAACAGTGGACAGATATTAAGATTTCAAATGCATATAGCATAAGGTGAACAAGGTAAATTGTTTGCTTTCTGTAAGTTCTGCTCAACAACGCGAGATACCAGTATCAGGTGTGGGGGAAAGAACAACTGTTGAAAACGCTTTCAGTTGGACAGGCCGACACTATTATAAGCACATTTTAAGTTGTTCTAGTCTGGACTTTGCACAGTAAATTCAACACTTGTACTTTCTGAAATCTTCACTGTGCCAGAACAAAAGGATAAACTTGACCAGTAAAAATTATTGTAATGTGATATTAAAAGTGCAGTGACAGTGATTTTTTTTTCTGCTTAGAACCATTGGTTCATTTATAATTTATGCAACAAGATCACCAGAAATCCCTGGTTGTTTTTGTATACACAATCATTAGCATGATTAGTGCAGCATCTTGTACATTTGTACTAGTCCTGGAGTTATGACTGGATCCCAACATATTTTCAGGGTGGTAGAACAAGAAAATAAACATGAACTTTGAAATATAAATTCTTTGTGTTGTGACAGTGTTTTTGTGTATTTACTGCTCATTGACTGTGGTTAACCGTATTTTATATTCATTTTCCTATTCCTTTTCTTACAGCTGATTTTTGAAATTTTTAACCACCAGACTGTACCATTTTAACTACATATTGAACAAAATTTCTCACATGGGGGGAGGGCTTGGGAGGGGGGCATGCACCCTTCCCGAGCCCTCCCACCATCATCCATGCAATCTCCTAAATTTCTACTGATAAATCAGGAGCATCTCGTGAATTGGGGGAGAATAACTTGGAACCTCTGGTGCAGCCCTTGCTGATTGACTTTATACCAGGCTAGTGCCCTCTGTCAGCAATTCCACGAAGCTACGGCCAATGGCTTTGGCTGAAGTTGGTCTGATGCATCATGACTTACCAGAGAATGGAAGCACCATGGACTCACCCAATGTGATGTGGTGCTCAATTAGAAGCTCATTTCAAGAGGCATTTGTATTGCATGAATAATTCCAGCTTAATACATGAGAAAAACATCCCTGGTATGGAGCTACAATACATCTGTGTGAATACATTGCCACAAATGGAAATCACACTTGGGTGTCATTCTTAATGCACCTTTTGATGGAAAAGCTGGTGTCTGGTACCACAGCCAAACCTCCAATCCACTACTCCAGCTGGTTCATCTCCGTGGCAAGACATAGTGACAGCTATTTGGATTCAATGTGAAGTGCCCACACATGAAGCACAAGACACTATGATCCAAAATGTTTAGCCTAGCACCTGATGCTTTGTATTGGTAAACACACAAAATCCGCCTTTCGGCATCCTGGTATTGTCCTGAACTTCCAGGTCAACTGGTAGCTTGTTTAATGAACTTGGCGATGAAGAATCCTATGGTGTCATTGTCTGGAGTCATGGTCATATCTGAGGTGATCCTACCTGGGTCAAATCTCTGGAGCAATGCCAGCTGATCATTGGTGAGACTGGAGCCCAGCATGCCTGGCCCACCCACAAGTGGCTCCTTGGAAGAAAACAAAAATACATATAATACATTAAACATATTAATGTCAACATATTTATTGTTCATTGCTGCTTTTTGGTCTTTTTGCAAATTTTCACAATGAATACTGAATAGTTTCTCATTAAAACAATTTTACAGTAATCATAGTCTTGATGACATCCTTGCTTTGATGAATGTGCTATGCATCAGCCATGTGGCAATTGCTTCTACGCACACATGAGTGTGCCATACACATGCATATGATATACTCGTCCTCAGAAATGAAAATGGATACCAATGTGTGAAGGTGTTCCCACTGCATGCCAATTTAAACCCAATTCGTGAACAGAATTCTGAATACAAAAAGTTTTGTTACCACTTTAATAAAAACCCACCAGTACTTTCAGACCTGGATCCACTATCGGGGCAACTTTCTCCCCTGAGCTTCATCTTTCACTTAGCAGGAGCGCTTGGCAGGTCCAACTGGTGCTGCTACTTAATTGATAGCCTGCGGTTACTTCTGTGTCTGATACAAAATCCCTATTCTGGGGCCTACAGATGCCTACAAGTGGTAACTGCACGATTTTGTATTTACATTTTCAGGTAATGTTCACTCTTGACGAGTCCCATTATATATTGTGCATTACATTTATTTGAGAAATTAATCTTCCTTTAACACCAATCACATATATATTTTGGGTACTACCTCTTCAAAATATCCAATAGGCAAACCCACAGGCACTTGGCTTCCATTTTGAAAATTGTGGATTCCGCACCCAATGGTTTGTAATGAGGAGAGTATTTACACAATCTTGGGGGATTTATAATATATGACACCAAAAGTACATATTTTGCAAATGTTTCTGAGCATCAATAATGATATGATGTATGATGTGGCTGCAATTCACTTTAATATCCAAATCAAATGAACTTGTGTGCGACTGTCCCACAATGCATTGCCCTATGTTCAAAATGGTGTATGCTCCACAACTGATTTGTCGGCTCACATTTGGATTTGTAACTAATGATGATAAATACTTCAGACACAATGGAGCGGGCAGATTAAAATTAAGATAATCAGTAATGTGCTAAAAGTTCTTTAAGGACCCTTTGCCCTGGTAGCTCAGAAAACAGGCACTGGAAACTAGCAAAATATTACAATAACGATCACCGTGGACTTATTAACAACAGGTCCAAGGACCACCAAATAACCGGGGCTACATCGATTTTTATAAGGGAAGGGTGGCTTCGACAAAAAAAAAGAAAAAAGGGGGGGGGGGTTACAAAATTTATTAAGGGTCGCACCTTTCAGTAGGGTGCGGTTGGGTTAGTGGAACCACGCATATTTTGTTAGGCCTTGGGTAACTTGGACATTTGTTGAAACATGTTTAAAGTACATGTTATTTCCCCTTTTACATATTCCTTCCTTGGACATCAGTTTAATTTTTTTACCTGGGCACAGCCAGGGTGGCTTGTTGAAAGAGAAATACCCATGACCAGGCTCTACATAGGTCTTCAGTATATTGATGTGTGTTTGGCATGGCTCATTTACAGGCCTATGTACCCTGTGTCTGGGTCCTTTTGCAGGGCCTATGTACCCTATGTCTGGCTTATTTACAGGGCCAATGTAATCTATGTCTGGCTTATTTACAGGGCCAATGTACCCTATGTCTGGCTTATTTGCAGGGCCTATGTACCCTATGTCTGGCTCATTTACAGGCCTATGTACCCTGTGTCTGGGTCATTTACAGGCCTATGTACCCCATGTCTGGCTTATTTAGAGGGCCAATGTACCCTATGTCTGGCTTACTTACAGGGCCTATGTACCCTGTGTCTAGCTCATTTACAGGCCTATGTATCCTGTATCTAGGTCATTTACATGTTTATGTCATTTACAGGCCTATGTACCCTGTGTCTGGGTCATTTACAGGCCTATGTATCCTGTATCTGGGTCATTAATAGGTTTATGTCATTTACAGGGCTATGTACCCTGTGTCAGGGTCATTTACAGGCCTATGTATCCTGTATCTGGGTCATTTACAGGTTTATGTCATTTACAGGCCTATGTGCCCCGTGCCTGGGTCATTTACAGGCCTATGTACCATGTGTCTGGGGATTTTTGATAAAATTCAGAATGTTGGACTCCAATAAACTGCTATCTATAATATTACTCTGTATGAAAACTATATTATCTACATAATTATTGGACCTAGTACTTTTGTTGCACACCCAGCGCATTAGTAAATTAGTTAATACAGTTTGCAGATTTTTTTTTCTCAAAACTTGCTGCGGCAAGCTGAGCCAAATAATGCTCAGTTTACCAAAGTGAATGAGACAGAAGTGTAAGTGCTTGCTCAGCTAGGACTGTGAGTACAGCGTGTTAAGGATGCGATGCCAGCAGTCAGCAGCTTCCACCAGTGGCCTAGGATTATGCCGAAGCAAGCTGTTGACTCAATCTCCAGCAGGCTACTACTGGTACACGGCCACACTCAATCTCCAGCAGGTTACTACTGGTACACGGCCACACTCAATCTCCAGCAGGTTACTACTGGTACACAGCCACACTCAATCTCCAGTAGGTTACTACTGGTACACAGCCACACTCAATCTCCAGTAGGTTACTACTGGTACACACAGCCACACTCAATCTCCAGCAGGTTACTACTGGTACACGGCCACACTCCATCTCCAGCAGGTTACTACTGGTACACAGCCACACTCAATCTCCAGCAGGTTCCTACTGGTACACAGTGACACTCAATCTCCAGCAGGTTACTACTGGTACACAGCCACACTCAATCTCCAGCAGGTTACTACTGGTACACAGCCACACTCAATCTCCAGCAGGTTCCTACTGGTACACAGTGACACTCAATCTCCAGCAGGTTACTACTGGTACACAGCCACACTCAATCTCCAGCAGGTTACTACTGGTACACAGCCACACTCACTGATATTCAATGCTAACTTCTGACCATTGAGTGCCTGGGTGTAGGAGCTAGCTGAAAATGCGTCCAATCCAGAAGCATTTGAGCATCCTACCTGCTGTCCCAGCGTCAGACACGGGAACTGGTCCAGGGCCCAGGCCACCATGCCCTCATTCTCCTCCAAAGTCACTGTACATGTGCTGTACACCAAAACCCCTCCCGGCCTCAGCAGCGCCACCGCCTGGTAACCACAAGTAACAAAAAAATAGCCACAGTGTACACAAACACTTGGGACATTACTATAATACAAAGATTACTATAATATGTTTCAGTCAAAGTGTCTCATGTGTATGTCTGCTTACGTCAATACTTTTTAATGATGTTAACATCAAATACATTGAAGAATAGTGTCACAAACAATTTAAAAGGGAAAGTGTGTTAATACCAACATAAACTTATGCCAAGCTGGAGTTTCACTCAAAATTTTAAACCTGGAAAAATTAATGAATGCAGATTTATGATTTATGGTGATATGGTCAGCAGCTCTAAGTGTTCTTTGCTTTCATGGCATTTCTTCACATACACATTGGTTGTGGAGTGAACAGTCATTGGCATGCACTATTTTTCGTATTTTTTAAAAACATGTTTTGGTTCAGAGCATGGAAGACCTGGGACTGTTGCTCCTGTTTGTATATACATGTACAATACTAACCTGTGAAAAAAATTGTTTCTGATACTTGGGATAAGACATGAGTTCCTTGAGAGACATTTTATTTCTACAGTTGGGGCGCTGGCCCAGGGCACTGCAGGGGGCATCCAGCAGTACCCTGTCGAAGCTGCATGCAGGATACGGTGGTGGTCCGTCAGTGCCTGCAATTTCAGCAGAACAGATACACTGACAATATTTCAAGGGCGGCAAAACTCATTCCCCACCCACCACCCCCTTATCAAAGTATCCCAGATGGCTGTTCCCAGTCTGCTGTGACTTATTAGTGACAGGGTCAATGGATAGACCATGTGTACTCCATCAATGCGTACAAAGTAGGGCTCACATTATATGGAAAAAAATGTCAATCACATTTTAAACACACTTTACATGGAAGTATGCTCTTGCAGTATAAAACGTGAGCCAAAAATGATTAAAGCAATTCATTTTTCGGTGCAGATTCTTTATTTAAAATTCAATATATTAGTTATACTCATTGGTGAATTTTGTTTACTCTCTTGATTATTCCGAGCTGCAAGAAAACAACATACTGTGATGATGCCAACAAATGACAGTTTAGTATTATATGGCTTACACCAACGTATACGGCAGACGTGCTAAAAAAATTTATCACGTCACTTCAAATTTGTAAGTGACAAACAAGACAGAATTTTAGGCATGTCATAAATTACAGGTACCAGACTGAAACTTCATAAGCAGAGACATCTTTAGCTTTCTTTTAAATGGATATAATGTCCGATATGTCTGGCTCTTCTATATCTAATGTCCTCCTGGCATGAATTACCGTTATACTCACTTGAATCTGGATCAAAGGTTTTGGTTGCATTGTGACTAAAAGCCTGTATACATGACAGTCCCCATTTGTCTGCATTGGCCAGCACACGCTCCACCTTCCTTGCTCCCTTGTCTAATGCAATCACTGCTCCCTGCATGTATTAAACATGAGTACATGGCTACAGGAGCAAGCTGGACATCTGCACACTTCAAAGTACTCAGTGAACATTATTCTGAACATCAAAACCTCTATCAATCAAACTTGTATATTTAATGTATACCATGCAAATATCCCTGGCCAGATA
Organism: Hermodice carunculata; assembly: GCA_964020975.1. Classification (NCBI taxonomy): domain Eukaryota; kingdom Metazoa; phylum Annelida; class Polychaeta; order Eunicida; family Amphinomidae; genus Hermodice; species Hermodice carunculata. The sequence continues at coordinate 141,097,638 of OZ026612.1, forward strand.
GCCAACTTTTGGAACTGAAACTGGTTAGCAAAAAGTTGGTACATGTATTACGGAAAAACCCAACACAAATACATGTGAGAAGTGCTCCCCAGTGTCAATGTGGGAAAATCTCGTCAAGAAAACGGATCCACTTGTTGCGTTCAGAAGGGCTTTCAGTTCCAGGTGAAAGAATGTAATGGAACATTTTGTTTTGTTTGGGGTACATTTTCTGACTTTTAAATTGAGTCCTGCATCATGTTTACACACAAACTGGCAATTTTGGACAAGTGTGAAAAGTTTGCAAAAGTAAGAGTCACCTTGCACAGCATTGGTGTTATATTAATTATTGTTTTATTATCCACAGCCAAACCTAGGTCAGCAATTGATTTTGCTCGTATGCAAAGAGTTCATATGCAAATATAGATGATATTTTTGGGGGGTGGGGGGTGGGGGTGTAAGCATTTATTTACAATTCCAGACTTTTCACCCTTGGAAAACACATATCATGAACAACCATATGGAAGATGACATTAAGCCTCTCTTGCATCTAATAATAAAACTTTATAACCCCCTTACCTTATTCTGCATCAGTGCAGCAATGTGTGTAGTTTTTCCTCCTGGTAACAGAAAAGTAGAGTCTGAATGTTAACAACAGTCACAACATGTTTCACACTCATTAATAAGTCACACCATGTTTCACAAACATTAATAAGTCACACCATGTTTTACAATCATTAATAAGTCACACCATGTTTTACAATCATTAATAACAGTCATACCATGTTTTACAATCATTAATAACAGTCCCATTATGTTTCACTGTCATTAATAACAGCCACACCATGTTTCACAGTCATTAATAACAGTCACACCGTGTTTTATAATTATTAATAACAGTCAGACCATGTTTCACAATTATTAATCACAGTCACATCATGTTTCACAATCATTAATAACAATCACACCATGTTCAACAACCTTTAAGCAAAAATATAAATTCAACTTACAAGAACATGTACTAGCAGTGAATGCTTCATTGATATTTACTCCCAATTTTAAGTTTAAAATATACCAGAAAGCAAAAGGGCTATGTGAACTGCCCATCCTCAGCTGACATTGACATTCAACCCCTAATAAATTCCACTCTAGTTTATACTAGGGAATGAGGATTTTGGAGAGGACATAAAAAATGTGAATTACCATTCCATGGTAGAGACCTACCCAAGGTACTTTTCCACCAAGTTTGAAGTCAATCTGCCCTGTGGTTTTGGAGAAGAAGTCGAAAATGTGAATTGTGAAGCTGGACGACAGTACATACAACGATGGACAAAGAAACATAAGATAAGCTCAGCTACTAACAAGTCAGCTAAGCTAAAAAATTTGCAGCACCACTTGGTGAACAAATTAAGAACTCAGAGTCCCTAGGAGTGTTCCTGTGTCATATCAAAGCAATTTGGTGAACGGTTTCAGAGAAGATTTTTTAAGATTTGCCATAAAAAGAACATAAAAAATTCATTGAAAATCCAAAAATCACTGGGGCATGACCATTTGAATAAACTTGGTATTGACCCACCCAAGGCACATCCTCACCACGCATGACATGGATCTAGCTGACAGTTTTAGAGAAGAAGCTGAAAATGTAAATAGTTGACAACAGATGGACGGACAACGACCGATGGAGGACCATTCTATAACCACAGCTGACTGACAAGTCAGCTAAGGTAAAAAAAAACGCCAAAGAAATGCAAACACCTGATGAGGTATGGCATGCACCATGACACCCATGTACTGTTGCTTGGGAAGTGGTATAATGATTCAAAGCTGCAAAGAACGCTATTTTGAATATTTTCAGTTGTTATTGAGTTGATATGAACCCCTGCATGATGTGTGTTCTAAAAAATTGTTAACTATAAATACAAAATCGTAAAACCAAGCGAAATATAGATATCTACATGTACACACTTGATATATTAGCCGACTTAATTGCCAAAGAAAAATATACATCTAGGAGCTTACCTGGGGCAGCACACATATCAAGCACACGTTGCCCTGACTGAGGGTCAAGAACATGGGTACATACGATAGATGGCAGGTTCTGTGGGAATATCAGATGTGGCAATACATCAGACAGTGAGGGGGCTCTGTACACGGGGTCAGTCATCTCTACGCCAATTCCACTGAATGACAAAAACATGCTGTAGATACAGGTATCTTCTATAATCTTTATTCGCACTTAAACAAGTAGCCGCTGACGCTAGCCATATCCCCCACCCACAGTAATCATGGACGGACGGATGGACGGAAAGACACACGGACGGTGCCCATTACCATAGCCCCTCTAAGGTCTACCCACCATAAAAAAATCAAAGGGCTGGCATCAATAATTTAGAAGAAATGGCTCGGACAAAATTTGTTTTGTATCTTGAGCTTGCTTAATGAACTTTGTTAATTAATGGAAGTAATTAGCCACAGAAAACAATGCCTATGCACACCTACTACCTAAGGTCTACACACCATAAAAAATTCAAAGGGCTAGCGTTAATAGTTTAGAAGATATGGCCCGGACAAAATTTGTCCTGCTTAATGAACTTTGGTAATTAATTAATTGATGCAAGTAATTAGTCACACAAAACAATGCCTATGCACACCTACTAACTAAGGTCTACCCACCATAAAAAAATCAAAGGGCTGGCATCAATAATTTAGAAGATATGGCCCGGACAAAATTTGTATTGTATCTTGAGCTTGCTTAATAAACTTTGTTAATTAATTAATTAATGGAAGTAATTAGTCACAGAAAACAATGCCTATGCACACCTACTACCTAAGGTCTACCCACCATACAAAATTCAAAGGGCTAGCATTAATAGTTTAGAAGATATGGCCCGGACATAATTTGTCTTGCTTTACGAACTTTGTTAAATAATTAATTAATGCAAGTAATTAGCCACACAAAACAATGCCTATGCACACCTACTACCTAAGGTCTACCCACCATAAAAAATTCGAAGAGGTAGCATTAATAACATGATATAATTAATAATATGGGCCGGAATATAATTTGTTTCGGACGGAAGGACGGACACACGGACGGTGCCCATTACCATATCCCCTTGCCCACTTTGTGGGCGGGCGATAAAAAGGCACATGCATAATATATATACTTGAATGTACATAAAGTGATATGACAACAAATATCTATAACAGATGATCACCATGAACACATCAAAGAAAAAAAAACGCATGCTGGAAGTGTGTGCTGTCCCAGGTACATGTACCATTAAATCTCACAACCTACACTAGCGTTTGTGTAGAGCCCCTACCTACATGTACTGAGGCTGGCAGACTGAGTGGCTAGAGGACAAACACAAATTATGAATATGTTATGGCCATTTCAGTATGATTATCACCATCAACCAAAGTACTAGACAGGAAACTAAATTTTGTAAACTGAGTTTATAAAATGGTCTTCCCGCCAGTTCCTACAAATTCCATCTCCCAAAGACTCTGGCTTATTGTACCTACTGTGACAGGCAGCCAGTCTGTGTCTGGGGATAGCACTCGCAGCATAACAATTTTGCCGATTTGATGTATGACTTTGCTGGGTATGGGTAATAACTTGTGGGTGAACCGAACAGTCAGTGTGTCAAACATCAGTGTCCACAGCTTGAATGTGGTTGTTTGGATGGTACTTTGACACTTAACATCAGAAATGCCTCAAACATGGTGAAAGTGCACATTGTCCACATAAACACAAAAGTGGATCATGTCTCATGCCCAAAATTTGATCGTTGTAGTCTGTAGTCTTCTGCTTTTGTGATGTTCAGTACACACAAACTTCAGGTCTGCATTATAGTTGCTTATACAGGTACATGGACATTTTAAGTCATCCATAAATCAGTGAGATGTGTGCAATAAAATTCTTACCTGACTTTTTCACTGTTGCAAAAGATGTTATGCCTACTTATTCTGGCGATGCCATTCCCCACAAACACAGTCTGTCCTTCAAATGGCTTGACAAGGCCCTTGCGGCAATGGCCGTTAAAATCAGCATACACCGACACCCGGTCCCCAACCGACATGTCTGAACAAAAATAAAAGTATATTTCAACTCAGGGAAAAGCTACATGCAAATCACATGAAAAATTGTGTAACTGTGTGATGACTGGTTTACATCCCGTTACATCTGTTTATCTCATGTCCATGTATCTGCAGTTAAAAGATACTTTATCGTTGACAATATATAATATTTGGGGGGGGGGGGGGGAGGATGGTGCTCATTTCACTCTTTCATAATTTGGCCAAAGACTTCAAGAAAAGTTTTTGAAACAATGCTGCACACATGTGTATCAAAAAATAACCAAAAAAAAAAGATTTAAAAGGAAAAATATAAGATGTTAATTTTGCCACCAGGTGACACAATATAATGGTTTAGATTAAATACAATGTTAATGTTAACATTAATCTACTTCAGCAGCAGCTAATATGCAGTGGGTAAAATGTATACTTTATCAGCTTTTTTTGAATGGCAATAGGCACACATGACCAGCGGGATAATAAGTTCACGGCTGATAAAATTTTTGATTTATGATATTCTTTTGCATACATTACCATATATCTTATAAATTTAGAATCATAAATGTACTATACTTCTGTTTTGTATTGTTTTTCAAGTTCAAAAAAAAACAAACAAAAAAACATGTGAAACATGAATACCAAATAATGTGCGGCAGAAATTTGGATCGGGATATGAAAAAGACAACATTTATCAGTTTTACTTCTCCACATAATATTTTTCCTACTTACAAGAAGGGGCTGCCATGATGCCCTGGGCAAAGACATGGGCCCCTCTCAGCACTGCCATGCCACAGGCCAGGTCTACTATCACTTGCTGCTTGGTCTGGAAGTATAGAAAACCAAGATATACCACACAGGCCAGGTCTACTTGTATCCAGTGCTGCTTGCTACAGAAGCATGGAAGACCAAGACAAGTCACCAGAAAGGTCAGGTCCATTGTCACTTGTTGCTTGCCTTTGAACCTTATGATTACTTCCTTGTTCAGCAGCATCTCACCATATTTTGAGGTCCCCAGAACTTTCCAAATATATTGGATTATTTGTCTGATCAGAAGTGCCAGTTAAAACAAGTGATGAATAAAGACTTTCTTAGCCATAGAAATCTAATAGTGTCAACAGACACTGACCAATCATGATGCTGACAATTCCAGCCGTAAGTTTGTATGTTAAAGATAATTGTGCATATATTTTATTTATCGGTGGCAAACATTGAACAAAACTTTAATATGTAGCTTTTAAGTCATTTTTTATTGTGTTAGTATTTTTACCCTTGTGTTATTATTGTATGTATATATGAATATTATGGTCAAATAAAATATTCCTGATTTCTGATTCATGGCATCTACAAGGCCTTCCCTTCTTGCTTCTTTCACACAGCAGGGTGGAATTTGTATGATCAAACACTACAAGTCTGGGGAACAGTTTTCACAATAATTAACCAAGTTTGCTGGGGCACATTGCTGTGTTTCTAATTTAAGAATGCTCCATGCCAGCACTTGTATAGAAGTCACATGCAGCACGCACATTCTGGCTGCCCAGTAGCACTGAACCAATTAAATCAGGCCACCTCACTGACATCATTATGTAAGAATTTCAAGGCTGCATCTTCTATGCCCAATCATGAGCAACTTCAGCTTATGGTTTCTAGTAACACACAATGAAATTCCAACCCTTTGCAAAATGTTAGCCCAACCAACATGTGCATTATATTGTAGAGACAGTACCTTATCCAGCTTCAAAGGGCCTGTATGGGGCACCACCAACACATCAGGCAGACTGGAATGCTCTTCTACTCTCAGTGGCTTCTCATCTTTGGCCTTGTGTATCTGAAATGGAACATTGTATTCAAATGAGTTATCTTCTGATCAAAGCTGTCTTTGAAATTTTAAAATTAGTAGCCTTTTTATATCACTAACATGGCAAAGAAAAGTGTAGCAATCCATAATTAATGACACAATGATTATGATGATAATAATTTATAATCATATGTAAAAAGTATTTAAAAACAAAAAAAAATAACACCTCCACACTGCCGTTTAATGTGAACCTCAAACTACCCATGGCACCAACTGCTTCAGCTGAGTGCCTTGAAGGCAGCCTTACTTATTCCAAGGTTTTGGATTGTAATGCTATTGTCTCCACCCGCTACACATACATGTAATGTGGCAATTGTCCATGAGCCACTTGAAGTTGCTGTAAATGTACCTATTTTGAATTTGCTACTTGTGTGGAATGGTAAAATGGTGGAAAAGTCCATGTATATGTAACCTGGTCAAGGTGGCGCTGTAGCTGCTGCTTGGCCTGCTCCCTGGTGGCAGCACTGGTGTTGATCCTCAGGGTGGTGAACACAGGAGGCATAGACAACCTGTGCAGCAGATTGCCCAGCTGCTCCCTCGCTCTGTCAATCCCATGTCTGCTAACGACCTGCATCAGTGCCAAAATCATATACATTTTGTGATTCAACAACAAAAATTATAATGTTCAGACACTCAAAACTAAAGCTTCTTTTCTTCTGGGATTACCACATTCATCTTAATAAGCACACACTCCTTAATAAGTGCACATCCCCATTTTTTTTCAATGAAAGAACTTTCAAAATACCCCATAATTTTCAAATGGTGGTAGAATTTATTATTACACTTAGGATCTATATTTTTTCAGCTTTTGATGACGATTTTTTTTATAGCACACTGTGCACTTATTAAGATAAATATAATACTTTATGATCTTTATATGTGGTTTTAAACTAGGATGCTAGTTCCACTCAATACCACCAGTGACAGTGGCACCACCATGCCTCCCACAAGTCATTTAAGAAATAAACTTCATTTCGAGTGTTATCATACTGGTGTGAGGGAATCTTGTTTGTAGTCATGTTTTCCATTAAATGAAGATGAGGTTTTCTTGGTGTGTGTCTGCATGACACCATTACGGATTTGCCTTGGGATAAACGCATTAATGTCAAACTTAGCCACCAAATGCCCGCATTTTCAGTATGGCAACATGGTTACATCTAGAGAGAAAAAGCAGGTGGCTCTGCTTTCATGTACATAGTTCGAGATCACATTTAGCACTTGTCATAATATAATTATACAACATTTAACCTTTCATAGGATTGTAATTGCATACCTACTGACACAGCGTGCAATAGGCTAATGGCCCTGTCTTGCCTCCATCCTTTCTACCCCTGTTAGTTTCTCTATTTTTTCTGTGTCCCTATTAGTACCCCAATAAAACCTTACATACATGTAAGTACAAGCAATACTACTGGAACATAATTTAGTTTCCCTATATTTTACAGGAGGTGAAAAAAACAAACCGACAAGGTGACAGAAATGCAGACTCAGGTGAAAGAACAACATCAGTATCAAATGTCTTACTTACTTTAATCACCCATATCCCAGAACTAAAATAGCCATATCCATTACTTCCTCATTTATATTTTTGTATTTTCCACAGCTACACTGAATTTGTCAAGGACAGTTTCTTACAGTTTGTAATTCCTCAAATAATTTAAGACCATAATATAGTCCAAAACTAATTAACAAAAAAAATCTGACAACTTTCACTCTATTTTGTTTTACTTTTATTTTCCATAAATTTATTTTTGTATAGCTTTCATATTTTTCAACATTGTTATATGTTTCCACAAGAAATTACAAACATGCAGGTATCTCTTGTCATACAGTTTGACTCCTGTACAGGTCACTGCTGGTAAGAAAAAATATGAACAGTGGCATATATTTTCACCATCCATGTTGAAAGAAGATACAGTTATTTTTCCTGTTACAGGTGATATAAATTATTTTTAGGGCAGTTGATGCTTTCTTGTTCCAAATGGAAGCACTACATTCAGTACTTCGTTTCAAAACCCCTCAATTCATGAGGAGTCACAGACATACCTTCTCTGCATATGTGGACAATTTTGATCATCACTTGCAACACATGTGGCAAAATTACCAGTTGTGGATCAAATGTAGAAATATATTCATTGCAACATTGTTGTGTCTACTGTATGTGCTTTGTCAGTATGGTGGAACTTTTCAATGGAAAAATATTCTGTCCAATGCAAAGAACTTCCACTATCCCACCAGTATTGATCATACATTTCCAATGCAAACACTGGGGTACATTATCATGCTGTGTTGCCCACAGCTAGCCATGTGCCACTTTGCCGCCTGAGCTGCTGGGTGAGCAAAATTCAACTGAAAATGAAGATGAAAGAACAATGTGGATGACAACGCTGACAAATATCATGATGATGATCGCAACAATAGTGGTCGTGGTGACAAAAAAAGTGATGATGGCCATAGCGATGATAATGATACAAGTTATGGTGATAACCGAAATCTATCTATCTATCTATCTATCTATCTATCTATCTATCTATCTATCTATCTATCTATCTAAATATATATATATATATATATATTCTGCATTAGTCTATTAGTAGCCAATCAGCTGTCTCTATTTGTACCACGTGCCTGCCCTGTAAATGTTACATTGGATCGTTATATTGGACAGCTCGAGACAATCCCCGTGCGCACGTGACGTCATAACGCAAATGACGTTCACTGGGGCTTTTCCCTAGCTTCAGGCAAAATGTGTAAAATTTCAATGGGAAATAAATTTTGTGATTTAACATTAAAGTGTTTCAGACTTCTATATTTATACAAGGAAAATCATACAAATTGCAGAATATAACAGATGTTGGATGGCAGGGAGTCCAATATGAAGTTTACGGGACTCTGAAACGTTATACTGGGTTCGGCTTCGCCTCACCCAATATAACGTTTCATCGTCCCGTAAACTTCATATTGGACTCCCTGCCATCCAATATCTGTATAATATATATATATATATATATATATATATATATATATATATATATATATATATATATATATATATATATATATATATTGCCTAATTGTACTTCAAATCCTGTTAAGAAAAATTGTTTTGATAGCATGTTTTTGGCATAAATGCTAATGACTTTCATTTTTTTCTGATATGCCTAAATGTACATTTACTCAATATTAAAAAATTACTCAAAATTAACAGTATTTTCTCAAATGTCACAAACCTGACACATTAAGTTATATATATATATATATACATATATATATATATATGCATATATGCATATATACATATATATATACATACATATATATATATATATACATATATATATACATATATATACATATATATATACATATATATATATATATACATATATATATATATATATATATATATATATATATATATATATATATATATATATATATATATATATATATATATATATATTTCATATGGATTGAAGCTGCGCTCGCTTTTTACGGTGCCAGCCGTTTACATTAAATTGTATTGTGACGTTTGGCCCCAAGAGGGCGTATTAGTCAATAAAGATTTTGAACCTTTGAACGCGATATTAGGGGCTATTTTAGACTTGTCAAGCGTACCTGTGGATTGCAGAGAATGTCGTCAAGAAATTTCAGTACATCTGATTCTAGAACGAGTGAAGTACGCGATGCCATCGCTTTCAGTGAACCACTGGACAACCCAACGACACCACATCGACCAAATTCTAGCCTCGCTGTGGCTATGATCCGGTGGGATTTTTTTCACGGTAATTCATATTCAGTTTCGAGTTCGGTATGCAGATTATAAATTCACAGTGCATTCATCCTTTTTTCAACTCGGTGAAGCGTGGAAGAATAAGACGAGGAGATGCATGCAGAGTAATGCGGATCAGAGTTATTATAATTTAAACGCTGTTTTTAAGCAGAGGAACACCACTTCTTTTTGGAATATGTTAAATAGTTATTCTCGCACGAAAGTTACTTCTGCTCTTAACGCTCCTCAGTTTTACGATTTTTATAAGAGTATCATGGGTCAGAACTGTGAACTCAGAACTCTTTTATTTATGACCAACAAATGGTATGAAACATAAATATTGATACAACAAAAAAAAAACTGTCTAAGTTGGTCAAGGATGACTCTTGCTGTAACATTATGCATGTTGCTGTGGCCAGAGCCACCTTTGGCTTTGTAACAAGAATTGTGTTTCTGAACATGATGATTTTATAAAGAAATATGTTGTACATCAGGATGACCAATAAATTCTTGTAGCTATCTTAAAATGCTATGGTATACAAAAACCTTTAGATTAATTATTTTGTTGACAAATGTAACAATCATACACAGTGCATTCATGGTTGTACTTGTTCATTTGTTCAAAAAAAAAAAGTTTTCACATAGTTTGAAAAACCTTTGAGGCTTTGAGAATAGCTTTTATCTAATACGTTGTCATCAGTCGAGTTTATGACTTTTAGAATATCAAAAATTAGACTTTCTTGCCCAAATTTGTTTTCAACTTGATTAATATTTAACTCAACGTTTCTTATACTTCTAGTATCGTGATTATGTATATGTCTATTAGATATATATGGTAATTAAAAAGCAGTCTTGTTTGAAGTTTGTCATGTACCAATTTGTAATAAAATTTAAGTTTGGCTAAAGTAAACAAATCTTCTACCTTCAATAGGTTAAAACATTTTAAAATTGGTTCAATATGTGCATTATAATTGCTACAAGATATACAACGCACTGCCTTCTTCTGAAGCTTTGTTGTTTTAGTATGTTTGAATCCCCGGGTGAGTATGCCATAATTTATATGAGGTAATATCAAAGAATTGTATGAGGTAATTTTTGTATTTAAAGAAAGAAAATGCTTTAACTTATTAATGATGCCAATAGTTCTTGATATTTTGGAACTTATTTTAGCAGTATGATTATTCCAAGCAAGTTTCTCATCTAAAGTAGGTCCAAAGAAGTTGAAATTATCTACATGCTAAATTTAGATATTATTTATTAAAATTTCGGGTACAATGAAAGATTTGTTAGGTTGATGACAAATCATAAATTTTGATATATTAACATTTAAAGAGAGCTCACATACTTTAAGCCATTCACTTAGGAGATTTAATTCATTGTTTATAGTAATGCATCAATTTTGATCCTTTGGATTTAAGTATGTATAAAGAGCAGTATCATCAGCATACATTATATATGTAAATAGTTCACTAGCATTTGAAAAATCATTTATGTATATGATAAACAGAAGTGGGCCAAAAATAGAGCCCTGTGGGACCCCAGTTGATATCAAGGTAGTATCAGAGCTGGTACCATCTCTGCCTACATACTGTTTACAATAGTTAAATAATTTTGCATGAGGTTTAGAGGTGTACCATTGAAACCGTAATAGCTCAGTTTCTTAATTAAAATATGATTTATGGTATCAAAGGCTTTAGACAGATCGAGAAAAATATATACATGAAGTTTGCCTTTATCAATATCATGAATTAAATTATTTACAAGATCAACAGCTGCCAGTTCTGTTGAGTAACCACTTCGAAAACCAAATTGACCTTCATAAAATAAATTGTTTTTTTTTTTTTTTTTTGAAAAAAAATCATATAGCTAATTGAAAATTACCCTTTCAAATACTTTGAAAATTGATGGTAGAATAGATATAGGTCTATAATTTGAAAATATATAATCTTCGTCTTTTTTATATAATGGCATCACTCTTGCTAGTTTTAAATGATCAGGAAATATTCCTGTGTTGAGGCTTTGATTACTTGTTATTGCAATAGGTTTGATTAAGGGTGATTTAAGTTGTTTTAGGATATTATTGGAAAAATTATCATTATCACAGCAGTTTGGGGGTTTTAATTGATCTATATTTTTTTCAATATCATGATTTGTGATTTCCTTAAAACTGAAGTTGTTTGGATATGTATTTATGTCTTTTTGTCCAGAGCCACTTCCTAGTAGTCATAACCCTATTCTGCGGTCTGAACTCCATAAGTTAATCTGTCCATGTTTAACCTTATACATATGGAAGTACTATTGTACATACTGCATGTTTTGTTTAGATATTTGTTATAATCCATATTTCTTAGGTTTTTTAATTTGTTTTACAAGATCTGGGCCAACATTTGTAAAAAAAACATATTGAAACTGTTTGCTATAGCAATTTTGTCAGTAATTTGTTGTCAATCTATTACAAAATAGGCAGGGGAAGATTTCTTTCTTTGGGTTCTGTTTTAAATATCATTTATTGTAGACCATGTTTTCTTAATATTACTCTTGTACTTTTTGAAAAATTAAACCATAGTGCTTTTTTTTTTGCTAGTCTTATATTTTTCTTTAATATACTGTTATAAGTTGTTAAATTTCTTTGAATTTCAGCATACTCTGCTGTGTTATGTTTAGTTTTCTGAAGTCTTCTTTATAAATTATCTCTGTATTTTAATGGAAATCAATATGCCTTGAGTAATCCATTTATGTTTCTTGTGTTATATTTATTAAATCTCACAAGTTTGTTTGGCATATGCTCATTTAGTATTTTATTGAGTGTATTGTAATTTATATAAGGAATACAATTTTATCTAAATTCAATTTATGTGTGGTATCCATAAGTTCCAGTTCCTAAAGTACAGACTTTTTGTACAGAATCCTGACCATTGATTTTACAGTTAATGAATTTATGATTTTGCTTGTTACTCAATATTGTATTCAGGCACATCAAATAAGGTTGATGGTCAGAATTTTTTGTGAGAATTCCTGAAGTACTTTGAAATGTAACATCACTTATTCTACAGAAGGTATTGTCTATAAGTGTTCCACTTTTATTTGAAAAACGGGTGGGTAGAGTAATCATTGGAATGAAGCTATTGGAAACCATGGTTTCAAAAAAGTCATTGAAGATATATCATTCATGAACCTGTATAAGGTTTATATCAAAATCACCTGTTATTGGTATTTCATTATTTATTTTGCTCAAACATGATAGGGTCTTTTTCACTTCTGCATGAAATTCAGTAAGAGTATCTCTAGGAAGTCTATAAATATTTCCAATTGTTATATTTTTGGTTAATCTATCTCCTGATATGAATATAAATTGTCCTTCCCTATTTTTAAAAATATCGTTTCTTAATGTATGATTATATTTTTCATGTAAATGGTCATGGACCTACTATTAGATAGTGATGAATCCACACTTCCTGAAGATCAAAAGAGTAGACCAATAACTTGTTTCGTGGAGAGTAAATTTAATGGGTTATAGGACACATCTGGTGACTCTTTATTTCTCTGATGGTATTGACTTTTGATGGTAATTGTGCTCCTGGCCCTGATGGTGTAACAACCGAGCATCTCAAGAGCGGTAGGTCGGAGACATTGAGATCCCATCTTGCCTCTTTATATACCTGCATGTTGAACTCGCGATGTATACCAGAGGTTCTTCTGGCAGTTATAGTTGTGCCTGCTCTCAAGAAACCTCAGAGTAACTATCATCCAATCACAGTTAGCTCTGTTCACTCTAAATTTATTATAACTTTTCTGTCACCCAAGGATGACGTCTGTGACGCTGAGTTCGGTTTCAGGAAAGGCATGAGCACTGAATTTTGTTGTGCTTATTTACACGACCTTCCATTATATTTAAATGCTTCCGGCTCCCCAGTTTTTGTTTGCAGTCTTGATGTTCCTAAATGCTTTGACTCGATCTGGCACGATGGTTTATTTTTCAAATTATGGCCACATTACCAACTACTCATTGGTTATACTTATTTTCTTGGTATTGGTCTTTAAAAGCATGTCAGATGGAACAGCTGCTACCACGAAATGTAAATTTGATTCTTACATTGGTATAAAAAATGGTGATGACTTTGACTTTGATGGTGACTTCGTTAGTGGGAAGTTTAACAACTTTTTTTTGCAACATAGCATCAGAACTGGCTGAGAAACTCCCCAACATATTCTGTGACAATGTGCCAAGTATAATCATACGGTCATGTGTCACTATGTAGTATATTACTGTTGGTGCTAGATTTATTAGTCGACTGGAACAACTTACAGGCCCAGCATATAGCGCAATCTTCATGTAGCGTGTTGACCCCTTGTCTGAGTTATTTGTCATGGCCCCTAGATGGCGTTATGTACAAAAAAGCAATCTGTTGTATCTTACAGAGGTAAATAATTTCCCACTGTCCGCTTTAAACGTTACAGTCGGTATTCTACAATTTTTAAACATACTTTGCACATTAAAATACCAAAATGAAATTGCTTGTTAGCTAGACAACTGCACAGCATATCATTCACCCACCTCCGACGTGACAGCTTCCATTCAGATATGTGTGAGCGTAAGAAGAGAAGCCAGCACCCGGGTGGTACGTCATTTATCCAGCATATATATTATGTTATGACAGCATTCTGTGACTACTTAATAACGTGTAGCCAACGAGGTGCGATGCACGATTCAGGTGCTATGTTGCAGGTTAACGTCTCTTCTATCACTTGAGTCGTTACTGCCTGAGCCAGAGATCATTCTGTCAGGGTATCTACTCAATAGGGCCTTACATGTAAAGTCAGATGAATAAGCTGAGTTGAATCAGTTATGACCAGTCTATTAAAAAAAACCCTAAGAGCGAGTCGAGAGGCACCTGTTACACCATATATCAATACCTACGTGCATGATAAGTGGCTCTTTGCTTTTGAACGGTATCGTACGTGTTACTTGTGAGCATCATATCATTGACTGCTTGTTCAACGACACTTGTATATATATATATATATATATATATATATATATATATATATATATATATATATATATATATGTGTGTGTGTGTGTGTGTGTGTGTGTGTGTGTGTGTGTGTATTTATGACTCCTATCGTAATTGAAGAGAAACTTTTTAACTAATTCATTGAAGACACGTTAACAATGTGATTCCTACACCAGGGCCGCAAGTATGACTACCGTAGTAGGCTATCCAAAAATGAAGCGTCAAGTGTCGAAGTGCCATATGAGAGGTTTCACTGTATATTGTGACTTGTGTCTTTAACATGCTGACAGCACGAAGTCGTGTTTTATGCAGAGAGCCCCGAAGAACTAGGTTTTTCCATATGAGAGCGGTCACAAAGCATTCAGCTCCCCCATTACCTGCATGGTGACTGAGGTTGAAATGCTTAGGTTAAAAGCTTCATACGTGTTTGAAAACCTGTTCACATGAGAGTTCTTTTCTTTTTCATTATTTCTTTCCTTTTGGGAATGTGGGGGTGGAGGACGGGTATATGTGCCATATGAACTCGCCCTACCACTCAGAGCTGCAGGAAAAACCTTGTCTTAATGTAAAATGGGGCGTGTTACCTACACTATCGAAAAATGACGTTCCCATTTGAATTCAATTAATACACTCAGTATAACAATTAAGTGAAGATAATTATTAAGTCAGATCATTTCACATTTTTATAAGACATGCAACAGCTTGCACTGGTCATTAAGTTTGAAGTGTGAGTTGTAATTCGTTATTTCAGCTGACAGTTACCAGTTGCCAATTCTAACGGGAGCAGTCATTTTACTAAGAATACTCTACATTTCAATTTTATCAACAGGCATTGGACCAATTACTTTGTATTAGCTGTTCACCATGTATAAGTCGTTTAAATCCCGGAAAAAATATTGAAGGACACTATCGCTTTTACCTGTTATTCATTCATTCATTCATTCATTCATTCATTCATTCATTCATTCATTCATTCATTCATTTCTTTCTTTCTTTCTTTACTTATTCATATTTTTCCGAATATGCGTTGTTATGTTATTGTCACTTGTCTACAGCATATCATTACAGCTAAACCGCTTGAAGTTTATATCTGTGTACATATTCAAGAGATTTAAGGATATACCAGTCATGTTCATTCTTGTCTACTCCACGTTTTGTCAGCTTTCCTGCAGCTGTCAGTTATGTCCCAGCTGTCATTTCTCCTGTCGCTGTCACTTCTCTCCCAGCTACCAATTCTGTCCCTGACACCAGTTTTCTCCCAATTGCCAGCTCTCTCCAAGCTTCCAGTTTCCTCCATCAGCTACCGGTTCTTTCATGGTTGACAATTTCCTCTAGCTACTAATTCTACCCGAGTTGCCAATTCTCTCTATTACCGACCGGTTCTTCCACAATTGCCAATTGTCCTCTAGCTGCCAATTGTCCTCTGGCCGCCAGGTGTCCTCTAGCTGCCAATTCTTTTCGAGCTGCATTCTCTCGCCCAGCTGCCAGTTGTCCTCCAGCATGCGATTTCTCCAGCTACCAGGTTTTTTGTCAGGGCCCAGCTCCAAAGTTGTCATGCAGTTTTCTTTAGCTCCCAATTCTCTCGGTCAGCTATCAGTTCTTCCAAAGTGGCCAATAATTCTGATCCAGCTGCCAGTTCTTTCCCGGTTGCCAAATTGTTATTCCTGGAACCAGTTCTTACGCAGCTGCCAATTCTCTTCTGGCCGCCAGTTCTCTTCCAGCTGCCAGGTGCTTCATCAGATGCACCGCATCGGCAAATATGTACCAGTAGCTGTTGAGATTTCACTTCTCTCTGTCATAGATAATTTTGGATATATACAAGATTTAAAGATCGCTATAATCCGAGCATTGCAAGTCAAAGTATGATTAACAGTAATTTCTTACCCTCTGATTTGCCAATACATTTTTTTTAATTTAATGATTACAGCTGGTGGTCAATCCAACTTCAATTTGTTAGGTTTTTGTTATAGGTGCATGCAATGAAATAAAAGTAAAAGAGGTAGAATATGAATTCATGCTAATTAGGCATACTTCCGAAATTTAAATGCTGACTGTCTTGAAATGTATCATAGAGATATGTCAATAGAATATCGATTGGTTTGTGATACAGGTGCATCCAATGAAGTGAAGATAAAAGTTTACAATTTTAGATGTTAATGGTCTCCACTTTAAACTAATTTAAGATGAAAGAGAGATTTCAATTCTTAAGATTGTGATCAAGATACATTTAATTGTAATTCAACAAAAAATTAAAACCTTCCGAATTATATTAATTTTTAAGGCACACCGATAGATTTGCTGTGGAGAAAATCCTATTTTTTCCTGGTCTTTTGTTTCTGTTGTGCCTAAAACACCAACTCAGTGTCATGAGGTTAGGTGTGGTAAGAAATTGAAAATGCAACGCGGTTGATTTCTGGAAAGCAAATTCAAGAAATTCCAGGACAATGCACTTTTGAGCATTCTTCTAAAATGGTACTGGGTGGCGTTACCCCTGCGTTTGAGCCAGCGGCAGGCTATCGTCCATCGTGGGCACCCTGGTGAAGTGGGAACCACGGTAGGCATGAAATTTAATGAGCAATTTGCCAACAAAGTTCACAGTGGTTTACCTTAAACGGCTCCAAAGCAGTCAGGTGATTTAATTGCTGAAAGCTCATTGGCCACTGACCGAAACTGATTCTCAATCAAATTATAATTCTTCCTGACGAAATATTGTCCTAAAGAAGTCAGGGTTATGTCTTGTGGGTAGTGGTTGAAACTCACACTGGTCTGCCCGGGGAACTCTGCAGGTTCCTCAAAATACGTTTTTACTGGATTTACCTATTTATATCTCCAGAAGAAAAAAATTAACATCAATACTATATGAAGCTAGATTTTTTTGAACTAACATATTCATTTAGGAAACCGAACTGGAGCCTGTAATGGATGTAAAATTATTGTTTACTTTGATTTGGAAAGGTCAGTGAGTTCATTGAATGTTTTGCAGGGTCACTGCAGAGTCACTGAGTTGGCCTGTTTTGTTGGGGTTACTCTCATGCAATTTGTAACCATTTGGAGTAAACTAGAATGGTGACCTACATTCAGATGGGAAAAGCCTGATGTGGTCCAGAGAGGTTTCAGTGAATTGAGATGTGTGACTAATTGGAAAACTCTGGAATACTGGTGAGAGTTTTCAGCATGGGTGTATAAAGCAGCTCCCTTCATGACTGAAGGAGGAGAATTCTTACATCTGGCAGAAGCTGTGTAAATGCAAAGTTAATATAAATATATATATATATATATATATATATATATATATATATATATATATATATATACATGTGTGTATATGTATATATGTATATTATATATATATATATATATATATATATATATATATATATATATATATATTGTAAGATTTTGAATGAAGAATTTAACGTTTTAGTGTGTAGTAATCACAAAATGTGTCTTTTTTTATCCTTGTGTATTACAAACTGGTCTATGGACGTATTGCGGCTTACCCCCCAAGGCTTATTGCCCCGGTGTGCAGGAGCAGTTCCCTAATAAAATTACTTTGAATTACATGAATACAAAGATTGAAAAGATAGAGAACAACGTTATGGTTTCTCTGACCATACTTTTTCTTTTCTTATATTTCTTTTATTTATTGTGTGTGTGTGTGTGTGTGTGTGTGTGTGTGTGTGTGTGTGTGTGTGTGTGTGTGTGTGTGTGTGTGTTTCAGGATAAATCTTCCGAGGGAATGCTAAATTAACATTTAGTTGCAAAAAGTGACTTTTTCAGTCCACAACTTTGTCAAAATTGCAATACTGGTAAATCTAACATAAAGAGAAAAAAAAACAACAACAAAACCCAAGAATTACAAGATCGAATTCAAAAGCCACTGCATAGATCCTCCCATTGCAGCATATTTCATTGATTTAAAATCACACGGAAGAGCTATTATATTACATTAACAATTTCAATAAGATAAAAACCAAAATTATATTTTAATCAAACATAGAATGCTACATCAACATTTTAATTCTAGCACGTCCCACTTGCCGCTCATATCCAGAAAGGTAGGCTGATAGTTGTTGTCTGAAGACCATGCCAACCAGTGAAGATTGTAGTTCATCAGAGACGCAGAGACAGCTCTGACGCGTATGTTGAGGAAGGGCGCAAACAAAAAGTTCGTTTACTAGGGCGCCATTAAACCAGGATAAAACTAGGATAATAATAAAATGCGGGTAAAAATCTCCGCCGAACATTGAGGATGCAATAATACCAGATTCAAGAATACATAAAAAGAAAGAAAATTATCACAATTATTGGGATCATAGCTTACCTTCATTCCAGGCGTCACGAGCTTTTTTATTTTTATTTTTATTCCTATTTTTTTCGTTGGCACTTTGCCTTGAAAAGAGCCACACCAGAAAAATACATTGCGAGTGGAGGCTGGTAAGGAGGCAAGGGTCATGCCACAAATGTAAAAAGTATTCCAATCTAACCACGTGCTGTTCTGCAGGTGCGTTAGTCACGGATTGTCACAGATCGTTGCCTTTTTACCTGTAACGCGAAGGAACCGCCAAATCAATCCCAGCATGACGTCACGATTTCATAGCGCGAAAATCCATTGGATCCAGGTGTTACCCACGAATGTAGTAATCTAATAGCTTATATCTAGTACAGCGAGCCCTTCGCTCACAACCCAAAGCTCCTTGTGATCACTTGTCCACCAAAAATATTTTGCTAATAAGTTCCAGTGCTTGCATGCGAAGCTGACGGTAAACTGTTGGCAAAATGAGTGGTGGTATATGGAGGTGGGGTACTCACGTTGCAGGAATTGGCTGAAAGAAGAAAGTAGAGGTGTCAATTACTGCAACCCGCGCACCTGTCTCCATAATGTGACAACCAACATCAGCAGGCTGGCCTTGTGGTTGTAAGTACTTGTTTTCACTGGATTGCCCAATTGCGCAAATAAAGTTGACTTATTTGTGGGTTCTTAGGACACGGAGACACACAAAATGATGTACAAGACACACAGGACAATAGAAAAATATGACTATGAGTTTAAATTAACCATAATACAATTTGACTATGGGCACTATATTTCAAGCTTACAGTGTAACATTATCTTCACACACATTAACTGAAACGCTGTATCATTCATATATCAACCGGAGAAGATAACGAACGGTTGTTGCGAATTAATAGGTCCTACTTTTGTTAGTTTTTAAAGGTAAAAAAAAATGGTCTAGCAATAAAATTTGCTCAAAGCAAATCTGTCAGCGTGTCTTGGAAGTTGACAACTTTTAAATGTTCTAAACTTTTATGGAATGATAATCAAACGCATCTTTAACACAATCCTTTGAATTGAAATTGTCCCTTTATCTTTGATAGATTTGAAGTCAAGACATTAAAATCTCCCAAGTGTGCATAATAAGCATAAATTGAAAGTTTACAGCTTTCATTTTCATTTCATTGGGTGCAACTATGGCACAAAACAAACAAACTGAAGTTGTCATTGACGTCTCTACCTACAGTATATTTGAAGACTTAACATTAAAAGTTTGGAAGCATGCCCATTTAGCATAACTTCAAATTCTGTATCTTCATTTGGTAGCATGCGCCTGCACGGCAAACCAATCAATTGAAAAAAAAAGCCAGCAAAAAAAAGAAGAAAAGAAGAAAAGAAAGAAAGAAAGAAAGAAAGAAAGAAAGAAAGAAAGAAAGAAAGAAAGAAAGAAAGAAAGAAAGAACAAACACCCCACAAAAGAAACCCATCCACCCACACACACACACACACACATACAGATTTAAGAACTGGTCAGATACCAGAGGATCTCCAATGAAAGACATATCTCCTTGTTGCAAGAAAACAAGAAGAATGAAACAAAATGAATGAATAGATAGATAGATACGGGTAAAAGGCTCCGAAACATGTTGAGTAGTTACCCGCTGAAGACCCTTTAATTTATTATTTGGGCTGATACAGCCTATGTCAAAATTTTACAGAGCAACGTGTGCAATATGGACAATAGTACTTCTATGTATATAGGTTGGACAGGGACAGGTTAGCTTACGGAGAGTACAGAGTTCGGACTGCGGAATAGGGTAATGACTACTTGGAAGTGGTTTTGGACAAAAAGACACAAATACAATAAATAAACTAGAAAAGATGATTTGCTGCATAGCAAATCAGTGTGTGTGTCTTCAAAGCATATTGGTATGGCAATGTACAACTATTCCATAACACAGGAGTAGAAGTTGGAATGGCATCTCTATCTATTACAGCTTTGAAGTTATTCAAGATTTAAAATTTCTAATGGTGCTATTTAGCATAATTCAAATTGCTAGAACTTTTGTTTTAGATTCATTACATGCGCAATGGCCAGGAACCCCCTAGTAGAAGTTAAACTGACATGAACATGAACCAAATCGGATGAAAATTTACCAAGTTATGGCAAGATGAAACTTTTAAAGGGCCAAATGACCTTGACCTTTGCCCTTTCAAGGTCACGTGTTCTTATAAAAATGTGCAGTGTTGCAATACCTACATATAGAGACTAACATGATTAGAATTGGATGGAAAATAGCCAAGTTGTGACTGGATGAAATTTTGAAAGGTTCAAATGACCTTGACCTTTGACCTTTAGAGGTCACACATAAATTTTAAAATATGCAGGGTTACAATAGCTACAATTTGAGCCCAACATGATCAAAATAAGATAAAAATTGACCAAGTTATGGCTAGAAGAAGGCCACCAAGGAAAGTGGCCTTTAACCTTGAAATGACCTTTGACCTTGAGATGACCTCTACCTGAAGTGAACCTTGACCTCAAAAATGACATTTTGGCTTAAAAGTGACCTTTGACCTTGACATGACCTTTGACCTTGACATGACCTTGACATTTGAGATGACTTTTACCTTGCTATGATCGAACTCCTATACACTCGGGACCACATCTACTATAGTATATAAGATATTGAAGATTTAAAACTTTAATTAGCCCTCATTTGCATAATTTTCAAAAGCATGACCTCTCATTATAAAAAGGCCAGACTTTATCCATAGAAGTATAATTGTGCAATGTTTGGAGTTTCTACATGTAATACTTTTCAAATGAAATGTCGGACAAATTTGCCGGTAAAGAAAGAAAGAAAGAAAGAAGAAAGAAAGAAATAAAGAATTCCTAGAAAAACAGAAAAGTGTGCGTTGACACACACACTTTAATAAATAAGCAAACAAACAAACGAACAAAAAAATAAATCAATAAATAAAATAAAATAAAGCAAAGTTTCCCACTATATACAGATGCGAGTGAATCAATACCCTCTTATGGACACTAATTCTTCCACACTTCCGTTCTGGGGTCATGAAATCAATGGAGTGATCAAAATTGCATCCCATGCTTCTATCCCGAGATCCGTTGGTCTGCTTCTTTGGTAAAGGGCTGCCACAGATAGGCCCCAGGTACAGTGTTTCTTTCCACAATAGATACATGAATCTTGAAGTATTGTTTAAATTTTCAATTGAATTGCCTCTAATTTGCAATTTAATAATATTAATTTATTCCAAATCGGGGAACCAATTTCATAAA
This sequence comes from Hermodice carunculata, assembly GCA_964020975.1. Taxonomy (NCBI): domain Eukaryota; kingdom Metazoa; phylum Annelida; class Polychaeta; order Eunicida; family Amphinomidae; genus Hermodice; species Hermodice carunculata. The sequence continues at coordinate 141,119,916 of OZ026612.1, forward strand.
TGTAACTATCGCCGTGCAACAGTTTGGATTTTTAGTCATAGTCCTCTCCGAGAAAAGCTGCAAAGAAGATGTAGGAGGAAGAAAGAAAGAATGTCTGTTTGCAGCATATTCAGTCATCTCAAATAAAGAGTATGGATACTGATTCTGGTAAATAGATACAGCCGTGGCCTAACAAGAAGTAAACAAATCGTGCATTTAATTTGCTTATTTTAATGTTTAAATTTTTAAAGTATAGGAGTAAGTCACATGCAAAGCAGGCATCTCATAAACTCCGTGTTCAATCGCATTAGAGCAAAATAGAGCTGATTCAGGCTGATTAGAGATGAATTGTTTCAACACTCGTCATCCACTTATGTAAGAGACCTTTTACTTCACAAATAAGAATTATAATTTAAACTCCGGTATAACGATTTGACCTTGTCCATAGCTCAAGGTCTTTTTTGTATTTTGCTTTTACATTTATTTGGTTTTTTGTTTTGGTTGTGGGGGGGGGGTGGGGGTGTTTTTGTTTTTGTTGTTGTTGTTGTTTTTTGTTGTTGTTGTTGTTGTTTTTTGGGTGTGTGTGTGTGTGTGTGTGTGTCTGTGTGTCTTTTTATGGGTTTGTGTACGTTCCACTTAATTTCTAAAGCTGAGCATATGGGAGTCTGTGAGGCCTTCACATGTCTGAACTTTCTATGAAAGTAAAAGCGAATATAGAAACTTGCACGGTCGTTCAGTTGTAGTGCAAGTCTCTACACTTTAAAACGGTAACAAAACTAGACGGGAAAGATAGAAAAAAAAATCTCGGAAAGGCGTAAACCTGGTACGTCTGGGCCCGCAGTCTGACACGGCATACTTACTTTACTAAAGCGGTAACCGCTGGAAGTGCCCCCTGTTATTTTCCAGGACGATTGTGAGCATTCAGCACCACGCCTCATTAAATATTTGATCGCGCCGCAGGAAAGCGTACCACCCATACACGTTGTGTAATGCCACGGCTAAAGGAGTTCTCCTCTTTTTTGTGTGTGTGTCCTACCAGTTTAAAAAGGGCTGACTAAGTAAGTAAAGCAATTGCTAAATATGCGAGCTCCTTAGTACTAAAACAGACCGTCAGCGTCACGACCAAAAGCAGAATATTTTCCGGTTGGCAAATGTGGACTGTCGACATAACGACATTTCAGATATGTAAAGGGCACATAAGAATGAGGGTATAATGAATTAATAAATGATCATCTTTTGGTGGTACTGTGTTCCACCATTTTATCAGAAAAATGTTTTAAAGACGATCAAGCACTTTAAAGTTCGTTGCTGTTCAGATGTGCTCTTGTTTAATGAGTTCCAGTTTGTAAGGTCTGGTTCAGTTTATCAGCCACAGGGGATACTAAAACATCAAAGTATGCTTGGGTTTGCCAGAATTCTGCAGGTCTTCTTCAAGCGGTTATTGAAGAGCAGTTTATCAGGATTAACTTGACACAAAACAAGTTCCCAGACCTTTCGTGCGGAAAGCATTTGCAGGCTCAGTCCAGCCGTCTTTCAAGCCCATCCCATAACTTGTGTCACGGAATCAGGAAACATAACATAACCGTTCTAACTTCGTGTATTCAATCGTTTATGATCGTTTATGTGATAATTTTGATATCTTGCAAAAAGTGTTCATAACTTGTAACTAGATTATACAAAATATAGCGTCTACACTTACAGTTTTGACGATCCTAGAAATCGATGTTTGTTTGATGAAACCATGATGTGCTAAAATTACATACTTTCCATTACCACGTTTCAATTAAAAACAGAGATAATTCTTGTATTTATATCACAGAAATCTTCGGGTACTTGCACGATAGAAGACAATATATATATATATATATGTGTGTGTGTGTGTGTGTGTGTGTGTGTGTGTATGTATATATATATAGAGAGAGAGAGAGACAGAGACAGAGAGACATTTAATCATATCAATGCGTATACTTATAACCGCAGATACTTATACCATTACATATACCAGGCAATAGCACGTTCCTGCACACACATACATATGTAGGCATATATACTTATATCAATATATACTTACATATGCAGGCATGTATACTCTTATCAATACATATATCCATACATATATAAGCATTTACATATATCAATACATATATACATATACTGACATGTACACAAACATACACATATAAGAAAGTTCTGATATCAATCCGTATAAGCAAGCTCTTACATCAATACGTTTATACACACATATATAAGCATGTACTCATATCAATACAGCATTTGTTAAAAACAAAATTTCAATTTGAGTTGTCAAATAACGTGGAAGTTCCAACCATGAAAGAAGGGATGCCTGTTGAAAATAGATGTTGGGTAGAACTGTTCCACGATATGTCTCCATATCGGACATTTCGGGTTTCTGGAGGACGATGGGCAACTGCCTCTGCTCCTCGAGGCGTAATCATACGACTGCACCCATCTTATTTATCTCTTGGATGTCTGAATTGACAGACGTTGCCATGTTTTTCGCCACTTTTCTCGTTTACAGTTTAATTATGCGTAATTGTTCAACTTTGACAAAGTGTTATCTGATTGGTCAATGGGTCCGAATGATTTCATAAAATGGAAGATTCCTCTTACGCCACAGATGAGTTTTTCTTGCTCCAAAAACAGTTAGTTGTCAAATGTCAACGAAGTTTTCTTAAAATCAGTGTCCAGTTTTTGTCTTTGGAGCATTTCTCTGAGTTAGTTTTGAACCAAATAAACAAACTTCTAATCAAAATGTGTTTAATGCTATCTACTGTTGGTTTCAACACTTTATTTAAAAAAGGACAACAGTCACCGCCCACACCAACCTGTATTGTCGCTTTGGCATTTGACTAAATATATACATAATTAACTTCACACTTTAAAATCTGATACTAAAATATTGAACAAAATATTTTAGCATCACATCGAAAATGTAAAACGGCATTAGTATGTACCTGATAAACACCTGGTTCATTCATGCAAAACGAAGTTTATATTTGAGGTGATTTAATAGATATGGCCTGTTATTTATCATAACAGACAGAACACTTTCATATATATATATATATATATATATATATATATATATATATATATATATATATATATATATATATATATATATATATATATATACAGATTCTAAATTTAAAATTAAAAACTTAGAACGATGGTATATTTCAACACATGTATTGCAGAACGAATTTAAATGAACAGTAGGTCAACCAAGCTTGGTTTGAACATCAAAATACCCATAGAATTTTTTTCATGAGTAGTATATAAAGTTCATGTTTAATGGATATTTTTCATGTTCATGTTTAATGGATATTTTTCATATTATTGCTATCATTGAAACTCGTAACAGCGTTGTGAATTCTGGAATTGTTAATACGTCAATGCCTCATTTCTTGTCCTGAACGACCAACTAGAACAAAGCCAATTTTAAATATAACCATTCGTCCAGCAGTATTTCGAAAAAAACCCACAGAGTTCGTGAAACTGTATACAAGCATGAAGCAGGCTCTTTTTTGCAGAAACGTATCTGACAAGTGTTTTAGCGAGTATGACGGCGTGCAGACAGGTAGCGCAGTATAACTACTGTATCCGCTTACGGTAGAGGAATGCTTTACTGTTATTTTTGCGAAAGAGCACTGTGTTATTGAATGTAGGTGATGACAACTAGGCGAGCCAAGCCCACATAATCAAGACAGATGACGCTCGGCACCCGGCTCACTTTTCGGGTTATTTCATGTGTGTTTGTTCAGCCGAAAATCATTTGAAAGATTCAGCATTTGATACTTTGTCAAGGCTCTTGAGCAAGCCCTCCGACTTAGCATTCATGGAATTTTATATTTTTTCTCTACCAATATATTTTTTTCGAGCAGCTTACTACAACTTGATTTTTGTTGAAATGTGTGAAGTTTATGCATACTTAAGTTTCTTTTAAATATAACAATTATTGATACAGAGATCAAGTAAATAAATGCAATTGTTTGAACGGTTGACTGCAGAACTGTTCTATGGATAAACGGCCCGCATACCCAGGCCACCTAATATACACAAAAGCACAACACATTCGTCAGTTCGAACAATAAATGGTATATGTAATTGTAGATTTTCGACTGGGGTCTGTTTTTCATGAAAGAAAATGATTGATACTTGACTGCGCTGCGATAGCTCCCCCCCTCTCTCTTCGTATCGGGAGGTTATATGAACCTTATGTTGGCTAAAGCATATTTATTTAGGATACCGGCCATTGAAATCCTGAAAGGAATAGGCTAAAACGTTTTGTGAGTCTGCAAACTGACGCGGACAGAGTCAATATTATAGGCCTACATGAAAATTGGCCTCATATGGATCATCAGTGATACTAACAATAACTTAGACTGTTTATCTTTAATGAAACCAGGCCTCGACTACGTTTGCGCTTGAAAGGTCAATGATTAAAGAGGCGCAGTGATCCTACATGTGCAACAATACAGACCACAGGTGCAGCCACGTACGTGACATCATTACGTCAGCTGCATCAACCCGGATACGCCTCATTTCCTTGGCGGTGCCTGGCAAACAGCCGCGCCAACTAGCTCCCTGCGCGAGGAGGGCATAGTCCACGGCATTCTCACACTCTCAACATCGTTGCAAGTATGGCCACCTGCATTTAACCCTTTCATTCGCAAAATCATGATATACCATGTCAATTGGTACTGGAAACAATTAAGTAGATGTAGACCTGACTATCAATTTTGAATATGATGGGTCATTTTCCAGGATACCACTCTATCCAGGAAGTTGGTGGCAAGAAATAACCAATTTTTAGTAGCCCGCTGCTGTAATTTGACCTAAGTGGCGGTTGGTGAGCTATATGCACAGCCATTACGAAGTTACTGTTCTGCGGCTGCTGTTCAGACGAACGGCTAACAATATGTTTGGCTGTCGCCAGTTAGCGGCTACTGTGTACGAAGGAACTTTTGGCCAATTCTTGCATTTATCAGATATCCCTGACCGCCTGTATTTCCGAGCTTAGGTTCCCGCATTATCCTGTATTTGTCGACAAATCCTTTATAGTCCTGTATTTTTTAGTGCTATCATTAATATTTTTCATTGGGATAAATCTATGTTGACGAAAATACTGCTCATCATGGAATTTGTATTCCTTGTTCATCAATTATTGACATTGCGATCAATAAATAGAGGCAAATAATTCATTTTAGAATGGATCAGAATGCGCCATTTTAGTTGTTCATTTGCTTTTTTTTTTTTTACCTGCGGAGGGTTTTGGGAAGGGGCATGCCACCTCCCAAACACTTCCCCCATTTTGGCTCCAAATCTCCCTCACATTTGTTTCCCATTTGAGTACTACAGGACTCTAATTCTGTGAGTGTGGCAACCAGTCTGTATTATGAACATCATACATCTCTCCTAGCTTGTCACCAGTTACAGCACGATATTTGTTTTCATGATTCTCTTTTATTCCAAAATGAATTACGGCTCCAAAGTTCTGCATTTTGAATTTCTTGCTTTGCCCTGTACTTCCGTGAACATTATTCTTGTATGTTAATGTATTTTGGGTGACCCTCACCTGGATGTTTGGTTTAAAGATAGAATGCATGTGATCAGAATGAAAAGATTACGTTGGGCTGTCAGGAATCTTGTTAGGTTACTAAACGGGCTTACAGACTATAATTACAAGGAGAAAGATTTATACAGTTAAATTGTTTACCTTTGTAATGATCACTGCTTCGTGATGCATTCGTAAATTCATTTCCATCAATTCCGTGAGATTTGGGGCTTAACTGGTCTAGATTGTCATGTAATTCCAGAAGAGGACAGTGATGATACATTTGCCCACTGGAGACCCGCTACTGTCTTGCCGGCAGATATGGACTTTAAATTCAAATAATAATCTGTTAAACGTGTTTTGGTAAGAATAAACACACACACACATACATACACACAAAGAAGCTGTCTCCTTTCCACCACCACCACCCTCTCCCTTCCCCCCCCCCCCAAAATAATTTGGTAATTTGTTCATGCTGAGAAACTGAATAGCACACTCCTGAAGGCATTTAACATTTTTTTTGAAGAAAAGTAAACAAAACAAAACAAAACAGACGATCAAAAAAAGAGGATTGTTGCGCGCGACTGACCTTATGCACCGAAACCAAAACCTTATAGAGGAGTATGCCCATTTGTAATACATATATAATCCCAACCCAATTCTCAAGCTTCATGAAACTAAGCACAAAGATGAGATTGAAACATCGTTTGTAGAAATCTGTGCTTACGTTCAGAGAAAAAAAAATAACTCTCTTGGGAAAGAACGTCGTAAAAAGTAGAAAACGCGCTACCTGGCGAACAATTCAAGTCTTGGGGAACAAAGTAGCGTCTCCGTGGAATTTTGAAGCCAGCGGCTAAGCAGTTTCAGAGAAAATTTTGTAACATTTTGCCATTAAACAAGATGTATCCTGAAAACGCCAAAAATATTGGATCGTGATTTGTTTAACAAACTCGTAGAGACCCGCCCAAGGCACCCCATCAAGCTTGAAGAGAATCCAGCTGCCGGTGCTGGGGAAAAAGAAAATGTAAAATTGGTGACGGACAGACGGCCGACAAACGACGTACAGATGATCATGAAATTAATAAGTTATCTGACCTAATTCTTTAGAAAAATACGCATTCCGGGATAAGTGTGTTTAGCTACAGGGCGCCATTCGTAAAAGTAACTTGAATCTAAGGCCCCAAAATGTATTTCAAATTGGTTGATAAATATTACGACTGCAATATACCTCAGTTTGGGCGACAAAGTTGTTCAGACAGTTGTTGTGATACCGAGAGTCTTTGAAGAGTGGGTCATATTTTCAAGTGTCTGTAATAAAAGTTGAATTGATTGGTTTTCTTACATGGGATCAACTTCCAAACACTTTTGAGTTGTGCGACTTTTCCTTTGCGGGAAAACGTTGAAAAAAAATAGCTAATGTACACTGATTTTGTAGAATATGGCAGTCAAAAACATCTAAAAAATACAAGAGTTTTTTTCTGTGTGTTTTATGGTCCGAACATTGTGTTTTGTTCCTCGATAAAGCAAAATATCTTGGACAAAAAATCACGTCCTATTATACTTAATATTACATTGTAAATCACATCGGAAGAACTTGGGAAAGCTACGGAACAACAAAAAAATTCCCATTTCTTTTTGTCATGTTATCCTTTTTGTAGTATGAACAAGTGCGCAGGCTTTGCCCAGGTAACAAATTAAACTGACGTCAACGGTTAATGTGTAAAAGAGGAAAGAACAACCATTTTGAACATGTTTCAACAAATGTCCAAGTTACCAAAGGCCTAACAAAAATATGTATGTGTGGTTCCAGTAGCCCGACCGACGCTACTGAAAAGGCCCGACCCTAAATAATCCTTATAACATATGAAAAAAGGCTTCAAGCCACCCTTCCATAGTAAAAGTTGGTCGACTCTGGCAGAAAGATTTAATCAAGAAAGTGACAGTTGTGTGCCGTTATTTTGCATTAAAGTCAACTCAAACAGAGTATTTTATTTCAGATTGTCTGGAAGGTTAACTTGGACCGGGCAAAAAGCATAGCTACATAGCTGCATAGCTACGGTTGTTTGGTGAAACAGCATAGCCCCAGCATACCTACTTAGCCATGGTTGTTCGGTGATCGTTATCATAATATTTCGCCAGATTCCACGTGTCCGTTCTCCGAGTTACCAGGGCAAACGGTCGTTAAATTACTTTTAAAACATGACTTACTATCTTATCTTTAATCTTCCCGCTTGTGTCTGAAGCAGTTCTCATCGTTAGTTACAAATCCCCAAATACAACAGAATACCCTGGCAAACCATCAACGTGTTGGTGAGCGCCATTTTGAACATGGCGCTATCCATTGTGGGACAGTCACGCAAAAATACATTTGATTTGGATATTGAAGTCAGTAGTGGCCACAGCATATATCATTATTGATGCTCTGTAATATTCACAAAATATATACTTTAGGTTTCATATATCATAACCCCCCCCATCCCAAGATCGTCCCAATGCTATCCTAATTTACAAACCACTGGGTGCGGCATCTGCAATTTTCAAAATGGTAGTCTATGTGGGTTACTTCAGATTTGATATTTTGAAGAGGCAGTATCCAAAATATATGTGTGATTAGTGTTAAGGGATAGTAAATTTGTCAAATGAATGTAATGTACAATATATAATTGGACTTCTCCAGTGTGAGCATTAAGTTAAAATGTAAATACAATGCATTGAAGCCACCAGTTGTGGGTAACGGTGGGCCCCAGAATAGGAAGGTTGTATCTGACACCGAAGTCGACCCCATGCTATGAATTAAGTAGCACCACTGGGCACCACTGGGCTGGGCCCCAGAATAGGTATGTTGTATCTAACACCGAAGTCGACCCCCAGGCTATGAATTAAGTAGCACCACTGGGCAGAGTGCCTGGGGCACCTGCTGGTTCAAAGCTGAGATTACCACTCATAAAAGAAGTGGTAGTCTCAGGTCAAAGATGAAGCTCAGTGGAGAAGGTTGCCCAAGGTCAAAATATAACTGGATCCAGAGACTTTCTAAATTCATTTCATAAAATTATAGCAATGTTGATAATTTAATCCCCTAATGCTAATATAAATTACAGGTGCTTTCATCCTGCCTAATATTTCTTGGAGGGATGGTTCTTGTAACAGCGGGTTTGATTGGGAATTCCTAAATACCTGTAAGAGACTTAACTTGTGATTAAGTCTCATAGAGGAAGATCTGTTTTGGATCGTGTTTTTGTAATCAACGAATCTGGAAAAAATTAACGTGAGAAATATGCCGCATATATCTACATCTGATCATGAGTGTCTGTTCGTGTCTACTAATGTTAAACTTGGAAAGAATGTTATTATTTACTGCAGTGTCCTCTATGGTGAACAGATCGACAGATCCTCATGGCGACGGTATCAGCAATTCTTTCAAACGATGTTCCCAGCATTGACAATGACGGCTGATGCAACATGGATAAAGTTTATTTACGGGTAATAGGCTCCGAAACATATTGAGTAGTTACCCGCTGAATACCCTTTAATTCATTTGGGATGATACAGCCTATGTCAAAATTTTACAGAGGAAGGTGTGTAATATGGATAATAGTAATTCCATATGTATATAGGTTAGACAGGGACAGGTTAGCTAATGGAGAGTAAAGAGTTCGGACTGCGGAATAGGGTAATGACTACTAGGAAGTAGTTCTGGGCAAAAAAGACAAAAATACAATTGCTACTCTGTTGCGTTCCGACCGCTTCTTATGCTTGCAGTTGTTTAAATACGGAGGCAGCATAAAAACACGTGATGGATCTCAGGAGATTTGCCAGAATTCAAGACACTGCTGGAATAGACGTATATTAATCAACATTTTCGGAACAACCAAAAACATTGCAATTTCCAATATAACTTTGCAATCTTCAAACCTCCTCATTGAAATCAAGTGTTTAAGGACACTATAAGGTATCCTATGTTTTTCCATTATTCCACTGGTATAATGGTACTGTATTTTAGTCTTTTTATTGCTTTTTGTATATTTGTATTGCCTGTATAGTTGTACCAGATATGCAATGTTATTTGTGTTTACTGAAGGAGAGAAATTAATATTAGCCTATGGCTGCCCTTTTCAATCCTCTTTAAAGAAGTGAAGTTTATTATTATAAGGTTACCCAGGTAGTGGATACAGGTCCGACACTTACGGCGGGTATTTATATAATTGGTAATAGTTTTAGTGAGTCCCAGACGTGCAGAAGGACAGTGAAGTACGAAGTGACGACTTTGCTGCTCCGCTGTTCGTTATCAAATAAGACCTAGGTCCAAACCCAGCGGTGATCTGTGCCAACAGTACCCTATATCGGGTCCAGGTGTCATCTGTGTCGCTTGTTTGCAACTTTTCCACCACAATGTAATTTGAACTATTACATTTGTGTAAAAAGGTGACTTTTCAAAATAAGGTTGGTCAGGAAAGGGTTAATGGTTTAGTGATGCTGTACGTGCGATCAATCAGCGCCAGTTGCTAATGAAACACAACAAATATGGCGGCACCCACGAGTGCAAATTTCGTAATTTAATGAAATTCAGTGATTTCTTTTCCATGGTCCAGGGCACAGTATAAACATGTGGTACCCTGTTCGATTTCTAAGTCCAAGCAGCCAGCTTCACCAGTGTCTTTGAACTATCCGACATAGCAGGGCAAATCAAAGTGTAACTTATTTAATATGTCCTATGTGCATTTCGCACTTAATCAGAAAGTTTCACGGCAATAAAATTCGATCAAACTCCAAGGATATAATTTTCTATTTCTTAACGACAAAATAACAACATGAAGTGCTGATGAAAGTACATTTTTTTCGGCATACTGGAAAATGAATGCGTATATGTAACAGTGAATCTATGTGCTCAGTTGCAGGAGACGCTGATGTCACGTGAGATGTGACAGTCTGCACCAGGTACCACTTTGTTGGAGCAGAAAAATAGCGCGATCCACTTGCACCAAGAATATAATATGATAGCTCACGCCAGAAAAAAAGTCTTGGGTATTTTAATCTACTGTTTCCTCAATAACCAGGGCTGACTGGGATTTTTTGAGCGCTATTTAATTGTAATGAAGGAGGATGCAATTTATGTGGCAGCAAATTTGTTTAAATGTAGGCCATTCAAGAACCTCTTCTGTAGGAAGAGGCAAGTCACGTATACTGCCAATTGCATGACAGGTCTAATGGCAAGCAGTTATCTTCTATATGTGTGATCTCCCTTTTTATGTATCCTAACTGACCTTATCACGGCGAACAGTTCATAATTCAGTTTTTTATAGTAAAAATTAATTTGGTACAATTTACTGGATATTGATAAACATCTAAAAGTCGTGTTTTCTGGAAATATCCGACTCCTTCTTATATCTATACCCATATCTCCTACATAGGTATCTCAACGAATTTTTTAATACTTTTAGGCCTTAACACTCATTTTCAGACACGGATGACTTGTTTCATATACATCTCAGACCTGTGATTTTGATTAATTATTAAAATGGCTTACCTTAGAGGATTAACCTTTTACCTTTCTAATTTCTGAAGTTTCTCATTCACGTGCTACACTTCAAAGATTTTGCAACTCTGCAAAAATCACTGGGCAATATGTGTCTTTTGTTTGAAAAGTTTTAGATCTGGCTAATATATTATGTTACCTGTGATCTCTTTGACTGTAACTATGTGACATATTCTATATTTGATACCCTTGTGATGCAAATTACAATTTTCTGAATGTACCGAATATCAGTCACATTATGCAAAGGTACCTGATGGCAGTATCTTCTCATACAAAATATCATACATTTTAATTTTTGAGCAAACGCTTCGCAAAATTGTTTTATCTATTCATTCATGTCACATGATGTACTGAAAGACATTTTCATATTGCATCAAACTGTTGTCAGTATGAGTATCATATACCATACTTATTTTGGTGCTTTAAACTCTCTTGGGTCCGTGAAATCTGAAAACGTCGACCAGTGTTTGGATAAATTACAACGTTCTGGGCCGCGTCGATTCTCGTATTCACGCATGCCGGCCTCCATTGAACTGTTCCATTGGGATGCATTTTGTATGTGCGTCTCCCGTTTTCGGCCAGGTGATTGCGTGGACCTTCCATGATATTTTACCGCATCTCTCTCGGAGCTGAAAATACCCATTGATCGCAGTTTGTAGGTATCCATGGCTTTTACAGCTACGATAAGATGCTTTTCTCTGTCTCGATTTAGTATCTTTTTCTAATAGTTCTCTGTGGTTGTTGAACTAATTGCAAACACGTTATATCGTTCTCATGGAATTCTATCGCTTAACTCTTCCAGTGCCGAATTTTGGACTGAGTCAACAGCTTTTTTCGGCGCGCATTGGGCGCAATTTACCCAATGCGCGCCGAGAAAAGCTGTTGATCTGGGGTATTCTCTCTGGAACTATAGGCATGGGGGTACTTGAATGGAAGGTCTTTTTACGAGGAATACAAATCTGGGAACCTTATGACAATTCAGGCGAGTTTAACTTAAGAAGATAGACTTAAGTGGTGCTTGGCACTGAAAGAGTTAAAAAGATGAAGAGGTACACACAAAGTGGTTTAAGATGCATGCATGTTGCATATCAATTAAATTCAAAGCGTCATAAAAGACGGAGAAAAGCGCAATCATTTGTCAAAAAGCCAGGCCATTTAGGGGTTGTATGTTTCCATTTTTGAATACCAAAAACACAGGTTATTCTAAAAGAGAACTTAAGAGTTGTGGTCGGGCAACGTCAAAATAGACGGCTTAAATAATTATTAGGAATGACATTACTGTTGACAGGGTAGCGTTACTTTGTTTAAAATGCAAATTGTAACAGAGAGACAGAGCGCAACTTTAGCAGACAACGACAAAATAATTACTTAATTGACTTTAAATGATCGATGTGATTACAGATTGCTTGCTGTGGTGAATCGAACCTGTGAGGTAATTAATCAAGAAAATGACGATCTTCTTAGGTTGTAGTCCCAACCACTCTGTGACCTGTAGGTTTTCAGTGCTGTTGAAAATTCCTATATACACTTTTGTGTAAAGTAAATTGATAGGTTTGGAAAGGTACCAGCATGCTCTCATTGTAGTCTGATCATAGACCCACAATCGGTAACAGGCCCAAGGTCTCACCAAACCTTTGAAATGAAATTTGCCCTTCGCAAAACAAACAGGGCGGCAGATGATGACTCCGTGTTTAGGGATCATTGATCTCAAAACGTAACTACATTGGGCGGGGTCAATGAAGTTTAGGCCCCCAAAATCTGTCAAGGGTTCTTAGTCAGATGTAGGTTCATTGATGAAATTAACGAGTATTGAATGGATGGCAGATGGATTCGCGAATTAAAACAAGTGCGGAAATGGCAAACAGAGTGGCCGAAATAAGCGAGCAAATACAGCATAAAGGGTGACTTGGGATAACGTAAGACCCGACCTTGGGTTACGGTTATCTTGCTTCTATTTGCATTTCATCAAATAGCAAATTTCATGCCATGTGAAATTTAAAAAAAATATGATTGCTTGTCGCGGTGATCTTTAGTTGCTTTGCGTTTGAGGGAAAAATTTCAAGCATTCTGACTTTCCGAGGCCAAAATTTAAAATCATGCGGTTTTGCATAGCTGCATCCCATGATTTATTTATTATCCCGACGTTACCTTAATTACATAAGATAGTTTATCTATGATTCAACCGAAACAAAATTCAGTTTCAAACTGTATATAAGCGATATATAAGTGGCTTTAAAAATTACTTAGAAGAACAGACACGAAACGTATATTCTCATTTTTTTCTGGTTTGTTTTTGTTTTTATTTGGTGCAAACGAACCATAACGGTCAAGGTCAATATTCTTTAACTCCTGATAAAAGATAATGAATTGCAAATGTAAAAATGATTTTCATTTCTTTGGCTGTGAAATGAAATGAAATTTATTATTGCTCAAGTGATGAGAAGGAAATAAATGTCTCTAATAGTCTGCAAGGAAAGGTTCCGGAACACACAATTTAGCCTGCTTTGCTGAATTCATCAAGGGGTTTTCAAAAAGAAAGAAAAAACGTGCTGATATATTTATGGACCAGTGTATATAATTATGTATATCTGAACTGCCTCAGTGTAACGAAAAACGTCACATAGTTCAACTGCAGTAAGCATTATCTGAGCGGTTTTTTTTGTACCAACACGGAAAGATAATGAGGCTCTGCATTGGATCAAATAGACGAGTTGCATTACAGTCCAATGCATGTTCAGCACATGTGAAGCTTTCGTATATTTTCTTGGTTTTGAAAAAAAAAGTCATTATGCAGTCACTTCATTTGGACGGAACTGACTGTCACAAATGTATATAGGTCCATCTGCACAACATATGCGGCAAGATTCGGCAATAATAATGGCGATGGTTTATGTTCAATAATGATAATTATATATACAGCTTGAATTCCAGCAGCACGCTGTCCATGCACGCCCGATGAATGTCTGCTCCATTATGTCCTTTCACGGAATTTCACCAGTAAATGCTCTAGTCATATCCATCCGAGCCAGCGAAACGGAATTGCTATGATTTTGTTTGACGTTGGACAATGGAAAGATGATACATCGAGGCATCTATTATTCCAGTATTCCAATTGTCACCGGTTGGACTGTTTGAGAAGAAACATGTGCATATGTGACAACACCAGCACTTCATCGTTTTGTTTTCGAATTGTATTTCTTTTCAAGCAGAACAACTATATCGCATACGGATGCACAATGATGTGAAACTGTTATTGTTTTCTGCAGATCACTTTTGCCGTGGCATCATTCCTGTGTTTGATGTAGCACAGAAAGTGGAGCACCGTTGTTCGGTCCATGCGAACAAATATAACACAAGTCTCGGCAATGCATTCATCTTCTAATCGTCATGGTTGGATGTAAATCCTTGTACATACAGCTGTCGTGACGGATCTGAAACGAAACGAAATATGAACATGAGCATTTATCAAGCTTATTAGGTTTCATACCCGTGAAATCAAATTACTAAATCAACTCCCAGAGGGCACATATTGTCTCATGGGAGTAACTAACCAAAGTCATTTCGTATCACCTTGACCCTGAACCGAGAAATTGGTGGCGATGAAAACATTGCAACGAAAGACAACTATGCAATACAATACGGACAAATGTTGCAATATGAAATTTAGAATGTATGTTGCCTCACGCTAATGCCTCCACATGCTTGCTTGATGCCATAGTGGTTGTAAGTTCTATCAAATGCCAGCTCACTTGACACATTGCAGCTGAAGACCTTTTCATGGATAATCCCCCCACACCGGTAAAAATATCCAATCACGAGATAACAGTTGTGACGCATTGCATGCGTGGCAGATCACCGTGTCCATAACTTCTCTTGGCGGGATGCCGTGCATAGATCACACAAAATATAGACTTCCGCACATACAATCAGTTTCAGTTACATCAGATATGGGGTCGAGACAGCAACTGATCCAGTCAAAATTTGAAACAAGAATTTGAAAGCAAGACACGGTTATTGTGTTTTACTTCATTAAACATGGGTGGCAAGAAAGTGGATATGGAAAGAATACGAGAGAAAAAGGACATCCTATTGTCCAAATTGCATCAAGGTAGACATGACCTTACGAACATTTCATAATGCAATAAGCAAAGCTGAGATATGCTGGGAAAATTGTAATACATGTACTATTTCGTGACCAAATACTTGCGGTGTCACGCAAGTTAAAGCTCGTTCATTTCGCCAACTGGTCGTCTCTAGGCTTCACTGCCGGCCGTTATATGTGAAAAATGCTCCTACTTAAAATACCTTTAAAGCTTCAATCATATTAATTCACTTTCCTTCAAAACTGATCCATCTGAGATATGGGCCAGGGAGATTGAACATTTTATTAAACCGACTGAGAGTGGACTTAAGTGCTCTAAACGCCCATCTGTTTTCTCGTAATCTTTGTACCTCCCCAGCTTGTGACTGTCACTTTCGGACTGAGGCAGTGACTCATTTTATGCTGCAGTTTCCACCTTTTGAAGAACATAGACAAATTCTCTTGACAAAGGTTAGTGAAATTATCAGAATAAATAAAACTGGTGTTTTATTTGACAACTTCCATCAGTCTGAAAAAGTCAATTTATTATTGTACGGGGCTCCATCTGCTTCATATGCTACCAATTGTTCTATAGTAGACACAACAGAGAAATACATTGTCAGCACCTTAAGGTTTCAGCGTTTTCTAAGGGGAGACGATACTGATGATAATGGTTAAGCGTATGAGCACTGTCATGTTTCTGTACTGTAATTCTATTATGTTCGCCAATATCTTGTGTTTTGATATATGTACATGTATATGTTTATTCCACAACTGTTAAGTCGGTTCATGTATTAATTCTGCACTCAGACTGATTCTTTCCGTAAGTATTGGTAATATGTGTGTGGGTTGTTTTTTTTGTTGTTTTTTTTTGTTTTTGTTTGGTTTTTGTTTTGTTTTGTTTTGCAATTACATTATTTTTTTATTCTCAGTTTGTACTTGTAAAGGTTACAAATATATGCTGTTTTGTATTTACACGGGGAGAGGAGTTTGAATTAGCCAGAGGCTACTTTTCTCATCCTCAATAAAGAATATCAACATACTATTTTGTATTTGAGGCCATTTCTACCCTTGCAAAACAGAGTGAACTTCGGGGTTTCACGCGTAACTAAAGTATAACTAATATGCACCTATTATAAGTCATTACGTTTTAACTTAATGCGACTATGCTATAGCTACAAAACTGGGAGGACTCGCGCTCCTATGTTCGAAGGTAAAGAATAAAGCCCCTGTAATTTTACCTTAGGTACAGCGGAACACACCAAACCCTACAAAGGAAGTACAGAGAGTCAAAGTAAAAAAGTAATGGCATGTCTGCCTCTGTATTGATGGACCTACAATTTTGTGGTCTAAAATGTATACATGACAAATATAAATACAAAATCTTGATTGCACATGCACTGAGTAATATCAGGCATGAGATATGTTCATTCAGTGGAGCTTTGTCTGTGGGCCAGTTTTCTGTGCTGTACGGTCCGGTTACTGGTTACAGACCACAGTTGTGATTGGCTTGTTGCGCATCCTATCCCAACGGAGATACTTCGCAATTGTGAAAATATTGTGTTTTCAGCATTCTGTAGTTTCTGTGCAAATAAAGTTAGATAAGTCAGGTTTGCTGTATCACAGAGTTGCTTCATTGGTGGTCATATATGCAGGTCCACTGTCTACCAGGCCGGGTGAGAACTTTATGTTGAGAAAGGACAATGATGTGACCTTGGTCAGAGCACAATTCATACACCTGTTTATAGCTGACAACGTTACCAAGTGTTAGTTCGTGCTTCAATTATCACCAATTAATGAGCTGGGGATTATAAAAAAAAAAAAAACAACAACCCTACATCTGCGTTTTTCTTACATTTTTATGTTAAATGCCATTGAACCAATCTTAGAATACCAAAATATTGATTTCTTAGACTGAAAATGCTAACATAAAAAGTGGAAGGATTTATAACTGTGGGTCTGTTGCCTACTGCTTCAGGTAGGCAATTTACAACATTAACATGCTTGTGCTTGTAGAGAGAGTTCAGGTAGACAACATTAACATGCTTGTGCTTGGAGAGAGAGAGAGAGAGAGAGAGAGAGAAAGAGAGAGAGAGAGAGAGAGAGAGAGAGAGAGAGAGAGAGAGAGAGAGAGAGAGAGAGAGTTTTGGACACTTGTGGATGTCGACAAACATCCAACAAATTATCTGAATCCTTTGCGCACAAAATCATTTGTTTTGTTATACCAATTATATGGCAATCGTCTGCAATAAGCAATCTGCGTTTTTCTTACATTTTTATCTGTTAAATGCCATTGAACCAATCTTAAAATACCAAAATGTTGATTTCTTAGACTGAAAAATGCTAATATGAATAGTGGAAGGATTTATAACTGTGGTCTGTTGCCTATTGCTTCAGGTAGACAATTTACAGCATTAACATGCTTGTGCAGAGAGAGAGAGAGAGAGAGAGAGAGAGAGAGAGAGAGAGAGAGAGAGAGAGAGAGAGAGAGAGAGAGAGAGAGAGAGAGAGAGAGAGAGAGAGAGAGAGAGAGAGAGAGAGAGAGAGAGAGAGAGAGAGAGAGAGAGAGAGAGAGAGAGAGAGAGAGAGAGAGAGAGAGAGTTTTGGACACCTGTGGATGGCGACAAACATCCAACAAATTATCTCAATCCTTTGGGCACAAAATCATTTGTTTTGTTATACCAATTGTATGGCAATCGTCTGCAATAAGCAATCCAGTAGGTCGCTTATAGCACGGCAACATGTGTCGTCGTCATTCAAACTTCTATTAGTGCTTACCATTTTTCACTTCTTATCTTCAAAATATGTTGGCGTCAAAAGAACTCACGGGAAGGAATTTATGGAGGGACACCCATTGAAAGTATTTATGTTGCATGCGATTTTTTTTTGACTCGTGAAAGAGAGCAGAGAGGATTAGTGCCGGCACCTTCCGTGCTAACTGCCGGAGCGGCCAGCTACCACTTGCTGCTACGGTTGGCGGCCGCGGTTGGTGGCGGGAATATGTTTCACACATGCCCTTGCCAGTCCCAGGTGCCGGGCGAGTAATTGATGTGGGAAGCCGTTTTCATTTCCACATATCATGTGCCCGATCAAGTAGGTCTGCATAAAGGTTGTAAAAGGACAAGGCCCCTTAGCTCTATGCTGATCACTTTGTCAACATCGACACGGACAGCGCATAAATATATTACCGACACATTCTAACTTTGCAAGACAGAGTGAAAACAAATGTAATTATGCGGATCTGTACTCATTCATTCAGATTCACCCATTCATCCTTCAATTCATTCTTTCATCCTATGGCCCGAGTCCGCATAGCTTTTGTCCTGCACTTTTGACTCTATTTCATTCACCTTCCCGAGGGATGGTTCAACATTATCATAATTTTTGAATAAGTACTTAGGGTACTAAATTTCATGACCCTCCCTCCCCCTAACTCAGTACTTAAAAAATGACGATCTTCCAAGAAATAATACCAAAATACCACAAAATTGGGGTTACAAATGACCATTATTTTCCATTATGTGTGCAAGTGTACAGGTCCATTCAACCCCCCCCCTCCCGCCCCCCTGCGTACTAAGAGAACTAATTAAAAATGATCAACATTTTGAACCATCCCTATCAAATCACCCAGCTATTTTCTTATTTCTTTCCATTCTATTTACGAGTTACATAAGGCTTCATTGTGTTGTACTAATTTTTCGGCCGAAACATAACGCCAAACATCTTGTGATACATGCTATGCCATGCACATTAGTGTTCGGATCCCATCTTCAATCACCATTCATGAATAATAATTGTTTATCATATCAACGATCGTTGGTCCCTTGTGACGTATGGCTTATCGTGCATCTCGTGTCTAATCTTCAGTCAGCGGGTGAAATGTAATCGTATTCGGAAAATTCTGAGTGATTTGCGTCCGATTGATTAATTACTTGTCGTCCAGGGAGGCAGATATTTCAACATGACAGCTTTGTCTACACGCGTTTGCTGTCTAGAATGGCACAAAAATGTCTTGGTGTAAACTTATCTTATCAACATCATACAATACTGTAATTTAACAGTATTATCTATCAACAATTTGTAAAAAGGGCTCATCCCTTATATGAGAGAAGAAAGGTAACATGGGACGACGCTATTGACACACGGCTACACACAGGGGGTGACTGATGCTTGCGATACTTCGACTACGCACACAGTGTCTTCTGGAAGCATAACGACTCATCTGTACAGATACACATATGAATGACACCATCATTGCAAATACAGGCCCAAGTAAATTAAATGTGACATCAGACAGTCTCTAAAGATCATTTGAACGTCCAATTCCTGCACACGCTACCAGCCCAATCCAGCAACAAGATGATAGATATTATACATGTATCACACACTGAGTGCCAGGTGGCAGCACAATCGCTGTCAACTGCGTCGGCATTTGAACATTGTAAGACATATGAAGTTATGATCTATGCGGAGTTCATCTCTATGAGGCCTGCATGGTGTTTGCACAGAAGATCCAAACATGCAGCAGAATTCCCTGGCTCTAGCTGTGCTCAGAAGCATGATTACAATACTTGGTGTCTGTGATTGAAATTAAGTACCGTCATCCCAGACTGAGGTCAATTTGACATATTAATGACGTTGAGACTTGATACCCGATGAATAAATCTGTATATACAGATTAACACGACATTGTAGGATAGCTTTGACTTGTATGTCCAACAGTCACGTGATACTCACACCGGGAACACCCCTTTTCTTGTCGGTCTGTCTGTCTGTCTGTCTGTCTGTCAGCCAAGATTGCTTTTGTGTATCATTAAATACGACAGGAAATGTATTTAGGAATAATTATGCTGTGATTATATGTATATATGTATTTGGGAATAATTATGAATCATTTAATTAGCAGAAATGTTTGTGTGCGAGGTATTGTAGTTCCACAAATTTTCAAACTCGACATAACTTCACCCTATTCGCGCTAATGCTTGATGTGCAAAGTTAAAATGCGCGAAAAGGTATTCCACATTGTCTCTTAGTATAGTCTATGGCATTTAACAGCACGAAATTGAAGTGAGTGGTCTCTTCTGATGTTAAAAAATCGCGTTCAGCGAAATTAAGCACGGTCGGAAGTTTCTAGAACTACAATGTTTTCTCTGTTGCTAACAACCAATTGGGCGCAGAAACTGTCATTTGGTCTCGCAAAATATGTCAGTAACCTTGATCCAGCGACCGTTGCAAGACTAAAGTGCTTTTCTTTGGATGGGTTGGGTAGTGGAGGGTGTCTGTGGGGACGGGAAAGGGAATAAGTTGATGTTGCGCAACAACGCAAGTCGAAATGCAGAATGTTGGTTGCTGGCTTCCTTTGAATAAAAAGAGTATATCTTTGTCAATTTTGCCCAATGACCAAAACACCTAGAGTAGTAAATATAATGTACCAAAACACTTATATAGCAGCAAATATAATGGAACGAAACACCTAGAGTAGCAAATATAATGTAGCGAAACACCTAGAGTAACAGATATAATGTAACCTAACACATATAGTAGCAAATATAATGGAACGAAACACCTAGAGTAGCAAATATAATGTAGCGAAACACATAGAGTACCAAATATGATGTAACGAAACACCTAGAGTAGCAAATACAATGTGACAAAACACCAAGAGTATCCAATATAATGTAACAAAACACCTGCTAGCCAATATAACGTAAAAAAAAACACCCACAGTAGCAAATATGATGTAACGAAACACCTAGAGTAGCAGAGTAGCCCTCTTTCCCAATCGTTAAATAGATGTTTGTAACAAGAACAATGTACTTTAGTTGAATAAAATATGTTTAAACCAACGAAACACCTACAGTAGCAAATATAATGTAACAAAACACCTAGAGTGGCAAATATAATGCAACTATTTCCCGAATTCGGATTTAAAGCCAGAAAGCAGATGGGGGGGGGGGGGGGGGCACCCCTTACAATTTAGGGCCGGCATGCTCCCCTGAGCGTATATACCGCAGACCCACGTAGGAGCTACATCAATGTGAAAATATGGCGTCTCTTTGGAGCTGCTATCGGCAAGCTGGCTCATACGCTGGTTGAAGTCGGGTACAAAACGGCACAATAAAGCACGCGCCATAAAGGGATTAACAGCCCTAATTGAGATGGATTACGAAATATGGGGGCTTTTGAAGCGAGAATTAGAACAGAAACAGGGTGCCAATTGGATCGATGGCTTGAAAAAGCGGGTCTTTGAGAGCGACGAATGCCCCCGAAGACGGGGGTCTTTCCTGCAGAGCCTCTCCGTATTGCCAAGTGACGGACGTTTCTCATCATATCTCTACCCGTCTGGCTTCGGTCAGCAGCTTTTACACGTAACAAGAAGCTGGGATAACGACAAATGTTCGTGATATTTTGGAGATTGATTACAGTGCAAAGTGTGAGAGTGAATGTGTGGATTTTCAAAATTTCCCAGTTAAGATACATTTACCTTTTATTTCCAATTTGTATCCCTCAGGGAGATAAAGAATGGAAATTCACGGCCAAAACATTCAATTTACAATGCACTCAAAAGCAGATGAACAGCGCAATTCAACGTGTAAGCCAAGACTCTGTGCAAAAGTTACACCGAGATGCAACCGAAACGGTTGCATAAACAAACTGATCCGTGAAAAAAATGTCGAAGCCATAAGTGATGCTACTGTTGAAGTAACTTTTTACAGTTCAGATAAATCCTTTTATTTCTTGCACCTGTTTACTGATGGTATATGTCATAATGTATGTCTAAAAATGTTCTTGGCAAAAAGTTTCAGGGCGCACACTTTGACTCCTGAGTTGCTTCAGTGAACGCTGGTCGTATCATGGTTGTGCAGTATTTTTCAGCGAAGTAACGGATATCAGTACAACACCAGAATTTATTCACTGCTAATTTTGCTGGCCTGCTCCAGACTCTCCACTCTTCAACTGGGGCTCTGAAATGTAGTCACTGTGCATCATTATGGGTATGTGCTTTGAGCAAGTACTCTGTCCTCAACCAGATTATTTAGTTGCCACGTAGTGATAATGGTAGTGATGATGATGACAACGACGACGATGATGATAATGACGACGACGACGACGACGACGACGACGATGATGATGATGATGATGATGATGATGATGATGATGATGATGATGATGATGATGATGATGATGATGATGATGATGATGATGATGATGATGATAGCAAAACAATAGCAAGAGGCGTGTTTATGCCACATCTGATTGGTGTCTGATGCATATTTTCTCTTGCTGGGACGGGTTGTAGTGCTTGAGACGGTGCTGTAATCAAGTATCACTTGAGAATGATGTTCTACAAATAACATCGGTATATCAAGTTAAATCCTATGCCCAAATTTCACTTACGTCAGATAGACAACAACCGTTTCATTGCCATTGCGAGTTCATTCAGAGTCACTGCAACGACAAAAACATGTCTCCCGACTGACCCAGCAGACTATGCCATCAACTCTTGGGACTAAAAAGCTTGTGCTGTTCACATAAACCTTTGTACTCATAACATTCCTTGAAACTTTTGGAGTTCAAAAATGATTGTCCATGAACAGAACATTAAATCTCAGTAGCTTTGAAAGATATAAAGCTACATACTTTGCCTCAGCTACAAATAATGTATGTCAATAAAAAGCGTCTCAAGGTCCCTTTGCTTTCCATGGTCATATGGTATCAAATAAACGAATGCTAAAAGTGTACTTAAAATTGTGCCATCTTATGACAATACAAGGGCCTAAAATCAGCACTTTCCTATTTTTTAACCCCACTAAATCTTCGAAACGAAGAGACAATCGATGTTGCCCACTCAACGTGTACCAGTAGCAAATCAAATTAAATTAAATTAAACTAACCTAAACTAAACTAAACGAAACGAAAACAAACTGAATTAAATTAAATTATTTAAATTAAATTAAATTGAATGCTTGTTTGATTTGGAAACCTTACCATGTTGTCGATCTTATCACTATTATTTCTGCTTATCTTGACGTCTTACAAAAGTCTCAAAATAAGAGTTTGTGTTAGACATTAACATATTTTTCCTCGTTCGTCAACATCTGTTACAGAATGACACTTCTCAAGTTGGCTAACCAACCCTTGATAGTTTACTCTCTTCCGTTAGAATTAGTTGAAATATTTGTTATCTATTTATTCCATTTGACATAAATTGATCTTCATGTCCTGCTGTGTGCTATTGTACACGTAATGCATGCTTTGTGTACAGAGTATCCTTATAATTCTTTACCAGATATGCTTGTTATGTCTGGGTGTGAACTTAGACATTTTGTTTTTCCAAGAATTAATTTAATATGTCTGGGTGCCAACCTAGACATTTTGTGTTTCCAAGAAATCTTTCTTTCTTTCTTTCTCTCTCTCTCTCTCTCTCTCTCTCTCTCTCTCTCTCTCTCTTTCTTTCTTTTTTTCTTTACGACCAAATTTGTCCGGAGTCTTTCTCAAAAATTATTATTCCAAAAACCACCAAACTTGTCATGGTGACTGAAGTACCGGTGAAATTGGCCACCTGGTTTGGAATAGTCATGATGTTGAAAATTATGCAAATTAGGGGGCAAGTAAAGTTTTAAAAGCTCCATATCTGTAAAATTATTATAGATAGACACAAAGTTCTAACTTACACATATAGGTTTGAGACATCTGGCAAATCCAATAGCATGCAAACAAAAGTTACGGGATTTTAATGTATGCTAAATTCACTGAATTTCCCAATAATCCACGTCCAGGGCTTCTGTTGTACTCCTCTTTACAAGGTAAATGGATCTCCATGGTGCTGGGCAACCATTTTGCATTCACAATAAATTAGCTTGAACCTGTCTCATAGGCAGCCTTCTAGCCATGCATGTTTTGTAGTATGGTGTGGAAGGTTTGGGCTTTGTAGCAAATGGGAGGGGGTGGGGGGACTCCAAACAACTGTGTATTCAGGTTCTCAAAAAAAAAAAAAAAAAAATAATCTTTCTGTTCATGCAAGAACAGACTTGCTCCATATTAATACCAATAGTGCTGGACATAGCTGTCAGTGCACTATGACTTAAAGTGGTTTCCCAGCTGGTTTGTTTTTGCCTGAGGCTACGAGTCTGGAATGACATGCACTGGACTTCCAGGCAGAACAAGCTTGAGTGTACCCTCTGTTAAAAATATACTACATACGGTGCTGAGTTCGTTGGACCCATCAAAGTGTGGTCTTGCAGTCCTCAATGACTGTTATCCCAACTTTGTGAGTTTTAAAACAGCAGTGTGTGGACTTGTGTAATCTCAATGGACACTTTTATGTCTTTGGTTTCTTGTAACAAGTAAAAATGAAGCCTTTTCTTCATAGCCAATGCTGAGAGAGTATAGTGCTACAGAGGTGTTTCACTTTCTTTCTTTCTTTTTCTTTTTTTCTGTCTTTTCCTTTCTTTCTTTCTTTCTTTCTTTCTTTCTTTCTTTCTTTCTTTCTTTCTTTCTTTCTGCTTCCATCTTTACGGCCAAGTCGGCCCGGAGTTTGTCTCGGACACTATTTTTATTTTTAAACCCACCAAACTTGCCATGATGACTGACCTAAGAAGTAGAATTATGCATCTCCTTTGGAATAGCCATGATGTTAAAAATTATGCAAATAAGGGGCATGTAAAATTTTAAAAGCTACATATCTTCCGAACTATTGCAGATAGACTCAAAACGTCAATTTGCATATATACGTTTTTGACTCCTGCCGATATAATGAACAGTACATAAGCTGTAGAATTTCAAATTATGCTAATAAGGAGCATTATACATAGAGATACCATTCCAATTTCAATTTACGGGTTTGTGGCAAAGCTGCATGCAATGAACCATGAGCCAAAGTTGTAGAATTTTAATTTATGCGAATTAGGTGAATATGCAACATATAAATCTTGAACAGCTTCAAAACTATTATAGATGGAGGTGCCATTCCTACTTCAATTTATGGGTTTGTGGTATAGCCCCATCCAATGAACCATAAACCAAAGTTGTAGGCTCTAATTTAAGCAAATTAGGTAAATACACACAATTTACATGTTGAATAGCTTCAAAAGTATTATAGATACTAGGTTCATTCAAAATTTACTTTATAAGTCTGTGACATAGCCACATCAAATGAACAAAGAACCAAAATTGTAGCATTTTAATTTATAAAAAATACGCTAATATACGAAATTTAAATTATGTTGAACAATGGCAAAGTGTAGCATTTCACAATGTTCTCTTTTGAAGGCACCCAGACACATTTGCTTTGAAGCAAATCTTTTTTTCTAGTTCAATATGCATTAGACAGATTATAACTGATAATTAATGAATAACAACTTTTATGAAGCTAACATATATTTGAAAGCTTTCCCCCACTCCCACTGTTATTGGAAAGTTCCGTACAGCTCATGTTAAACCTCCCTGGCCAAATGGTAAATTGCAAAGTCTGGAAGACAAATGAGTAGCAAAATGACAGGGATCAACTTTATAATAGTTTAATACACAAATTTTTATGATATTTTCACTTCCATGTATCAAGATGTCGGTTATTGCACAAAGAGGGACAATAGTTAAACTGAGCCATTTACTTCATATTTTTGTTTTAAACACGAATGTGTGCCGAGTCCCAGTTTGTCCAATCTATTTCTTGCAGATTCGCTTTCGACCATACTTGTGATTCAGCTTAATTACATGATACAAATAATATCAATTGTCCTTTGCATGCGGGTGATCTGGTCTTGATGTCAGAAACCGCATCAGGATCACAGTATACATTACCACACGCTTTGTGTATATTGTGAACGCTGGACACCGACTGTAAGCCTCTCCAAGACTAAAAGTCGTGTATTTCACAAAGGAGACCGGATAATTAAGGTACCTCCATTTTACGTCTAAAAGCAAATTATTGAAGTAACTTGAAATTACCGTTATCATGGAATTGCATTTTGCACATCTGGCACTTTCACAAATGCAATTAGGCAGCTGAAGAACCTGACCAACAAAACTTTATTACGACAATATTCACATTTAACTGTATCCTAAATATATTATTAAAATTGCCTTCATACTCAGCGTTTAGTCCTCTAGCATACAATATGTCCAGAGGGATGTGACCACATCAAAATGAGGGAGAATACTCAAACTGTCCAATTAGAATGCCGGAGAAATGTTATCCTGGCAACATTCAGTATTTCCCAAGGGAAGATAAAGCCTCTTCATTAAAATAGCATTGAAAGTCAGTATAATCCTGATTTTTTCCTTAGCCAGTGAGAATTCTCCTTTTGTGCTTCCTTTTCCGACAACCAGCCATGTCCACCAGCCTTCACAGACCAGCAATGGCTACTGCAGGGGAAGGGCAGCGGGACATTCTGGCGAAAAAAAAACTATTAATATAATAATATTTTCCTTTTAATTTTTTCTTCCGGAATCACATTATAGAAACTGGTATTTAGGATGCATAGATCATCCTATACTCAATTCAGTATCCTTGCCTGCATGGAACCCCTCAAGCCTGTAGCCCCCCCTCGATCCTTCAGGTCTCCGGAGGATACAGGCTACACGCTCTCGGGGCAAGGGAAGGATACTGAATTGGGCATAGGGTAACCTTTAAATATTAATTGCAGACCAGCTCTGGTTCTCTCAGTTGCTAGACAACAGAACTATACCTCCGCTTTGATGAGGACACTTGTACCAGTTATGTCATTTAACCGTCCACATATAACACTTTTTGTACCACCCCAAACTGAACTTTTCTAAATATCCTTTTAACACGCTGTATGTTTTAAAACTTAGTTAATGACTTCTCTTTAGCTTTTTGATTTCTCGAGCTGTTACTTTTATCATAGAAGCCCATTTGGCCCTGCTTAATAAATGAATCTGCTACCCCTCCTGTCAAGTTCTTTGTTGCAGCCTAGGTGGCAGCACAGGGTCCAAATTAACACGAATACCTCCTATCCCCTGTAAATACCGATGTTTGACTGTCCATGGAACTATTTTGGCAGTCTTATCATACCAATACTGCCATGCAGTGAAGCATGGGATTTGTTCCTTTTGAAAGAGCTCGGACCGGTTAATTTTATGGAACTGTATGATAAACCAATTTTCGAAGTCATACGTGTATTTTTTTTTATGTTCCAGGTGTCCACAGAAAAGCAACATACGTTGCAGTGACAGCAGAACTTGGGAGTTATCCGATTGTAACCGAAACTGTATATACATGAGTTGATTATTGGTCACAATAACATTTAACCAAAATCCATTTTTATATGAAAGCCTAATGGCAAATCATGTTACATCTATTGGATAAAATATGCCCGTGACACTCTACGGTGTACTTATATGCCAAAACCTTCGACTAATTTCGGTAGAAATTGTCCCCACAAGATTGTTGCAAAAATAAGACACAGAATTCGATTTCACATATGAAACCAGATGGAGAGATCGTATAAATGGTACCGACTAAAATTGCCAGTACAAGTTGCGCCTGCATTCTAAGTTTAAAGACAGCTTTGAAATTGAACCTTATCCACAGAAATTTAACTAATGAGCAACGACATAACCAGTCCAAACTGAGACTCAGCACTCATACTTTAACCGTTGAATCCGATTGATACACTGAACCAAAAATACCCATTGCGTTGATAAATTGTTGAATGTGTGGAACAGGGGCTATGCAGCAAATATCATGACACAAGAAATTTCTTGTATGTTAATGAAAATTAATCCAAATATTCTGACTCTAAGTGATGTAGAAAAGTTTATATTCATCATAAGAATGGGTAATACTTATAATGCTAGCCAGCCAATCCTAGTAATGTAAATCATATGTTTGAAACCAATAAACAACGACTAGGTTCTGACCTGGCTGTCTTATTGAACACATTTGTATATATCCTCAAAGATACTGTATACAGACCCGTGTCTCATAACGGTACCTGGGTTGCACCTGCTTTATGTATTGAAAAGTTAAGCTCTCTTTGTCTTTTGTTTATACAGTGCTCCCTCCTTATGACGCGGACCTGGCGCCAATATTTAGTGGATGTGCGCAAAGTGGTGCATGGTAAACGAGCTGCACTCATTCGTTTAAGCACCCCACTCCCAAGTAGTTTGCTTCAAACAATTTATTTCTCTTGTATCCAGCCAAACTTAGATTCTGCAGACACAGTGTGGAACATTTGTGGTGCTGATGGATCTCACAGACTTCAAAAACTTCAAAATTACGCCGCCAGGATAATATGTAATAACTTCAATTTAGAAATACAAGGGGACTTAATCTTGTTTTTAATCTTGGATGGCAAACATTGGAGCAACGTAGACAATTTCATGCCGCAACCCTGATGTCTAAATTTATCAATAACCTTGTACTGGACTATCTCTCTGATCAGCTCATTGTATGTTTCGATTCTCATATTTATAATACAAGAAGTACCCACTCTATGGATCTTTTAGTCTCCCGTGTTAAGGAAAGCTCTTTTATGAAGTCTTTCGCTTACAATGGTGCTGCAGCCTGGAACTCGCTTGACGATTTTACCCACAGTTCAAACGATTTATCTTCTTTTAAATGCAATTATATTGGTCGCTACTTTACATGAGTTTTATGATTTAACTTTGAATTGCTTGTCTCTCGGTTTTATCTGTCATATATTTGTAACATTCTATAGATATTGTATACATGTTTATGGTCCCCAGGGAAGAACAGAGGTAACTCTGACAAGGTGTACATTAATAAAAAATTTGTCGTCGTCGTCATCATCATCATCATCATCATCATCATCATCATCATCATCATCATCATCATCATCATCATGATCATGATCATCATGATCATTGTTGTTATTATTATCATTATCATTATTATTATTATTATTATTATTATTATTATTATTATTATTATTATCATTATTATTATTATTATTATTATTAATGCTGGTGTTAGGATCCCCAGAACAGACCGTGTTTTAGTAAAACCGCCTTATAACAAACAAAGCTTTAAAATAGAAGTAATGGGAAAACTATTTCAGTGGGAAACATGGTGCACATCGTGTTATATCAGAAACCGCCTTGTAATCAGGGGTGTTATATATATATAATATATATATATATATATGTGTGTGTGTGTGTGTGTGTGTATGTGTGGGTGTGTGTGTATGTCATACTTCAAATCAAAGGCAGAAACAGTACTACCTTTAATCACTTTCAAATGTCTTTGTAATATTCATATTTAAATAAACATTGCTTTTCTTCCAGCGACGGGATCATATCGATGAAATAAACTTAAAGCAAAAGAAACAACTTTAAAAACCCTTGATATACATAATAATAACGATGATTAAAATATTATTACTATTACTACTACTCCAACCACTACTAATGCGAGAAACAATATCAATTATAATGATAACTATGACAAGAATGCGCAACTGCTCCTAAAATTACAAAAACTAGACAGACGAAAACACACTTTGCATACAACACCGACAGTATTCTGGATTGCAAAGGAACACTTCCTCACTGACGAGGGCATGGAACTCTGAGTGGTCTCTTGGGATAACTATTTGATTACAGTAAAGATCATTTATCAATCATGGGTTTGATGTACTGGCACAACATTTTATTTTTCTTTCACAGTGTTAATTTCGTCAAAATATCGAGAATGCCTTTGATTATAAAGTGTGAAACGAATGTCGTATTTGCAACAATCACATTTTTCCTGCGGGGCCCACAGCTATATAGTATCGTTAGAGACCTTACTGGTGAACTTGTTTATGCATGGAAGTGCCGGATATAATGCGCTGTCAGTGCCATAGCTTCTCATAGGAAACCTGTTTTCTTTCACTCAGCGTTTGATGTTTTCATGTATTTCAATGTAATTTAAAGTAATTTTTTGTCCTCATGGCTGGAGAAGCATTGTCCTATATGTCTGTTTGAGATGAAAGACTGACATTTCTACTGGCTTTTCCCATTTCCCGTGAATTGGATATGATTACAGGAGTAATTTATCCACGTGACAGTGGGTCAAAGCAAGGTTTTGTTCGAATGTGAGGGACCTAACGCCGATAAAATTTTTATCATGTTGCCTGTACAAAAACCAAAGGCGTTGCAACGTACAAATCAAAAAGTGATGCTCCTTGATTGCCCCATAGTCTACAATACCATCTGGTGTTACCGCTATTTGAAATCACCCCTCTGCCGGTCTGCAATACATGATAATAAAGACCAGCTATGGTGGTCAATGCGTCACTCTGACATGACACCTCTGTAACACAGGGTCTGTTCAAGTTAACACGACACTTCTATAACACGAGGTCTGTTCAGGTTTTCCAGAGACGCCATGTTGTGGCTGAACAGTTCCCTTTAAGGACTCAGTAGTTACATGGATGTAATTGTAATTTGATCTATGAAGGGGGTGTGCTTGGCAACCCCGTGAAATTAAGGCACCCTTGATCTGAGCGATAAAGCGGAAGTAAGGGGTTTGTCACATAACACAGGTGCCCATACGTCATTAGAAACGCAACCTACAGCACAGTTACAGGACGAAGTACGCCCTCAATGCGTGCGCACAAGCAAGTTTGATTACACTAAGCGTTTGAAGAGGTAAAATGGACTGAAACTACTGTGCTGGAGCATTAACACACTGCATGCCTGGACCAGAGCACAACATACAAACATAGGTATAGTTAAAGCAGGAATTCATAATGATCAACATAGTCATTGATATATGCCGCGGATCTTTAAGAACCAATCTTGTTCATAAAGATTTGCAAAAAATTCTGGATTGGTTCATAAAGATCTGCCGCATACATCAATGGTATATATGTGAAATGGGGATACCTATTTCAAATTTCAAACACATGGACATCCCGTTTTGAGAGTAAAGTATTGGACCAATACACATGTATGTGTGCTTGTATGCACGTATGTATATAATGTAGCATTTGCCATGTATTTATATTCTACTTCGTTGACTTATTTCCGGATGTTTCGTTAGACGTGATGTTCATGTAACATACCGTTCAAGCTTACTGTCCCTACCTGCTATTTATCAAAATGCACATGGTGGGAAACATACATACAAACATTAATAAAAAGATAACTTTGGCACAGTATTACCTCTCAAACAATTAAGGTTTCTTTGTGTCGAGCAAACACTTGAGTATCTCCTCATATAAAAATACACTTGAGGTTATGAGAAACTGTCCACATAGATGGGCGAACATGGTCATCTGTCACACCTTGTCTCTGTTCCCAGGAACCACGAATCAATGGTTCATGAGCGTGTCTATGCTCTCCCTTTCCCAATACTTTTCATATTCTCCTTTCCAAGAAGCAAAATGGCCGCCCTCTAAAACCTGCAGAAGATGCCTGTTCATGTGCATATAAATATGCATATATATAAAAAATGTTAAAACTATCAAACAACACACTTTTGTTAATTTCAATTGAATGCGTACTAAAATATACAGAAATACATGTTGTACTTGTTAATCGACGTCCTACAGAAACGTCCCAAAAGCATAAGGTCTTTGCCTGTACGGTCTTTGACAACATACTGTTTTGCTAATTCGACCTCATCGGCGTCCTACGTGAGGCACCTCAATAGCTGACGGCCCTGCATGTACTTTTGTAGGCAACATTATGTTTAGTATCTGCAAGGATAAGTAAGGATAAAGTTTCAAGTGCTGTGCGATATGGATCCATTTGATATGACTAGAATGAAGCGGGGAAATGAAGACTGACTGACAAGTCAACGGTTTGTACTTCATGAGTGGCAGGCTCTTGTATCTAAAGATAATCCAAACATTAGGCCAGAAAACAAACAATGCTATTGACACAACCGCCCTGTTTATTTTATCATATGGATATTTATACAAACACAGAGCCCGGCAGAGAAAAAAGATTTGATTAATTTTGAAAACAGGTAATTTACGTTTCTGAAATAAAGGAGCCTGGCTTCATTCCATTTTTAAATTTTATATGACTAGATTGATTTTACAATTAAATTAAGACTTCTGTGAGGCACTGCTCACATCTTTGTACACAGTTATTTTGACTGGTCATGTTCGACTAATCCGCCGTGGCTGGCGAAGATAACATTTTGGCACGTGTTGTCATCGAGATATTTTATCTCTATAACCAATACAACACGATATGCGCATTCTGTGTTTATCTACGATTTGCATTAATTTTTGCATTTTGCATAAAGATTAAAATCCCATCGGACTAAAAGACTGGACGCCTGGCGAGATGTCACTGCGGTCAGTAGCACAAGGAATTAGTGCCTTCTGGCATGAAGGCAACATGGTTTTGGATGGGACAACTCTACCCCTACTCACTAAAGCCTTCGGGTGACTTAAGTTCACTCGTGCCGGGTTTCAAAGAAAAAAGTGAAAAGAAACCAGGAAAATAACTGAATTCCATGACAGATTAGAGAAGGGAAAAAGTAGCGAAACAGCTGAAGTTGATCAGAATGTTGCAGCAAATTGATCACAGATGTCTCACGAACTGGTGTCAAGAATCAGTGCTCCCCTTGATGAACAACTATCAGCCACAAGAAACACCAACAATATGCCCGTATCATCAACAATACATAACCGTCAAATACACAATATGCCCGTTTCTCATCAACAATACATAATCGTCAAATACTGAAGGTCGCTGATTGATTATGACAAAGCGAGGTGTTGATGGTGCTGGTTTATATTGGAACGAAGACATATGGTCTAGCTCAAGAATTACATTTTCACCAAATAGTCTTATATTTGGCTGTACTCAACTCAGTTTGTTTCATAACAAAAACACAAAACACTGCGTAGAGGCGTTCAACCTCTCTTGCCAAACTGAAACAGCGGGACATTATCATATTTGCAAATCGTGTAACATGACGATAAGCATACGTCTAGTATTAGATGGTGAATGGACACTGTGGTAATACACATATGGTTACATGTGTGTGTTTCCTATCCTCTAAAATCTAATGACAAATTCATGTGAAATCATTGGTATAATAGAAGTTGCGCGCAACAACTATAATTTGATTTCTATGGATATTCTCTAACTGTACGTTACATAGTATGCCAAACGGTACGTATCCCCTTTCCCCGAATCCGGTATCCTCAAAGTTGTAAATTTCGCGTGGCATCTTTCATTTTGCATCTGTTTCGGCTGACGGTGTATTGTTTTCAGCTTGCGTCGCTTAATTCGTTTCCTATAACAACTTGAATTTTGGAAGACGCATCAGATCATGAAACTAAGGGAGCCAGTATTCTGCCCCGTTCACGATCTCGAATCCGGCGTCCATTTGATGGGGTACATACCCTCATACTAGCATCCTCATGCCAAACAGGATTGCGCAGCGTAACGGATTAAAGCATCCCGTTAACTTTTGACATTCTCACAACATAGAACAACTGGTAGTCACCAAAAAGTAATTAGCGGTTCATGAGTGGCATAATCTCGCTTCTAATTATCTGACAGGACTACTTATGCAAGAGTATTACCACATAACATGATTACTTTGTGCCAGCGACTGAGCCCACGAGCCATGTGTATATATGCGTATGTATTGGTTTCATCAATTAATCAACTGGTTTTATTCAATGAAGAGCATTTTCATTAGTGTTGAACGGATTATTGGAGCACACTATGATCAGAGACTGCTGAAATAAACAAGAAATTCCTTACATCTGATTAAAAGGGCAACCTTTGGGTGTCAAATGCTACCATAACGTTCACAACTCGACTTCCCCACATCATGCACATGAACAAAATACATTCTGCTTTTGAAGTTATAAACATTATCATTCGCTTAGTCGTGTAAGGTAAGCAAACGGCTACAGTATGATGACATTTCCATAATCAAAATAAAGTTCTTTATAAAATATAGCTGACTAGAGTATAGAAATATCAGCGCTGTCCAGCTGGAACATTGTAGCAAAATTTTCCATCGTTCTTGAAAAATTCTACAGAATTAATCCAAAATAAGTGTTTCACGTGTGAAGAAGTTGAGAAAATGCTCCAGAAAATCTACATTTTGCGACAGAGATTTCCAGTTGGACAACACTGTATATTCGCTTGTCCTTTGAAGAGCTACAATGAAGATACGAGATGGTGGATGAATTGGTGAAGCCCATCTGGCATTCTATGCATGTACGACAGGCTCTATCCTCATCTTATTTTGCAGCCTGGCGTGGATGTCCCGGGACTGGCAGATAAGACAAGGGTACTCACCATTTGATTCCTGGCTTTGGAAGCACTGAGGCAGAATGTACATACTGGTGTGGGACGGTTCTCCGCGCCCGCCCGGCTCATCATGGCCTGGTGCTTTATACAGGGCTGGTCCATACAGTCGACACCGACCATCAGTATAGTATGTAAGTGTGATATGTAACTGGTAGCCAGCCTCAGTGTTTCTATCTTGGACAGTTTACGATCAGCAGGTTCTGTAGGTATAAGAGTCCTGAGTGTAACGAAAGCCGAGTTGACACTGTGAGTACGGTCTCTTTCCCGTGCATTGGCCGCCATCCTCTGTCTGCCAGCTCCGATGGGCTTGTGATTCTTCCTTCCTTTATGACCTTTTGGGTTGCGGCCGCGGCAAGATGCTTCCGTGGAGCAAGAGCTATCACTGGAGTCTGAAAGGTTGTCTGCCTCGGCAGCGGAGCACAGAAGCTTGTGGTGTCCGTGTGCATTTACAGTCGGCAGTTCCATGTGCTCATATTCAATCTGGCCGATGGCAGCACAGATAGGGTTTAATTGGCTATAGATTTGATCCCCTAATGATGCCGCCCTTCACAGGCCAAGCCTTCGCCTTTGCACTTGGGTTGCTAACCCCAAGAGGTACCAGAAACAGATTGTCTAACTGCCCAAAGATTGATGCACCATGTATTCCTGATTTTCCCTACAAATATTTTGTCTTTGCAAGTACTGACAATGCTGTTTGTTTGGGATTCTCGATTCTGAAACACTCGTCAATGAAGGTTAAAAAGCAATATTATCCTTCTAGAAAAATACACAGATGTAATATGATATATACTCGGCAGCCAATGGGCTTCAAGATCGCAGCACCTCAGACGATATTCCCGTCGAGTTGGCGTTTGTAACCAGTTGCTAGTAGGCGTGTCCAACGTGTCTATCAATCAGTTTTTGCCCAACGAGACATGATACCACGGTTTTGGCAGGGTCAAGGGTGAACGTGCTTACTTTACCATTACTGCAGTATATCAATCCAGACTTCAGTGGTGTTGTTACTAATTTGCTAATTAATGACGCAGTCGAGTGAGAACCAGCACCCCAATAGTTACCACGTGGGGAAAGTCAGACACAAAAATACAGGAAATGAACTGAATATTCGTGTTCCCATGTCCATGTGACAGCTTCAAAATGATGGATGGTATTTTGTCGGAAATGCAAGAAACGCCTTGGTCTGTTGATAGCGACACGGCTAACCAGGATTTTCAGAGCTTGGCTTCTTGTGTTGGAAGGAAACCTAAATTTTAACGTCTCTTGGATTCCTGTTTTGATGTACACACGTTTTACAATCGATATCAAGGATAACAACATCAAAGGAGTGTATAAGATATCACATCCCATATTTACTTCTGATTACACCTTCTTGTATAATTGACAAAACTTACTTCCATCCATACCATGGTTCTTCAAGTTACGTAAAAAAAAATCTATATAAACGAGTGTCAAGAAATATGTACCTTGTCCCATTGTTATGTGTTTGACAGTTAATAGAATCTATAGCATTCATTTAATTTTTACTTCAGTATCTGTAGTATTACTTCCTATCATTGATTACATCTTTAATTAAAATGATTCCTAGCAAGATGCTGTAAACCAGTCACTCCTTGTGGGTGGCCCCAGTGATAGCGGATCGTAATCCTTAGCTGAGGCCATCCTGACAAATTTCTCATAAGCTTTTTTCGATTATGATTAAATACATATCTGTCACATATCTTGAATTCATTTTTTTTTATACTGTCGAATAAAAGGTTTCTGAGTTTGAGAGTTGAGGCACTTTCCCCCCAATGAGGCTTAAAAAGGACCAATGGTGTTCACTGGTTTGCCAGGTAGACATCGGGGTCATTTTACGGAAAATGGAGAAAACAGAAGTGTCCAAATGTGCATCATGCAACGGTTTGCCCCCACAAATAGTAAAAATTGAATAAGAGAGAGACAGAGAGAGAGAGAAAGAAAGAAAGAAAGAAAGAAAGAAAGAAAGAGCGTAGAAGGGGGGCGGGCACGTGCTGAGCTTTCGGCTCATAGGGCAGGAGTATTACTTGATACGACCACTAGTTTTAGTCAGTGAAACATAATATTGACTATTTTCACAAAGAAACTCCGCTATGTACAGCCGCTCTAGCTGTATATTTGTTCAGAATGTTTCCACTCTTGACAATTATAGTAAATATCACCGACAATTTATTTATTTATTTATTTATTTATTTATTTGTTTGTTTGTTTGTTTGTTTGTTTGTTTGTTTATTTGTTTATTTATTTATTTATTTATTTATTTATTTATTTATTTATTTATTTATTTATTTATTTATTTATTTACTGACTGACTGACTGACTGAGGCACTCACTCTTTCTACATGTCCAGCAGACATGAACGTTGTTGACATTCATCGGATGCAAAGGTATAGTGTAAGACCTGGAGATATGTGTGATTCGCGTGAATAAGGGCCAAATCATTAAAAACATTAATGTTGATGAGTCTGTTAAATTATTATATACTGTAAATTACAAGAAGTCGCATGCCTAAACTGCGAGGACGCTGCACCCTGATTCGTTCCCCATTCAGTGACGTTCAAAATGAAAACCAGACGTTTACTATTTAGACAAAATTTAATAAAGTTTAGTTGAAAAGTTAAATTTCTTTAATTTCTAGTGCAATGTAAAGTCTACATATATTTTAAGTGTGCACGCTCAGCACGATATCAAAGTTATGCATTTGAAAGCTGTTATGGTTGTGACCAGGCGGACAAGCAGGGAAATGTTGATATTAAAGTATTGACACATGTTTATGCTGCTCATCATAAATGTCCACGAGTTTAAGCAACAGATTGGAACGGAGCAGATTTTTGGTTTTACAATGTTTTGTTGAGAACTAAAACTAGTTATTTTGTGCATGCATCTTAGATCTACATCTTGAAAACCCTACCACCCTGCTTACGTACGACCCATTCGTCCCATGCCTTTCCCTCACACATCCGTCCCCATGGAAGATAATACGTGCATGTTGACGAACCCGTGGTAAGATTTCGTGTGTATGTGCATCTGATCTCAGGACGTTCACTAATCATTTAATATTTCTCATTTAGAATCATACAGATAAATCTTATAAAATTTGACTTTGAGGCAACAAAAGAACCAGCCAGAACCGTCATGAAATCCGCTTCACTGAAATGAGGAATAAAATGGATCTTCATAAACAGGCAACGTTTACACCAACAAATGAATCGATAATACCAGGTGGATAAACTTTTATATCCGCACCATATCAAATCTTGGTATAACAGTTGAATGTTGCAAAGAGATAACAAGAGAACGTTAATGTATTCATTCACAACATGTTTGATGATGATGCATAAAGTAAACAATGTTTATGGCTGCTCTGTCACTCAGGCTCTATAAGTGTGTGCTCAGACATCGATGAGGACATCACTAAGTGATGTACAAGTACAAATTACTGGCTTCTGACCAACACTGGTTCCCACACAATGTCTAAATGATTTCAAAGCAAGCACATTAAAGCAACTCAAAATTTTCAAAATTCAGCACCGTATTTCATAACTTTTACAAAAAGTTTGTACATAAATGTATTGTGCACTGTCTAAAGCGACAACTTGTGTCTCATGTTACAAATGCCACGTTTTGTGTTACCCAGTTATACAAGCTCGTGGACAGTACACCCCAGCAGCTCCACGTACCCTCCGCCGTCATTTTGCCAGCAGCTCCACGCACCGCCGCCGTCATTTTGCCAGCAGCTCCGCCACCGCCGTCGTTTTGCCAGTAACTGAATGTAATTTGTGGGTATATCACTGCATATCATCGGTATGGCACTATATCACAGTCACCAGCAAAACAGTGGCAATATGCTTACATTTCACGATTAGTTTTGGTCACCTGACACTGATGCATATGGCACTGGCTTCCAAACACAGCTATGCTGTGGCAACGTGTTCCGCAGGGGTGGGGTGGGGGGCGGGAGGGCGGCTGCGGTGCTAAAATAATCATTTCATTACATTGATTACGGGCTAATCAATATGCGATGATGGATGTTCAACATACAGAATGTTGCTCTTTTGTCATATGCCTCCAGAGCTACACATTGTCAATGTTTTTTGTTAACCGAGTTCGGGTTATATTACATCTTGTTAATCATACAACTGGTTCATCATTTTTTTCCCTCCGGATTCAGTCAAAATGTTTCATATGTGGAAAAATGGTAATCACACAACATGTGGACTGAGACTGTGATTATAGTTACAGTTTTTACACGATATTTAGTTAAGTGAAACAGGTGCATTAGCATGCTGCAATTAACAAGAAACACTTTCATGAAAGACCACGTCAAATATAAATGGCGTCTTTGTGAGGCATAGGGAGAGTAAGGGGAAAAGCGAAGACACAGGGAAGCATCAGGGGGTACCCCGCCTGGGTATGGTAAATACATCGCGGCTCGTTAGCCCAGGTGGTACCTAGAAGAGAGAGATCTGTATGGCAGGTGAATACATCAAGGGTGATCACAACCACGTGGCCGTCATGCGCCTCTTGTATTTCGCTGCCGTCGCTCATTTCATGCTCATTGTGGCGATTAATTTTACTACGACATTTCCAGAAAAAAATTGAAAATCCATATTGTGAGTCCCTTAAAATTAGTATGATTTCAAAATTGTAAAGCAGATTGCCACCAAGGCCTTTTTCTTCAGGAAGTGAGCCATATGCTCGATTGACCTGGGTTATTGCTCTCCCCCCCCCCCCCCCCCGCCGTATTCCAGCCCTTTTTTTTTTATCTGTATGGATGGGGCATCGGCAAATGGAGCGTTCATGTTCCGCAACACAGATTCTATATCTTGCAACTTGTAAAGCATTAATAAAATAGCCCACAGATATTTCTTTAAGTCTATAAGCCATGAAATATAATGGATATACTTGATTCAGGAGACTCTCATTCTGTAAATCACAGGGCAGTTATACCTGTGGCACGATACATATGTAGGATGCACAAGGAAAGACCTCTGGGTGCTTCATGAAAAATGAAAAAAATGAAAACCTACAGGCTTCATCAGACGCCATCATCGTACAGCGCCATGTGTCAACTGGGCACACAATCGTCCCCTGCAAAAATGTACACAAATTCTCCGACAAATACAATTATTGCATTACTTTTTGGGAATGATACCCGTTTTTCTGCTGTGAAAATAATACTTTTATGTTGTTAAACTTGCTTTACGCCAGTACTGATTACAAACGTTTATCTCGCTTTGGCAAAATAAACTATTTTGACGCACTCTTTCGGAGTGTAGAGTAGTATATTTAATAACACTATTGGAAGGAGGAAAAGTTGATGATAAATAACCCTTGATTTACAATCGAGTGGTACAAAAATATAGAACACCAGCGCCTAAGCACTATTATTGGACGGTGAAATAAAAATGGGCATCATATATTCAATGAACTCAAACATGATACTTATATTTACAGCTAGTAAATCATGAGATGATCAAAACCAGTGGTTGAGCTGATGAGGAAAGCAGCTGAACCTCTGGTATTGCACGGAACACAGACAGAACAGGAGGGGGTGGGGGTGGCGGGTGATAGCAAACCATGCCGGTGTATGTTTCCTGAATCGTACGTTCTTTTGCATGATAAGACAAATTGTTCCATAGCTTGGCCCGTCGGTACGCTGGCGAGTTGTTGCCGTATGTCATGGTAATGTATACGCACCTTGCTGTACTTTTTCGTTATCGCAGAAGTTATTTTTGGTTTCCTTTTTCACACATATTAAGTCATTAAATGTAATGCGCTGTCATGACATAACTCTTTGTGCAGTTCAACAGAAAATTTACATAGCCTCTTTAAATACAATGGTTTTTTGCCCGTTCTAATAGGTTTCGATACGACACGCAGAGATCACAAAGCAAAGAGCTCTTTCCTGAATCTTGTCCATCTTAATTGTAAAGCAGGACCGAGCAGGTGCTATGCTAGAGGAGAGTAATTCAAGTTTGACAAGATAAAGACATTGAATTTTGGAGCTTTTCATTTTGAGCCAGAGTATGAACAAACGGTCTCAGAACACTTATTTGGTTAACAGCTGGCTTATATATATGCCAGATGTGATCATGAAATTTTATTTTATCGTCGATGTGATAGTGACAGCATCAATTTTGAAACAAAAATCATTTACCAAATGGAAAGAATTTTAAGGAGAAAGAGTAATACCTTCAAATTTACAAGGATTTGCTTTCGTGCGATGATCTTTGAACCATGTGATACCAATGTTTGCAACGTTTTTCGAAAATAATCTGACATTATGTAGGTTCGTGTCGTG
Organism: Hermodice carunculata; assembly: GCA_964020975.1. Lineage (NCBI taxonomy): Eukaryota > Metazoa > Annelida > Polychaeta > Eunicida > Amphinomidae > Hermodice > Hermodice carunculata. The sequence continues at coordinate 141,160,669 of OZ026612.1, forward strand.
ATAGACAATGTGTTCATCGGTATAATTATGGAGTTTACGCTGTCCTTCCATGACATAGAAGAAGTCATTCATAAAAATGTGAACTAACAGGGAACCAATGATACTTCCTTGAGGTGCACCCTTCAGATTATTCGTCCGTCCATAGGTACCATCGTACTTAACCCTTTGTTTTCTGTCTGTTAGGTAGCTGTGAAATTAACTGTAGGGGGGGGGGTCATTATTATCGAAAGGAAGATGTCTTGAGAAATTACGAAATAAAATTAAATTTCGTCGAGACTAGTTTTGCAGAAGAAAAGTCGCGGGCATCAGAACACAAGAATCACTATTTTGTACTTGAAACTTGAGAATGAAACATGGGAGTTGGTTTTGCTCAGAAATGACTGATGAAAGGGTTAGTCAGCAGTTCCATGAAGATGTCCTTCAGCAGGTGTTATTTCTCCGGGGAGACATTCTGACCCCGTTTGTGTCGGTGGCCTTGCTAGGTGTAGCCGCAGCCTCCGAGAGCCTACGCCAGCCGGGACCACTTGTCAGCTGCACAGATCGGTTAATTATTTCGGTCCAAGTAGCAACAAAGGTCAACTACACCGCCAAGCTTTGGATACAAGATATGAAACCCCGGGGTGGTTACCGAGGGATTGCGCAGGTGCTAGATGTTACCGCGCTTTCCCATGTGAAGGCATGCTTTCAGGCAGTTAATATTAGGGAGCACCCCCTCCTCCTTTATCACAGTGGTTAACAGCCGCTGTTAGGATGCTTGCAATGCTGGGACATGTGGTTTATATTGAAACAATAAAGGCAAGATTAATAGTAGGGTGAAACCTTAGCAATAGTATCCAAATATGAGGTGCTGGATAGTTTGTCGTAAACACCGGTAGCTGTGCTAACACCTGCAGCCACATGCGGCCCCATTAATCACGGTACCTGTCACGCTGACAGCGCCACTCTCATACATGCGATACCCTATTAATTTAACTTCTAACTATCGGATAACCTGTATTTGTCTCAATGAACGAAACCTTGTAAGATTTTTTTAAGGGAAGAAGAGCCCACGACAGCTACGTTACCAAGAATGAAATCTGCAGTTCGAATCCCAAGAATTTCCCATTTTTCTCACTTCAGAAAAGTCACAGCAAATGCTGCCCTGGTTGCATTTACAAAACAAAAAGTTCTTTATTTGTGGATTGCTTCTTATGAACTCGTGTGTCAACATCGTGCTGGTGGCGGAAATAAAAGCATACTGCATGATATTTCACCCATTCAGAAATTTGTTAGTGTTAACCCCAAATCACTAAGTGCTTGGTTTTGGACATTCATTGGGGTAAGGTATGGGGATATCCTGTCATCTACTTTCTTTTCTGTAGCTAGGATTGATTTAATGGTCACATACAGAGCAGAACTATGTGACTATTGTTTAATCAACAGCACATATGCCTACCTTGCTCCATGCAGATAAAATTGCACTGATAACAATCTCTGAAGCACAGATGTCCAACATGTTAAATATTGCTAGTCAAATTGTCTGAAAATAGACCATAAAATGTACAAAAAAATCCAAGGTCATTGTTTCAGGCTATCATTTAGATTATGACAACGGATGTTGGGGGACATGCCTACAAATAGGTGTGACTGTTAGGCCGATGGAGCGCAGGATGAAGGGGTTTTTCATCCTGGAGTGTTGGGCATCACTATTTGCTTTACCTACATACACAAAGCCTCTTTAGTCGCCATACCTTGGACGAACCAGTATTTCTAAATTTTTTCATTTTCCGTACCTTGCACTGCACAAACTTATTACCTGTACCAGTCTACTGGGACCCCTATTTTTCCTCCCTCCTTTAATATTTGTCTATCCTTTTCTCTATGACTGACGTTTCCGTTATACACAGACACAAAGGCACGACGCCTTATGGTTATATTTGAGGTATGTACGCCTCACACGAAAAACATTTGGTGAGATCTTATGAAAAAATATTGCCCCCATTGTGGCAAGGGGGTACAAATGGATTCAGTAAATCCAACAGGAGATAGCACTCCTGGATTTTGCTGCGGTCAATGTTGTCTACAGGGCCCCGGGGTGTTTTGATAAATTTTCCTGTTTTTGTGCAAGGTAGCACGACCCATGAACATAGTGACAAAATCTCCCCTACCAATGGCTGGATAGCTTGTTTGTAAGAAGAACCACACGAGGAAAATGTGTGAACCCCGTTTGTAGACTATTCTGAACAAAGAAAGTACATGTTGAGTTCAAAAATGCTTCAAACGTACACTTTCTTCTCAGAATAATCATATGTGACAGTTTGCTTTCTTACCGGGCTTTCCAATTATAATATTTATATTACGGTGCGGTGATCGAAAAAAGAGAAATTTCTTTGCTTGACAATAAGATAAAAATTATGATTTTTTTTCACACCTGCACAAAGGGATATGAAAATTACATGGGTCTGAAATAGCTTGAAATTATATACAAGCTGGAAACGCAATAAAAAGCAATGAAATTTAACTGCTTTCTCCGTCCACAGAATCATCGGCCATGTTTACATAATGAAATATTGTTTATATTTGTCTTGAATGGAAACCCACAATTTGAATGAAAGGGGTTGCTCCTGTGCATTGGCAGCAAGTGCCGATGTCCTTTTCGATTTAAGGTGCTTGGTGACACGAAAGAAAGCATCACGCTCACAAAATCCATAAAGTATACTTCTGTATCCTTGGTCCGGCTAGATCGCTCTCTACTTTCCTAGTATCTAAGACTATTTTACTTGCGAGTTCTATCAATCAGTCGGCACAGTCAATGAGTAGTGGATTCCCTGAACTGCTTTCTCCATCACACAAACAGTAATAAACCGAATAGCACCCAGCATAGACTGGCGTGGCTCCTGACAATCTTTTTAATATGCTTTGAGTACTTTAAAATCACTAGCTTGTTTCAGATTTTATGTAATGTGTTTTTGCTTTACTTGTCAAGTATATTTACACTTCTTTTCAGTGTTATTGTATACTTTATGAGACCTCTGTTTTGCTGCTTGCATGTAATTCTTACTTGGCAAACCCTGAATTGGTCAGTAATTATTTAATTCCAGTTCTCACTGAATGTGTTGATCCAACACACCAGGGGAGAGGGACCCTTAGTACTATTAACTACATTAAGATGATCGGCACACTCCAGTCACTCAACCTCAAGTATGCTTAATGCTCATTTTTGTCTGTGTGTATTTATTTGTATATGTTATTTTCATTGGCTGTATACTGTCTTGCGTCTATATTTCTATGTATTTGTATGTCTTTTTTCCCCGAGATCGGGGGTTTCAATGAAACATTGTTATTATTATTATTATTATTATTATTATTATTATTATTATTATTATTATTATTATTATTATTATTATTATTATTGTTATTATTATTATTATTGTTGTTGTTGTTGTTGTTGTTGTTGTTATTATTATTATTATTATTATTATTATTATTATTATTATTATTATTCAGTAGCACGTTCCATTTTGCGCATAAATGTTTCTCTCTGTCATAGCAGCTACCCTTGGAGACTTACATTCGTTGCCTATTAGTGTATATCTAGATAGGCAAAGAGTAAAACATCTTCATCGATTTCAATGTGAATTGAGAGCACACGTTTCTGTAAACGAGGTTACAAAGGAAGGAGAGAATTTTAGCAATAGAAAAAAAGTTGTACGCTTCCAAGCTGAACGTAGGTCCCCTCCCCCAATCACCTTTTTATCACATGGACGGCTTACTATCATTTAACATAATGTCGGTCAAATACCCTCAAATAGCGGGATTATTAGACATTGAGCTCAGAGCCAAGCAGCGCTGCCTCAATCATGTCTGTAATATTTATCATCACAAGTGTCCTGGATACATAGAGCTCAATTTCACCAGGATGAAATCACACCATTGCTATCAAGCATGCGGCAGTAGTTCAGAGTTTGTGACACCAGGCTCTGAAGGCCCCAGGGCATCACACTTTTTTATTGATGCCATTCGTGACTGGAACGAGTTGCCTCAGAATAGTAAAAATTCCTAAGAAAAATCTATTTTTAAAAACAAAGTAAAAAGCATCTTTTTAAGAGGTTGTATGTATTCTTTGTTATATCAGCTTACAGATTTTATATCCTGTGTTTTCACTTGATATTATCATTATCATCATTATCATTTTTCGAAAGGACCCCAAAGGCAAAAAGTCCTGGGACTTTGTGGGCTATTCTAGTACCTGTATGAGATGTGATAGTCATGCACATCTCATACAGGTATTGAATGATATTTATGTATAATGGTGCTGAACGAAGTCAAATCAAACCCTGGACGCATCGTGGAATTAATCCCGCCGCATCGGCGCCCCATTTAGTTGTAAAGAAGTTTAGAAGTTTGTAAAGAACTACTATGTTGTGCATCAAATGACTTTAATACAATGCAACGGGGGTAATTTCTCATCAGTATCTACGATCGTGTTATAGTGCCAAACGATTTTGCGTAATTGTGCATTGTGTCTGCCCTTCTCAATTTTTATACCCTAGATGATTGGCTACCGAACACCCCTATTGTTCACTGTATTCAGATATAGTTCTGCCTTGATTCTGCACTCAGTCTTATGACTGCCTACTGCCAGGTTTTATCATGCTATGGTTTGTACATTTATAATCTATTCTTCTTCTGTTTAAGTAAACATCTCCCCTCCAGTTTCTGTCCCACAGTTTCTACCCTTATGCTACACTCTCTGTTAATGGCATTGGAACAGCCCGATTACAGATGCAGGATAGAAACGTAAAAAATTGTACTTAACAGATACAACGCCATCTAACGTGGTAGAAGGGCCCATTGAAAAGGTCTTATTCAGCTATATAGTGTTGATTTATCTCATTATTTTTTAGATTGAGCATATTTGAATTGTACGGTCTTCCCCTTGAAAAACAATTTTGATGCTTGGCCTGTAAAAATAACATGGGCGGGTTATCATAAGAACAACTTGATAACTAGGAAAGATGATTAGCTGCATAGCAAATCAGTGTGTGTGTATTCAAAGCATATTGGTATGGCATTATATTCCATAGCAAAGGAGTAGAAGTTGGAATGGCATCTCTATTATAGCTTTGAACTTATTCAAGATTTAAAATTTCTAATGGGGCCATTTAGCATAATTTAAATTAATTAAAACCAATACTGTGTCAGTATTGGCTATGAAGAACAGTCTCTATCTCACAGGTTACACCAAAACAAAGACATGAAAGTATCAACTGAGATGATACAAATTCTACCACCCTTGGTCTGGCCGACTCAGCTCCGTATTTAGTCTACTTTTAAGAGAGGGTACACTCAGGTATGTTCTGCCTAGAAGTCTGAAGCCTGTGTTCCCTTGGGACTGATAAGCTTAGCAGACTGACATTGCCTCAGGCAAAAACAGGACAGCTAGGACACCAGTTTCAGTCATGGTGCATTGACAGGTCTGTTCTGCACTAGTGGAAACTATAGCCTGCCTGGTACATGTGGCAGCATGGAGTCAATCTGTTCCTGCATGGACAGAAAGAGATACTCTGTATTTTATTGAGAACCTCATTACACAGTTGTTATGAGTCCACCCCCCCCCCCAATTTGCTACAAGACCCAAACTTTCCAAAACATACACCTAGCATGCATGCATAGAAAGCTGCCTGTGAGACAGGTTCAAGCTAATTAATTATAAATGCAAAACGGTTGCCTGTCACCATAGAGGTCAATCAATAGGTCATATAGCAAGCAGTTCAAGGCCTGTATGTGGATTGGGGAGATATTTGGTGAGTTTAGCATACATTAAAATTCCCCAAGTTTTGTTTCTATGCTATTGGATTTGCCAGTTGTCTCAAACCTATATGTGTAAGTTAGAACTTTGTGTCTATCTGCAATAGTTTAGAGGATATGGAGCTTTTAAAATTTTAATTGCCCCTCATTTGCATAATTTTAATCATCATGACTATATAAGTCAGGTGCCTAATTTCACTGGTAGGTCATTCACCATGGCAAATTTGGTGGTTTCTGGAATAGTAGGGGCCGAAAAACTCCGGACAAATCTGGTCAGAAAGAAAGAAAGAAAGAAAGAAAGAAAGAAAGAAAGAAAGAAAGAAAGAAAAAAAGAATTCTTGGAAAAACAAAATGTCTGGGTTTGCACCCAGACATAAATAGCGGCAATCGCGTAATGGGTTATTGGTTGAGGTGTTACCCACTTCCTGAGCTGGCAAAAGATTATGTAGCCTGCATGCAATTAACATACAATTAGCCACCTGGCGGTAGCAGTGCTTCTCATTCCGAAATGATTATCATGTGTGCGCTGTTTATCTTGGGATCTGTCCACCAGGACAAACTTAAAAAGCACATTCAAAGTGTTCAGCCGAGAAGCTGTCAAATCCTGCTGCTTTGCGACATTTTAGACCCTCACTGATCCGTTTTATTTCCAATGCTGTAACTTCCATACCATGACATAATTCACACATTTTCACTGTATTTTCAACCCCTGCCTTGTGCTGCATTTTTTCGACAGAGTTGAGCAGCTGTTTAACATTATCATGCCACATGTGAGCTAATTGTGATTGCCGGACAGCTCGCCTCTTGAGGCGCGTAAATGCACTTCTTTATTTTTTGGGAACTCGTTTCAAAAAGTATAATGGCTTGTATGGGCTAAATCAGACGCCAAGGAATCGGTCGTCGCGGTTCCGTCATTTTTCCTGCAATTGAGAAGAGCATATTTGAAGTTCAACTTTGTACCTCATCAAATCGTTGAAGGTCTATTACGCGGTTTGGCGTTGTTAAGCCACAGAAAATATGCATCCCGGCCTCTCTATGTGCCTCTTGCACAGGCATATCCCAACTAGGCACAGCAGCCTTCAGACACCGATTCCTTACTTTTATGTTTTACCACCGAGATATCCGAGGCCTTCTGCAGAAAAAACATTCTAGAGTATGCAAAATTTAAGACCCTATACTGCCCGATGCATATCAAAACTCTATGGTACCATATTCTGGCACCAGGCAGCGCCAGCTGCCGGGCAATCCACCCAAACGGGCGACAATCAAGGTGAAACTTCGTCGTGCATACCCTAACACATTTGTTCGCTGCGAGAAAATATGGATGTTGATGCCTTGAGTATTTGTGTTCATTTATAGTTTACTATTTGGTAAAATATTCAATAATGGAAAATTATGATCAATGCAAATGAATGAATGGCCGCATGCGTTTTGCCTTTTTCCTTTTTCCTAGCAGTTAACTTTGTCCCTTTTTATATACACTTGCAGTTAATATGTTCTTTATCGCGCTTCTATGGGAAAAGTTGCAGTGCAGATGATGCACTTTCATACTCCCCGTTAGCCAAGCTTCTTTTTTGCCGGTGGGTTGCCATGTCGTAATAACGGGTCGTCTGCCCGATGATGTTTCACGCGATCTTTGGAGTGGCCCTCAGAACAAAACCTAGTTAAAAGGATGACAAGTTACAGATCCATGCTCATTCCTTGCTCCCGCTAATGAAAAAAAAGGAAAACAGGAGCAGACTATGGACATTGATTGAAAAGTCCGCACTTTTGATATTGGATTCTCTCTCATTGGTTGGCTACAATCAGGTCTGATTAAGAAATCAGTAAAAAATTAGTTGCCATGCTTTGTTTTTGTGGAGCCAAACATCAATATAAATCGAACTTTTAACCCTTCAATGTAAACTATATGTTCGCTTATTTCTATCACAGAAGGATTAAATGTTTGGATGACTTCAGAGAACAAATATCTTATTGTTGTCGACGAGTTGACAAAATAGAAAATGTGCAGCATTTCCCTGAGAGCGCTCGACAGTATGGTAATTCACTTGTGGGCAGGTTTTCGAGAAAGGCCATAACATTGATTTTTTTTTTTGGTTAAGTTTGGAAGAGACAATTTCAATTAGTCTGCAAATGTACCAACATGATTCATGTTTTTCACCTGAGCCTAGAATAAACCAGACAGGTAAACAGGCCGGAATATAGGCCTTTTGGGCCATTAAAAATCTAAGTCAAACCACCAAAGAAGAAAGAAAAATGATCGAATGAATGAATGAATGTAATATGCTATCAATTATGTATTGTAAAACCCACAAGCATATTTTCTCCGCCACAGAATCTGACGCCGGCCGCTTGAGCAACCAGCCCTACAGGTTTTACAACCAGCCCTACAGGTTTTACACTGCTTGGACGCATTGTGGAATAAACCTCGTTCCCCCAGTGCCTCCACTGCAAAGGAATAGTTTTTTTCCAATACAAATTACATTGTTGTCCTTGGCATTGCCATTAGCATACAATTTAAGTGACGGAGTGTAAGTTCGTGGTATGAGCCGAATCCACTGGGTACTGGACTGTAACGCTGGAAGACCGTGGGACTATTACCAGTAGTCCAATCGCCTTATGACGTATGGGAGTGTTTATCGCAAAGGCTTATGGGTTCATCGGGGGAACTCATGGTTCCACGGGGGTAATTATTATTATTATTATTATTATTATTATTATTATTATTATTATTATTATTATTATTATTATTATTATTATTATTATTATCATTATTAAAACCTCCGCTAGGGAGAAATGAATATGTACATATATATTAAAAAGAAAACCCATGCCAGGCACATGACCTGGAATTAAAATGCTCTGGCGAAAAGACTGGTGAGAATGTGCTCCGCTGACCAGGGTTTAAAAAAGTTGTCAGAGTGAATTAAGAATCTGAGTGAGTCTATCAGTCCATCAGGTGCAATAGTGTCCGCGGAACAGCAACTGTAGAGACGGGGGCAAGTGTTCTTGAAAGCTACAGACAAAGGAGACAAGTCAAATGAGACAATACGTGAGATTAAGGATCCAGGGTATAGAGTACCATGTAAAATAAACTTGGACAGTTGAAGCAATAGTAAATTACGCAATGGTGAGACAGTCTTGAAAATTTTATGATATAAAGAGACAGTCCGTTGCTTAATTACACTGTGGACGAGAAGCATGTTTAGAGCACGTAACATATTGCTATGGTGCGAAAGTTTACCAAGTCCCAACGACTATTTAATTAACGTAGCTTGGAGAGAGTCCAAATTTCTTATTTCATGGTCCGAGAGGCTGAGACAGTCAGTACCGTAGGTGAGGACAGGTAGGCACACAATTTTGCACAGGTACATTTTTACATCTGTATGAAGTCCCGGGTAGTGCATTCCAACGTTATTCAGACCATAATAGATGCGACAGTTCTGCATAGGATTTTCCACGTGGCTCTTACTGGTCCAGGAAGCGTGAAATATCGTACCGAGGATCTCAAGCGATGGAACTGTTTCTACGGGCAGGCCCTTTAGATACCATGTGGGGAGCTTATTAAACATTTTATCACCGACTACAATACATTTTGATTTTTTCAAACCAAAGGAAAATCTCCACGCATCTGAATAGTCTGTGCAAATGTTAATTTGAGTTTGGAGGTCGGGTCCCGTGGCACTAAGAAGAGTGATGTCGTCTACATAAGCCAAGGAACCGATACAATCCTTGTTGAAACGTAATCCAAGTCCTGTTGTATTGAGCTTTTCCAGGAGACCATCTAAAAATATATTGAAGAATAGCGGTGACAGGCAACTTCCTTGTCGGGTACCCCTAGAAATGCCGAAGATACTGCTGTGTGTCCTATTCCATTTTACAACGCCCAATAGGTTTTTATACCAGCTATATAGGAATTTCCAATGACAGAACGGTAAAAAGTTTTTCAGTTTAAAAAATAGTCCTGCATGCCAAACAGAGTCAAAACATCGTTCGTCGTTGAGGGAACATAAAAATACAGGCGATTGTTCAGCCTTATAATAGGAGACAAGTTCATTAACCATTGCACAGGCCATGGAAGTACCATATCCTTCTCGAAATCCGAATTGATTATCCGACACATCAGCTGATGTGAGTAAGCACTGCTCTATAATTTTGACATGTACAGAACTGATTGTAATTGGTCTGTAGTTGCTCACAGTATGAGAGTTCAAAGAAGACTTTTTCAGTATGGGAGCAATAACCCCCAAACGCAGAATAGACGGTATCACATTGTGACTTATAATCATGTTGTAAAATGCAGCCAAATGATTACACAGAATCTCAGATGTACCATAAAATATATGTTCAGGTGTGATGCCATCACAGCCAGGTGACGTGTTGCGCTTCATAGAGTCAATAATGTCACTGCCAGCATCTGCAGTGATGGATGGAACAGAGCTGTTAATGTCACTAAACTGGTATGATTCATCCTTGTCATGTATCTCCTGTTGTGCTGTGTTTAGGTCATTATTGTCACGCATAATGTCACTATAATAATCAGCAATTTCATTTGCCTTAAGAGATGAGTTCACCCGCTTCCGTCGTCGAGTTTTCAGTACGTTCCAAAAAGCTGTGATTTTTCTGTCATGATACAGGTTATTAAGACGATAAAACTGATCTCGAGTTAAGGCTGAAACACAGTGTATGGATAGCTGTCTGAACATCTTCTTCATTCCTTTATAACACTCAAAGACCACTCCTTGCCTAGGACTCCCATTTGAAATCCACAAGTGATACCAAAATCTCTTTCTATCGCGTAGACGAGCCAGATCGGGGCACCAATAGGGTTTCGGGCGAAAAGTTTTCTTGGGGACACAGCCTGCAAACTTGGCTGCGTCATGAATGCGTTTATTTGGCCCTGAAATGTAAAGTTCTGTTCGCTCATGAATAGTGTCAGGGGGTACTGAGTCCAGGTCAAGCAGGTCCAGGTCAGTAAGCTCGCGTGCTAGAGCAACTTTGTATTGTTTATTGCGATCATTGCGATGTTTGATGTTTGATGAGGTCTGATTGTGAACTATATATTTTAGGTGACTTTAATATATGCTTCTCTAGAAACAGTTCTGGTATATATAAGAAATATACAGACATTCTTAACCTTTTCAACTGTAAACAGTTGATAGATTCCCCAACCAGAATCACAGATACATCAGAGACTATTTTAGATCACATCATTAGTAACAGCTCGGATAAAATATGTCAATATGGCACCATTAATATTGGACTGAGTGATCACTCATTAGTATACTGCACTCGAAAAACTGTCAGAGGTCAAATTAATCAACATAATAATGTCATGATTCGTTCTATGAAGCATTACTCAAAGGAACTCTTAGAAGAAAAGCTTGCTGAAGTAGATTGGAAATCAGTTACAGACTGCACTTGTGTAGAAAAAGCATGGAATGCTTTCAAAGTCATTTTTGAAAAAATAATAACTGAAGTTGCTCCTTTGAAGGAAGTTAGGCTAAAAGCTAGGACAGAACCTTGGATGACAAATGAGATACTTGAACATATGTCTCTAAGAGACCATTTCTTGTATCTTTCAAAGAAAAAGACTGGTAACAGTACAGCTACAATAGACAGAAAAGAAGCTTACAAAGAATATTGTAAGTATCGCAATAAAGTGCAGAGAGAAATTGGTAAAGCGAAAGTTGAATACATTAGTAGTAAAATTGAGGAAAATAGGAATAACCAAAAAAAAACTATGGCATCGTTTGAAATCCCTTGGATATAGCAACAAATCAAAAGCCCAGTCAAAAGTTATCTTAAAAGTAGATGGTCAAATGTGTTACGATCCCACCCAAGTTGCAAATCATTTTAATCAATTCTATACATCTGTTGCTGAAACTCTGGTATCCGAACTCCCTCCTTCATCAAATAAATTTAGTACCAACTCCCCCTCCTTTAAAGAATATTACAGACAAGTTGCCCCTAAAAAATTTAAACTTCAGACAGTAGAAGAAGACTTTATTTCCAAAGAGTTAAAACAATTAAACCCTTTGAAGAGTACAGGCTTGGATAACATTCCGTCTAGATTCTTGAAAAATGGTGCAGAAAAATTAAAAGGGCCAATTACACACATCATTAATACATCAATTTCTACCAATACAGTCCCTGAAGACTTTAAAACTGCCAGAGTCAAGCCATTATACAAAAAGAATGACAAGTTGGAGGCAGGGAACTATAGACCTGTAAGTATTCTAACTGCTGTCTCCAAAATCACGGAGAGAGCAGTTTATACTCAACTGGAGTCCCACCTAACCAACAACAATCTATTGTATGATTATCAGTCAGGTTTTCGAGGCACCTACTCAAAGGACACCTGTCTTATCCACCTCACTGACTATATTCGCTCAGAATTTTCAAAAGGAAACTATGTAGGCATGGTCCTACTAGATTTACAGAAAGCTTTTGACACGGTAGACCATAACATCTTGTGTCAAAAGCTACATAACATGGGTATTGAGTCTACAGAATTGTTTCAATCTTATCTAAATTCCCGTAAACAAAAAGTATCAGTTGGAGGAGTTGAATCAGTGCCTCTACCTATTACTTGCGGTGTTCCCCAAGGAAGTATCCTGGGCCCGCTCCTCTTCCCGTGTTACATGAACGATATGCCTATCAGTGTCACCTGTAAGCTACTACTGTATGCTGATGATAGCGCTCTCCTTGTTTCTGGAAAATACCCTTTTGCAATAGCACAGAACTTGACAACAGAGCTTAACTCTTGCTATCAATGGCTCACTAATAACAAATTGTCTCTTCACCTGGGGAAAACTGAGTCTATGCTGTTGGGTTCCAAAGGTAAACTGAAAAAAGCTCAAAATTTCAGTGTCTCCTGCAATAACGTCAACATCAAAAATACCAAAATCAGTAACTTATTTAGGCTCTATTTTGGATGATACTCTTTCAGGCGAACCTATGGTTAACAACATCATCAAAAAATCAAATTCTCGACTAAAATTCCTCTACAGACATGCCCCCTCACTAAGTAAACAGGCTAGAAAAACATTGTCTACAGCCCTAATACAGTGTCATTTTGATTATTCCTGTTCCCCTTGGTTTTCTGGCCTAAATAAAAATCTAAAAAGGAAACTTCAAATCATGCAAAAGAAGATAGCCAGATTCATTCTTAATAAAGGTCCCAGAGAACACATAGGCCAAATGGAACTCAACAGCATAGGCTTACTAAACGTGGAAGACAGAGTGAAACAACTTAAACTCAATCATGTATTTAGAATCGCTAATAATACTGCCCCAGGCTACATGACTCACAAGTTTTCCAAAATTTCAGAAAATCACCACCACAACAGTAGGAATCATGAGCACAATTTCTTTGTCCCCACCATAACCAAAACTTTCGAATCTTCAACTTTTTATTATACAGCCATCACAGAATGGAACAAACTTCCCTCATATGTAAAAGCAATAACCAACAAATCAGGATTTAAACTAAACTTGAAAAAACACTTAGCCTCAAAAGCCTTTGAAAGAGAAAATGATGAATTTGTGTATTGATTCCTGCCATATTATAAGTGCTCTCTAGAGAGCTAATAGATACACACTTGCGTATCACTGTGATCCCTAATTTAATGACTTTTACCAAAATATTATTACTTTTATACCAAGAAAGATATATTTTATTTAAAGTATTTAATTTTTAATGTACACATTTATATTCTTATACAAGGGACCCCAATGGAAATAAGCAAGGATTTTTATCCAGCTTTCTTGGGCTATCGTGGTGCTGGCCAATATTATAATTTATTTAAGAGTAATCTATTTTTATCGTGCATTTTATGTATCCTGTGCTGCAATGTTCTTTATGTGACAACATTATATGTATATTTTATTTATTTTAACGTGACATTGTCTTGTATACTGTGGATACCTACCTCTTGTGTTCTTTTTAGTTATGTTACACTGTGATATTACTTTTGATTTTATTTCGATGTATTATGATTTAGTGTAGCCCGGCTTGCACCAAATCAAATCAAATCAAATCAAATAAAAATCAAATCCGCGTTCGCCCAATTGGCTGGACAAAACCACATTGGCCCATGTTACCCTTTATGACCCAAGCCACTTGTCTGGTCACTCGTGCTTGTGGGTGAAATATCAATAGTAAAGTCACAGCTAACACACAGGTGATCACTGACATTTCAAGCATCCTGCGGTAAAATAGTACACATTTGAATTGTGTCTCGCACGTATTCTGAAGTAAAAATATGGTCTATCCATGAAAAGTTTCCCAGTGTGTGACAGAAGTATGTGTGTTTTTGGACCTGAGGGAACATAAAATCGACTGCAATAAGATCGTTGGCTTGCAGAAAATTAAAAAGAATGTTACTGTGCACATTAAAACCAGACTCAGTATACCATTTTCGGTGGAGTTTGCTGCGCTGTGGCAGCTGACAATTGAAGTCACCCAATAACTTTACTGGCGCCAACATTGAAAAGTTGTCCATAACAGCTTGTAGTGCATCAATGGTATTCATAAATGCTTCCGTTTGCTCCTTATTGCCACCCTGGAAAAAAATGCATGTATACACACACTATTATTTGTACTGTTTTCCCCGACGCATCGTTCACTGATACTACAATAACCCGTTCACTGCCAGTTTCCAGTTCGTGAAAAGATAGTGAATGTTGATTTTTACAAATGATAGCCACCCCACCAAAAGGCCGACCTCTGTAGTCTGGATCCAGATCAACCATCCCATATTTTGCAAAACATGAAAAACTGTCATTTTTTTATTTCAACCAGTTATTGAGAGTCGTGGAGACCACACCAAGCTTGAGCCAGGTCTCACAAAGGCATAATATATCACACTCAAGGAGCATATCACCAATGTGGTCAATCGATTGCTTGTAGCCTTTACAGTTAAAAGTGTCACATTATAAATTCACTGTGGTGACATTATTTATTTCATTAATAATAGTAGGACTGATTGGAGGTTCTATCTCTCCTGTTGCGTTGTCTGTAACCTGCGTTGTATCTCTCGTTATAGCCTGTGTTGTATCTTCCATCAGAGCGCTTTTCTCTTTTCCAGTAACTATATTCACTCTGTCTGTGCTTACTGTAGTCTTTTCCGTAATAGTCTGTATTTTCCGTTGTTTCCTGTCGAGCTGATTTTGCATCCTGGTCTTGCCACCGTTTGCCACTGGCTCGACGAAATGACCGTACTGTGATACCACATGGCCAATTTTGTGAGTTTAGAACTTTTTCAGCATCTGTAATGTTCACTCTAACACGGAAAGACGCCCAGTCTGACTTTCTAGCTAGTGTACTTATCTCCATATTTCTAATTATGCCTGTGCTGAGGTAACATGATTGGAGAGTGCCAATAAAATATGAGGTCTGGGGATGCAAGGGGCCGTACATTTAAAAATAAAATTGCTACCAGAAAGGCAGATTTTGGCTCGATAGTGGAAAACAATTTATACTTTGAGCTGACGTGAATATTATGAAGGTATGTACACTGTCACCAGTACACACAGTGATTCAGCTGGAGTCAACACTGTGTGCGCGCAATGATATTGCAAGTAGTTCTACGCAGAGCTGGTTGCCATGGCAATTTGCTGAAAAAATTCCCATTTATGCCCATGTTTTCTGGTGTTTATTTGATGTAATAAAATCTTACGAACATTTTGGTGTATAAAGCATATATGTTTGTAATCCATTGAGTGAACTAGAAGGTGGTAGCTCTGTTCGTCTGTGTTTCCACAGGTTGAATCACTGGCGTGAAACCTCATCTGGCGAGTGTGGCAAACAAATACATTTACACAGCCAACACTCAGTGCCTAGGCAACTCTCAACTTGGTTATCAATGAACGATCAGAGGGCCTAAAGTCAATTGTGGTGTGCTTCAGGGCACCTACTCAACAAAAAAAGACATCAGGACTACGTTTCTACAGATTTCCGACCGACAAAAACGAAAGGAAAAATGGGAAAAGTTTGTTAGAAACAGTAGCATACGAGCTTAGTCTTAATGGACCTTTGTGTGTTAGTGTACTTCAAACGGGGCGAGAAAACTCACGTAATTACATGAACAACATATCAAGCATATTCCCGTGGTCAAAAGAATGGGAAAGTGTTATAGACCTATATAATAAGATCTCTGTACACAATTTCAAGGGAAAATGTCAAAATGTAGAAAACCAAGGCCTCTACAGCTTCCCACGCCAACCAGATCAACAACCCCACAAACCCACGCCAAAACGAGCACGAAGAACCCTGGCTAGATTAAAATGGAGGTTCGCGATTTGGCGGAACACGCGGCCGAATTCCAACCGCTATACATACGTTTTATCATTACAATCTTCATGATTCTAAAATGTTGCCACAAACAAATTATTTTAGTACTTATCAGTGCTTATAAAATGTAAGCAACGTGCGCTCATAAAAATCTAATGTGGCGGCCATTTTTCGGTCGTAATTGTGATATGGTTTCATTAAAACGATCCATTCCGCTGTTAAATATGTCTAAAGATCATCACGTTGTCGAGAAAAGAATTTCTGTTGCATGTTATGAATGAATGAATCAAATAATATGACAACAATGAAATAAAATCGGAAGGCTGTTGACGGACGACGACGGCAACGCCATGTTTGTGATGGACTGGGCCGTGTCGATTTTAGCATTTGCGCACACGGGCCTCCATTCAAAAAATCTTTTTGTTTTTCGTAAGAATGGGGATTTGGCGCAGCTGGTATGTGCGTTTCCCATTTTCTGCCAGGTAATTGGTGCATGAGGTTGCCGGTTCGGGACCCGGTCGTTCCGTTGTCACAAAACATAATACACATTGAAGCAATCTGCATCTCCATACTAAGGGAGACTGAGGGGAGTTGGAACACTTCAGAGTCAAGGCCATGTATCTTCAGAAGTATATAATCACTTGGTTATTCTAAGATAACATTTCAACTAAAAAAAGGGTTCTAAAAAGAGCATTGTCTTGTTCAGAAATTATGGGACATTATCAAGATATATATTGAAAACTATCAACAAGTCAAATGTTTCATATCACCCTATACAAGGGTAAGATGAAACATGCAGTGGGGTAACTTGAAAGAGTCTCAATAAAATGTAATATTAACCTACCTAAACGAGTCAATTAATGTTCATTTTAGCCGGATCTGTCTGCCATTGAAATGCAACAATAGAACATTTTACAGAATATATTTGATGATGCCAGACCTGGACTCTTGCATGTTCCAACTCTCCCCAGTCTTTCCTGATGTTATTTTTTTTCATCGTTGAAATATGAATGTTTATGTGTTTGCTAATCGTTATTGTATGTTTGTGTATCACTGGATACATGTGTGTGTAAATAAGTATGTATATGTGGACACGAATAAAATTTTACCATGTTTTATGAAAGGCAAACAATCCTCTACAATACCGTCACTACTGATTAACAATAACTATGTAACCGATAACCATATAACCGATTACCATGTGAGCGATAACATGTCTAAAGTGGAGTCTTACAACGATTTTACCTGGGTAAATGCAACATTGACACGTCAACCACACCTAATCTGCCACAGCCCAAGTCACCTTACAATATCTTAAATGATATAGTGATAGCTGAAAGTGAAGTGCTTGATATTTTTAAATCACTGGATGTCACGAAGGCCACTAGCTGGTCCAGACAACATTGGCCTCAAACTGCTCCGTAAAGCCACACCTTCAATTTGTATACCTCTCACTAAATTTTTTAATCTATCTCTACAGAAAAACATTTTCTCTTTTGAGTGGAAAAAGGCCAATGTTTGTCCTCTATACAAAAAAGGCGAAACAAGTTCATGTAACAATTACAGCCCAATATCTTTGCTTTGCTCTTCAGGCAAAGTCACGGACAAAATTATATTTTAACACGTTTTTAACGCCCTTAGATAGAACATGATTATAAGCGTAAATCAATCTGCGTTTATACCCGGTGACTCCACTGTTAAACTGTTACCTTCTCTCTATTATGAATTATGTTTGGCTGTTGATTTACAGAGAGTAAGTTAAACTCGTTTTTTCTTTTTTAGATATAAACAAGGCATTCGACAAAGTCAAGGCTTACTGCATAAGTTAGTCAAAAGCGGTATAACTGGAAATATTTTTTCGTGATTCAGTGATTATCTTTTTAACCAAAAATAATTTGTAGTAACCAATATTCAAAGATCCATTTGGAGACTAATTAATGCTGGCGTTCCGCAAGGTTCAGTTCTTCGACCACCTTTTTTCTTAATATATATAAACAACATTGTAGATATAGTCGAATATGAAATCAAGTTTTTTGCCGACGATACATCCCTGTTCTTACAGTTGAACATCCCATCGCAGCCGCTATATCATTAAAGTCAGAGCTCTCTTCAGTTTTGAATGGTCAAAGGACTGGATGGTATCAAACAGATGCTATGATTGTTTCTAGGAAGCAACAACCAATAACCCCCCCCCCCCCTTTTATTCCAAGGACACCAATTGAACAATGACAGCAGCCATAAGCATTTGGGTTTGACAACAAAAGCCGATCTCAAATGGAATGAACATATTAACCAAATCGTTTTAAAAGGAACAAAGCAATCGAATATTATGAAATCTCTACATTAC
Source organism: Hermodice carunculata (assembly GCA_964020975.1). NCBI lineage: Eukaryota > Metazoa > Annelida > Polychaeta > Eunicida > Amphinomidae > Hermodice > Hermodice carunculata. The sequence continues at coordinate 141,179,103 of OZ026612.1, forward strand.
GTTTTGGACCGCAAGACATTGGAAATCACATATATATATATATATCTTCTGTGCAACCTATTCTGGAGGATGCCAGTGTGCTATGGGACGGCTGCACACAGGTTGATGAAAACCGCGAGTCTTGTGAAAACCACGGAATTGACCTGAGTATCTTTTCATTTCAACCTGTTTTACATTTTGTGCATGTAATATGGATCTGCTGATTTTCATACTTTATCAATGATAGGTACTGCCGGGTTCCCTCATGGGGGGGGGGGGGGGTTAACTTAAGGGCTCAATGGTTCGGAAATGTCGGGTCGGCCCAGCCCGCCGGGAGAGACCCAGTCAATTTATTATTATTTACTCGCACAAAAAATGTATAAGTATCATAGATAAAAATCACAAATGTCATATGACTTTATGAGTAATAGAGAAGAACATAATGTCGCAAATGTCCGTCGCTGCAAACATGGGTAGCCCATGTTGCAAAGTAACTCCGATTATTCAAATATAAGCATGTTAGGCCGTACACAAGTTGGCTATGCACACATCGCATTCGGTCCGAGAAAAGTTACCCTGCAGTTCCCCATTTCTAATTAAACATAATTCTCTGACAAGAGACGTTTTCCATTTATTACACAATCTTGTGTACTTTTTACGCTCTGTAGCAACTCATGGAAATAATAAAAGAGAAAATTAGAATTGTAAAGTCCATGTTTTGACAAGATAAAATTAATGGAGTTACAAACTGATGAGCGGCTTCCACCTAAGGCTTGCCTGGCTAAGAAATTTGTGACAGAGTTGTCAGTGTGATATAGTTTATAGAAAAAATCAAGAAAACGTTTATGGAGTTAACATACAATATCTAGATCCATACATATCAAATGCAACAGAGCAGAATGACGCCTACATGGCAAGTTCCAAATGTATCTCACTGCTTCAAAACTTCACTACCAGGAAAATCCCATAGCTGGCATGCGGGAAGAGGCATGCAATATGTCTTAAATAATCTGTATTTAGTGGTAGAGTACACATGTTTGAATTGTGACATTATTATATTTACTTCAGCATTAAGGTTTCTTACATGATCACACACGTTTAGTTGATTTGCATTCACACCAATGTTTGTACCAAAGTGTTTATGGAACAAAGCAGATTTTAACAATTCACCTCTAAAGAAGATTGATGGTTCATCCACGTGCCCACTGTGCATGAAATTAATGATGACAGATTTACCAGGATTGAACAATAAATTATACTTATTAGAAAAAATGAACATATATTTAACAACTTAGACACTGATGCCGCTGTTGGTGCGACAGCACCGATGAAGTTCATTCCAATACAACATCCGAAGCCAGATGCTTACAGTTTCTTTGTGAGCTCGTCAATATACACGCCAAACAGAATGGGTGAAAGCACCCCTCCTTGTTTCACTCCATTTGTGTAATCGAATAGTCTTGACTTGGAATCACCCCAAACGACTTTCATATTTTGATTAACATACATATCAATTAGCAATCTACATATCAGGGCGCCTAAAGCTCTATTTATAAGTACTTTTTTTTCTGTAATTTTCAGAGTTGTCCAGGGATTTTCTTTTGTTCTTGGGTACAGGGTGACGTATGGTATTAAGTAATCCGCTTGGGGCACAACCGTCAGTAAGCATAAAAAGTAAGGACAAATGAACGTACAAACTGTTGTGTGTGTAATATGATCTGAATAGTATCCTGTGTCTCCTTCGTGCTTCCCTAGTCTCAGGCACCTTACAACTGACGTTACTTTATCAACAGTAACCCATGAAAGGTCTGCGTTACTTCCATCATTGGAATACTTGGATTCAATTAAAGAATTGATATGGCATATAAGTTCAACCTTTCTTATCTTATCATAAGAGACAGAATTGTACAAAATGTCGTATTTAGCGGCACAATGATTTGCAGTTTTATCAGAATTATATTCGCCGTCTGTACAGTGAGACTTACTATTTTTACTCTGTTTTATTTTTTAAATTTCTTTCCAGAAATCTCTTGACGAATCACCACGTATCGACTCAGCTAATCTTTGGGCACATATATTATCTTTTTTCTTTTTCACACACTTATGCTGGGTTATTCGTATTACAGCTTTACATGTAAAATGTGTTATATATATATATATATATATATATATATATATGCGACAAAGATCCGTCCTTTCACTTTGCTGTGGGGCAGGGGACTCAAAGTACAATCTTTTTTTTTTAATTGTCACATGCTTAGAGTTACAGATTGTTTTCTGTGGGTGAATGTGCATATGTATGTTTCTAAAATTACTCACATCGCTGACGCAACGCAGGTTCTATCCCACCTGCGGTAGCCCCCGTTGTAAAGGGGTAGATTCAGAGCACAAATTATTATTATTATTATTGTTATTATTTTTATTATTATTATCATCATCATCATCATCATCATCATCATCATCATCATCATCATCATCATCATTATTATTATTATTATAAACACTAACAGGTGGCTCGATTTACCACACTTTAGAGCTCGTACAGATTTGTTTGATAAGTTCTTTTATCCTTCTGCCACACACCTATGGAACCTTCTTCCCTTAGATACTCGGGATGCCCCTTTCCTGTCACATTTTAAGGAAAAAAATAGAAAAGATGATTTGCTGCATAGCAAATCAGTGTGTGTGTCTATCTATCATAATCTTGAAGTTATTCAAGATTTGAAATTTCTGATGGTGTTATATATAATTTAAATTGCTGCAACTTTTATTTCAGATTCATTACATGCGCAATGGTCAACAACCCACCAGTAGAAGTTGGAATGACATCTCTATCTATTATGGCTTTGAAGTTATTCAAGATTTAAAATTTCTAATGCTGCTAATTAGCATAATTCAAATGGCTACAACATTTGCTTTAGATTCAGTAGATGCATAATGGTCAATAACCTCCTAGTAGAGGTTAAAATGACATCTCTATCTATAATATGTTTGAAGATATTCAAGTTTTAAAATTTCCAATGCTGCTAATTAGCATAATTTAAATTGCTCCAAATTCTGTTTTAAATTCATTAGATGTGCACTGGTCAATAAACCCCTAGTAGAAGTTGGAATAACATCTCTATCTTTTACAGTTTTGAAGATATTCAAGATTTAAAATTTCAAATGTCCCTAAATTGCATAATTTTAAACACCTTCATTCCTCTGTATAAAAAGGCCCAACTCCTTGCATGGAGGTACAATCATGCCAAGTTTGAAAGTTTCTATGTAAATTAGTGTTCAAGAAAAGTATTGGACAAATTTGCTGGTAA